>VXBP01000655.1:59113-403873 GCA_013400115.1 Rhinopomastus cyanomelas | reverse complement strand
GCGCACCTCCCGATGGGGAGGGGGCGGCGGCGGGGGACTGCGGCGGGGGACCCCGTCGGGGCTGGCCGGGGCCAGACGGTCGGGGGGGCCGCCCGGTTCTCACAGTCTGCGCCCGAGCCTGGATTCTCTGCACGTCCCGGCCGGTCCCCCCTTTGCTACTATTCAGCACTTAATTGAACATTAATGGCAGCTGGGGATGAGGTCATTGGAGCCGGCTTTTCTCACACATTTTTCATGCAAATCCGCTAAACTCTAAACAAATTTGAATAAAACCCCCTTTGTGCGGGCCCTCCATGGTGTTTTTCCACGGGCCGCTCTGCCTGTCTCCACACACTTCATCCGGGACGGGGGGTAGTGGTGTGGGGAGATGAGGGGGCGTGGAGGGGTCCCCTGCCTGAGCCTGGAGTACCATGTGTAACACCCAGAACGGCTGCATCCTCTGCAAGGCTCTCAAACTCAGGCAGCCTCCCCAGGATGAACACTGCACAAGCACTCTGCCATTTGCCTCCTTTTGCATGCCCCCCTTAGCACTCCCAAGTAACACCCATTAGTGACACCAGTTCTCCCTGTAACACCTCTACAGCATCACTCCCAGCAGTTATCTGTCATCCCTGCAAGCAACACCAGTGCCCCCCCACCTCAGTAATGCCAGCCCCTCAAGTAACATCAGCTCCTAGAAATTCCAATCGCTCCCAGCACCAGCAATGCTCTCAGCACCCCTTGCTGTCCTGGCCAATCCAGCCACACTGCCTACTTTAAGGTGGATTTTGGGTGCCCATGGCCACACAGGATAACAGCATGCAGATCCTCTGACCCCCTTGCTCTGTAGCTCCCGCACGGCCCCCATTAGCATCCCTGTGCACCCGGCCCCCTGCCCAGCCTTGAACTTGGCCATGCTGGGCTGCGCTCCTTCTGCCTGCCTGGGCTCGCACAATACTGGCCTTGACCCATTGTTTGCTTTTTTTTGGATTTCAGCTGGGAAAGCAGCTACCTAGCCCAGCTTCCCCTGAGCACGCCGGGAACCAGGCACAATGGGGAACCCTGCTCTGCAGGCAGAAGGGCTCCAAATCATTTGAGAGACATGTTCATTATATTCTTTCATGGGAATCTGTTTGCATTGGGTTTAGCAGTTACTTCCAGACAGGGTTCAGACCAAATAAAGATCATTTAGCAGCGAGGGATTCACTCGGGCTTTCAGGGAAATGCGCCTGATGCAGGGCATGGCACAGTCCCGACGATGCTGAGTTCTCGGCTGCTCCTGTGTCCCTGTTCATTTGCTTTGGTTTATTTTGTGCTTCCTCCATCCCAAGACTGCACCAAACCACATAGCTCACTTTTGAAAATGAGAGAGTTTATTTTCAAGTGTGAATGGGGAAGGGGGATTTTAAAGGGAGAGAATTACAGCCAGTACATTTTGCTTACAGGAACAGAGAGGGTGCAATACAACAGCAGCAGGGCTGTCTGGACCCAATAGTCTCATAGTCCTTTGGCCCAGCACTCCTGCAGCTTCACACACTCAGGAAAGGAGAGTGGCAAGGGCTAAGCTCTGCTCCATGAGCAAAGCCTGTTGCTGAAAACTCCTTCATGCACCAGCACTTGCCACATGAGGTGGTGCATTGCTCAGATCCCTCTGTTTAAGCACTGTGGTGCTGCTTTAAGGGATTTAGAACACCAAAGACAACGTACAGCAGTGATGTAGGATGATGCTCTGGCTTCCTGTGTTGCCCTGGCTCCCTCCCCATGGTTGGACTGGAGTGCTTCAAAGAGGCACAGAAATGCTCCATGTTCATGAATCGAAGCAATCTCTCTGGGGCCATCAGAGAAGCACCCTGGGATTTTTCTGGAGAAATCTGGAGATGTCAGACAGCAGATCTGGGCAGGTTGTAGCCGACTGCAAGAAGGAACTCACAGGCTTGAAAAGTCCCTTCTCCACTTGCTGGGATCTAGGAAGGAAAGAACAAAAATTAAGAGGTTATGATCTCTGTCAGAGAAACAGTCCAGCAGTGCTTGGCTGTAAACAGACCAACTTAGGTGACTGATGGAGAGAAACTCCAACTTTTTCCCTCCTCGGCACATGTTTCCCACAGCTCCAGGCCACCTTATCAGTGGGAACACTGTGGTGCCCAAGAAACTGAGCTCCGCTACCCTACCTCTGCCTGCCCCATACACTGCCAGCCAGGGGAAGGCTTGCTGCTTGTCCTTCCTCCCCAGGCTTTGGGGCATGGGATTACTCTGCATGTCAGAGCCGCTAAAGGCACAGCCCTCTGATGTTTTAATCTTCGTGTTAACTTTCCCTGCCCTTGGCGCCCTTGCCTGGCTGGAGAAAGTGATACCAAGCCACTGAGCTGGAGCTGAACCTACGACGCTCAGAGAAAAGTACCCTTCCGAGCTTTCTCTGCACCTCCCGGGGTTTGCCGCACATATCCTGCACCTTGCAGCAGGTTCTCCTGCCTTTTTCCTCATTATTTTCTCTATTTCCTTTGCATGTTCCCCACGGTGAGCACAGATCCCCTAGCACAGCCTCCCCTCCCAGTCCCATCCCTTTGCTTTTTTCCCATAAACTGTTACGCTGGAAGGAGTAAAGACTAACACAACTAATTCTTGAATGCACGTGGATTCAGAGTGCAAAAGGAACCATCAGCTGGCTAATTTATTCTTTTTATTGCACCAAATTGTAATTTTATAAAATATTGCAAATTTTATAAAATATTTGCAAGCCCATTTTAAGAGATAAATCTTCTGTGTGGCTCTCTAATGAGCCGCCCTGGGAGTAGCTGGCATGTGATCTGCTGTAGGTCGCACCACGACATTCCCGGGCTGTGACTGGATGAACCACCATAACTCTTTGAACTGTGCAAATACTCTACACTCTGGGGTCCAAGCTGCAATGTTCATGGGTATTTTTTCTCTCTCTTAAGAATAGATCTTCTGTAACCCCTTTATTTATTTATATTCATAAAGCACTTGATAGAAATCCAAGGAAAATCCCTTCTCTTTTGCAAATTTGAAGCAGGCCTAAAACTTAAAGAGAGGCAGAAGCCAAACCCACCCCACATGTCTGGCTTTGGTGAAGGACCACAGCCATACCACTCTGGAGAATTAGGGTGCCAAAAGACAGAACCCAGTCTGGCCTGTGAGTAGGTAGACCCAGTCTGTGAGAAGCGGAGGATCAGAACCCCTTTATCTCACATGACATCAGGAGGCACCCCCAATGTCCCTACAAGGCTGGCAAGTACATTGAGACCAAGGCAGATGAGATCTGAATGGTGGTGATGCTCTCCCAAGCCCAAGCGAGGAAGAGGCAGCTGAAGTCTTGTTTGCCAGGGAAACACCTTGCAGGGTGAAGATCCGTGTCCTGGACAGTGACAGCTCCTGCCCTCTGCCTCTCTACAGAGAAACTCACCTGTGGTGCAAGGAGAGGGGATGCGCATTGACATGAGACATCAACTCACCCTGGAAATGATACCCTGCCCCACTTGGTGCACCCCCCAGTACTTAATAACTGGGGGCAGGAGGGACTGGGCCCACTAATACCGTTTGACATAAACTTCAGAAAAGCCTAAACCTCCTGCCCACACTTTCTCTGCAGGCAGAGTTCAGCACAGCATTGTAGATGTATGCAAAAAGAGGGCTCCACCAGGACCCAATCCCAGCCCAGTGCTGCCTTTCCTTCCCAGTGCTGGAGAGCAGCCCACAAAGCAGCACATGGAGTCATTAAGACCCTCTTTTTTTTTTTTTTTTTCCAAACCTATGCATAAATAGTTGCAATTACAGCTCAGCCTCTGCCCCAGCACTTGCTCTTGTGCCTCCCCATGCCCTCACAAAGCCGGTGCTGAGCTTTATATGCTGACAAACTGCCCTGCCACAGCAATTCTGGGCTGTGGGAAGGGCAAAAAAACCACCTCAAATAATGGCAAATAGATGCAGGACGCTCTGCCTAATCAGATTCCTATCCCCTATTGAGGCTGGGAAGGAGGGACCCCGCTCCTCCCCTGCCCTCAGCCCAGCCTCCGCTTCACTGGCTCACACGGAGAAACTTTCTGGACAATTTAATCTCGCCAGGGTGTTACTTAGAAAAACCTTTTTCACTGTCAATTTCCCCCCCAACCCCTTCCCTTTCTCCCCCCTTCCTTTTTTTTTTCCTTTGCCTCCCAGCCTTGATTGAATTTTGCAAGCCCCTGATATCTTTCTTTTTTGTAGGGATGCACGCTGCTTATGCAAATACCAGCCTTTCATACCACCTCCCTGGCTCAAGCCCTCCAACTTGAATGTGACCAAAAGCTGTGCTCTCCCCTGCTAACTCCTTAGCACAATTACACCTCCATTCTGCTCCAGGGGCCCAAGGAGGGGGGGAAAAAATCATTTTAAACTAATAACACGTGCTGTTTGCTTTGGATAATTACAAGGGAGCTTCGGCTTCTAAAAGCTATGAAATATTCTGTTCAGCGGGGCGGGCGGGAGCTCCGCGTTACGCCTACGCTGCGAGTTTTATCTCCTGGTGGAGATGCTCACGGGGCCTCTTGAGGCTCCCTGAATCTCCTGCTTGGCCCATGCACTTGGCCAAGCATTTACATTTCCTATGGAGGAACTTCCCAGTGCTTTGGGCCACGGGAGAGAGGAGCAGGCGGCTGACATTTTTCTTATCTCAAGTTACAATTTCCTGCAAGCATCAAGATAATAAAACATTGGCGATGGGCAAGATGTGTGAAATGAATGCGTCGGCCAGCTCTCCCGTGGCAGTGCAGGGAGGACCGGGGAGAAAGGACACCTGGGGGATGCGGCTGCTCTACCGGCTCTTGTTTGAGGGTCTGGCCATTATTGTCCTCTTGCCTTGTCGGCTAGGGAACTTTATGTGGAGAGCTTTTACTGGGGTGAGGAGGAGGAGGGGAGTTTTCCCAAAAAGCACCCAGGAATCTGTCAAAAGAGGGACAGAAAAGAGAAGAAGAAGAAGAAGGGAGACAGAGAGTGGGAACGTCAAGGACCCCTGACTAATGAATAGCAAGTTTGCCCTTGAACCTCCCTGGGCTTTGCCATTCCCAGGCTCCAAACAAGGGCTGATGCATGCTTGGGCCCAGCTGCAGGGGGACTGGGCTATGGTTCATCTCAGACACTTTGACAGCCCGGGCCTTTTCCCGCATAGCTCAGACTCGCCTAACTACTCCCCTGGCAACAGCTCAGTGCAGGAACCTGCGCTGAGGCCCTGCCTGCTGCATACAGAAGTATGAGGAGGAGGGGAGCCGCTGGGAGAAATTAGCTGGAGACCAGCTTAACCCATCAGATGCTGGACAGGCATCAACAGCCCCAGCACCCTTCACTCCATTCTGGGCTCGGCTGGCCAGGTGCTCAGTAACATGTGTCTGCAGCAAAGCAAGAGCGGGGCAGTGCCGGGTTGGCTGTGCCCAGCTGCTGTGTATCGCAAACACCATGACCTGTGGCTGTGGTGCTGGTGAGGTAAAAGGTCCTCATGGTGCCAGGGATGCAGGAGTGAGCTGGCTGGAAAAGGCCACTAGCCACTGCGCGGTAAGGGCATGGCCTCTCTCCGGTGTGGCGGGACCAGGCATCTCTCTCTGCCAGCCAGAAGGAATGCTCTGGCTGGACAAGAGGCACAAACTTGCCCTGGCTACTCTTTCTGCATTGCAGATCAAAGGCAGGGGATGAGCTAGCCTTAGGGGTCTGCGCTGAATGGCTGGAGAGAACAGGCACCAGCACCCGGTGGCTCCGAAGCACAACCCAGAAAGGTTCCCACATCCCAGCCCCATATAAATCAAGAGGGAGAAGGGGGGGCTCCATCCCAGCCTCTGTTTTTACAGAGCATCTTTCATGTGCAGCCCCTGAGAGAGAGGGCTTTGCTGAGCTTGTTAAGGATGGCTCCTGCGCCAGGCAGAGAGGGGGATGCACCATATGGAGAGAAGAAGAAGAAAAGGGGACACTGAAAATGGAAAATTATGCAAAGCAGGAGGAGAGGTGCTGGGGGGAAGGGGGGAATGAGGCAGTGGTGGGGGATGGGAAGCTGGGAAAGGAGCCCTGACTTGGGGGACACCAGCGAGCTGGCATGGGGGCAGCAGGAGGGACAGAACTTTTTCGTGACCAGGTGCAAGACAGGCCCTGTCACCCTTGGGTGCTGTCACCAACAAGCAGCTCTCCAACTTCTCTGAGCTCTGAGGAAACGCCTGTCTATGGGGGGCACACCCTTCATCCAGAGCCTTGCTGCACCAGGAGCTGCAGCAAAACGGGGCCTGCAGTGACCTACTTCATAGGTGTCCTCAGGACCTCCGTTACTATGGCAATGAGGTTGCAAGCAAACATTATGGGGTTTTTGGTCAAGATTTTTGCTTTTAATCAATCACAAAAACCAGACTCACTTACCAGGGTGCCAGGGTCTTTTTGAGAAATGGCCCTGGAAAACAGCCCCCATAACAAGGGCTGGAATCATCCCTGGATCTCAGCTGCTTGCACAGTAAGGGTGGACACTTGGGTGAGTTAAGGGGAATCTGAACAGAGCTGCCAGATGTCTTCCCTTGCCCTTGGGTCCCTGGAGGGGGACCAAGGGCACCCTCCAGGGTCCTGATGCCATGGGGCAGGCTGCATCTGCAGTGTGGCTCAGGGATGCTGTGCAGGCATGAAATTCCCAGTCCTCTGCATGGATAGTCACCCAGTGTCTGCTCAAACTCCAGCATCTAGCTTAACGTGTTTCTTTACAACCCAGCAGTGGAGTTCCTTGTCTTTTTCCTGGAAATCTTGTTCACATCTCATCTTCTGGGCTCAAGTCACCTTTGGGTGAGCCAAACCTGGCATTGTGACAGCTACTCTGTCCCAAATCCACCCTAGATCTCTGGCTTGCAGAAGTCTGTGCTAGCTCCCTGTCCATGGGCCAGGATCACCTTGCACTGCTCCAGTCTATATTTCACCCCAAAGTGACTCCTCACTTTGTCCTCCAAAAACTCAGCGATTTCAGCTTATTGCTCTATGACTCTTGCTTGGTCCCCTCCATTCCATTCCTCTCTTCCCTCTCTACAGCTTTTGTTCAGAGCAGCCAGTGCTTTTCCTTCCCTCTTCTTGGCATCACCCAATACACAGGAACAAAAATTACTCCTGGCTGCCACCTTTCCTCCCTCTTGGCCTTGGCACAGCCTTTGATCTCGCACTCGTCTGCAACATGCTGCTCCATTTTTAACTACTTCTGTGTGTTGCAATAGGAAACCTTTCCTTGTTGCATCCCCAATGGATCTCTCATGAATCCCTTCCACTGTGGTCCCCTTCATTTACCATCTGTAAATGTACCATCAGCTCTTATGGTCACCCCACATGCCCAAATTCATGTTGCAGGCAGGTTTGGGGCAGATTCACGTGGTGCAAGTGCAGAGAGATGGGCTGGCACATGGGCAGGCGTGGGACCGTGCCTGCAGAAATGGCACGGTCCCAGTGTACACGTGCTCCTGCCTGCACATGCCAACACCCATGTACTCCTACCCACGTTCCTGCTGCTGGATCCAAGGCTGGGGGATATCGAGGGGATCTCTTGTTTTCCCCTGAGGCTGGTACTGGTGTTACCTGCGCAATGTGGCTGCAGGCTGGGACTTGGGCTGTTTGGTCTTATGGTCACTAGACAAAAAGGGGCTGTGTCCATCTTCTAGTTCCTTCAAGAGACATAGCCTGGAGGATGGCTACGTGTGTTGGCCAGATTCTCAGTAAAGCCTTGGAATGAGCTGTAGGCACTGAAGAGGATTCATCTAAGCAGGCACACAAAGAAAAATAGCGAAAAATAAAGTTCACAGGGGCACAAGGGAAACAGAGCTTCCACCCACAGAGCAGCTGTGTGAGGCTCTGAGGACAGGCAGGCAACATGAGAGATGTTACAGAGCTTGCTCTCAAGATGATGCATTTGCAACTGTTCCCCTTCTGCTATCAGTGGAGGCAAACTGAGCTACCTGCCCTGCAGGCACACGTTTTAATACGTGTATCTTCGGGCATATGCCTTCACTGCATGGCCCGGTCTGCTTTAAGGCTGGCAGCATGATACAAACAAGTGACGTGAGTTCACGCAAGGGGAAGAAGAAGGATGACTTCTATCTCTCAGTATCCAAACACAGGCAAGCAGCTACCCCTCCGTGAATGAACCCAAGCAAAGGGGCAGTTTGGTGCTGTCACTGCAAATTCCTGGCCATTCAAATTGGGGTGCTGTGGGGTGTGGGAGGAGCACATGGGATTCAGGGCGTCTTTTGAATCAGGCTGGTCTCAGCTACTGTGCTGAAAGCTGAACCATTTCCAAGAAGGTTATGGCAAGAACAGTGAGTCCTGCCCAAGTGATGGTCCAAAGCGTTGGCACTTCGTCCTCATTCAACCTCGCCCCAGATTCCCATCCCTGGCCTGCATCCAGGTTTCTTTCTCCTTGACCCATCTCCATCAAAAGAAATGCTGTTATGAGTCTCTGCTCTGAGTTTCTTGTCTACAAATAGAAGCAAAGCAGTGCCTGCTCCAGACCTGAACATTTCTACTAAACCCTATTTTGACGCCTGTCCCAGCAGAAGAAATCTTTGAAGACTGTGCCCTTTGTATGAGATGTTCAACCTTTCGGCCTCCAGCAATACAAGACACCAATAGGACATTAAACTATACAATGAACTGTAATGCCCCTGCTTTCCCACTCTGGCTGCAGAGATGCCCTGTAAGGACCCATCTCCCATAAATACTCCTCTGGATGGGGACAGGGAACTGGTAGCCTTGAGTGCAGGGGCACAATGTGTTTATTGAGCAGCAAAGCTGGCTCTGCCATCTCACCTGAGGAAGCTGTGCCATGGGAGCTTCTAAAGCAGCATTTCATTTCCAAACAGGTCCCCGGAGACTTCTTGTGTGAGGAAGGGGCTCATTGGAGTGAGCTGGGGGAGCGCAGAACAAGAACACATGACCCAAGGCTAAAAATAAGCCAGAGCCTTGGCTTGTTGGATCTTATTAGGGTTCAGGCTGGCCCATCCCCTTGAATCAGTGCATCTGTCCCATGGCACCAACGATGGGGAAATGAATTGGTATTCTTTCTCCTCTCTCTTCCCCCCATTTTCCCTTCCCTAACTCCTTTTCCGCATCATAAGCAAAGTCCTAATAAAGCTCCCATCCCCACTGCCAGCCCTGCACCATGCTCCCAGCAGAAAAGACATGCAAAGCCACGCTTGGAATCTGATTCCCCGGCTTTAAACGCTGCTCTGCCAGCAAAGTGCGACTTGAAAGCTCCCCTGTCACAGTTACAAAGCTCCGAACAGCCCTTCCTCGGATAATCACGCTTATCTCCAGATTAAGAAAGAGAGACCTGCAGCTGAGGCTGGTCACATGGGCTGGGATGTGGGCAAATCTCTTTTAAACAATCCCCATATAGCTGTGACCTCCACAGCAGCCCAAACACACTGTCCCTTGGTCCCACTCAAAAACCAGCTCTGGAGACATGACGGAGCATGTGAGAGGAGACCACGCTGAAGAGAGCGGGGGCAGGAGGGAAACCAGGAGGAGGAGTGAGAAAGCGATGAAAAAAAGGAGGGTGAGAAAGATGGAAGATTAAATGAGTAGAGGGTGGATGTGGGAGAGGAATAGGATGTGGTGGAGAGGGAGGAAGAGTGCAAGGATGGAAGAGGAGGATGATGAAGGGCAGGGAGGTCTCTGCTACTCTTCAGCTGGGGATTAGTTGACCGTGCACTGTCCCCAGTTTAACTCTTCCCGCTCTGCTCCCGGCTGGCAGCACAGCCCGATTACGTGACTCCAGCTGTGCCAAGCAGCCTTGGCAGAGTGAGTGTGTTACCTACTTTGCTGCCACAGATTCATTAAGAGGCTTTGATTGTGTGGGAATAGTCATCCCAATGGGGAAAGAAAAAAATACCCTTTTGTATATCAACCTGGCAATAAGCTCTGACAAAGCGCTTTCCACGGCCCTGTCCAGAGCCTGGGAGCAGAATTAAGGAGATGCAGGGATGTGCAAACACAAGAGGAGGGTGGAGGGGTGAGTGATCAACTGGAAGGGGTCTGTAGCAAGGTCCCTGCTCAGGGAGGAGGCATCAGGGAGGGATTTGCCAGCCCTTTGCAGGATACTGGCACCTGGTTCTCTGTGGACCTTGCATGTGGGCCATGGATGACACATTCACACTCATTCACACACAGTCACCCTGTGAGCAAACAAAAGGTCCCAGAAAATGCAGAGAGACTTTTTCCAAAGGCAGGTTCCTCTCTTGCGCCCCTGTGGTATTAACACAATTACTATGCAGTGAAGGAGTCCAAACAGCTCCAAAATGAGCAGAGATGCAGAGCGCTGGGACTGGAGCTCTCTTAAGGGCCCCCACAATCTGCTGGCACCAGCTCAGGTTTTCAAGACATGGGGCTTGGCCACTGACTGCATCTCGTTGGGAGGGGCCACAGTGCTGCTTCCCCGGCTGCTCATTATTCACCCTGTGCAATTAGGCACTGCTGATAAGTCACACGAAATTGCCTTTGTTCTTCAACTGGATGACCTGCATTTCACGAGAGTCCCTTTTTCCTGCACATTAATCATGAGGTGCCTGTTGTCCCTACTCCTTGAATGGCAGTGAGGATTTTGGAGCACCCTTCAGGCTGGCTACCAGTGCTCCCTCACAGAGACGCCCATTCAGGTCAATTGGGAGGTTCAGCCTGGCCTTGCCCACCTTCCTGGGCTTCTCTGGGCACAAAGGAGACCAGCCTCTCCCACAGCCCATCCTGCTATACTGGGGACATGTCAGCTCTCCTCCAAAGAAGTGGCTTTACTGCGTCCTGGATACTCTGCTACCTCTTTGTGTCATCTCACAGCTTCTATCACAGCAGCAGATGAAAGCCCAGTGCTGCTGCAAAGACAGTGAGGGAAGAAGCATCAGTGCTTGCTCAACCCAAAGCCCCAAACCCTGCTGATGTCAATGTTCCCTTTCCTCCCGGCTCTGCCCATCAGGAGGAGTCAACCCCATGCTCTGCTGCTCTGCCCAAGCCAGCCCAAGGCTCTCTGCATGCCACAGCGTGTCTGTTCCTGTTTTCCACCCCTTTACCATCAGCACCAGGATACAAGTATGGAAGACAAAGGAAAGTGGATGAGAGTCACTTTGGATGAGAGTGGATGAAACTGAGGACCACCAAACACCACAGCAGACAAGCCTGCTGCAGCAAAACTTTCCAAAGAGGCCGCCACTTCAGAGCAGGCTTGTGCCATGTAATTTCCTGCTCTTTCAGCATCCAGCAGCTGCTCAGAAGCAGACAGGAGCATAGGAAGAAAAGATATCTTGGCCCATTCTAGAGCTTCTTTCCAGACTGCTCAAGAAACGTATGTGGGCTCTTCAGTCTTGCTGATTTAAGGGAAAGGATGCAAAATTAATTTAGACAGGAAATTAATTAGATGTGAACTGGTATTTACATCCCTACATATACAATGAATTTTTGTGTGAACCTACAGAATGCAGATGGATGGATGGATGGATGGATGGGTAGATGATAACAGCACTGCAGGAATGACATTATGTGCTGGTCCATACGCTGGGGATGTAGAAAGACTTTTCTCTGCATTGGTAATTAATAAGTCTATCCTGAGCAAATGTTGATAAATCCTTTATAGAGCACGTTATCTCTGTCTCTCCAACTCCTGTTCTGCATTTCCATTTACCTCTTTCCACTGCTCCACTCCTGGCACCCACACGCCTCACTGGTAACTGGGAGCCAATTTGACCCCCTTTCTGGAGAAGCAGGCAGAGGTTTTGTTGCTGGGGCTTTGTGTGAGTGATCGCATGTGTATGCCTACATACAAAGATGGACACAAATCCATTGGAAATAAACATCTTTATAAAGGACTTGAGAGAGACACAGGGCAGAGGAGAAGAAAGAGCCTACAGACTCTAAGCCAGACAATCAGCGAACAGAAATCATCAGAAAGGCCCAGTGAACCAAAAAAAAAGCCTCAGTTCTCTTTTAAACCCTCCATGATTTGCCACGAAAGCAGCAGATCACATCGCTGGGAAGCCCAGCTCCAGAAGTCACAGCAACCCTCACCCCTTCTTCTCCCAGCCCCGCACAAGTCAATTACCCCTGGCTGCACCAAGCACATCCCCACCGCCCCGCATCTCCCCCCGCCGCCAAGACAGCTTTCACCAATGGAAAGAGTACAAATATATTCATTGGCACCTTATCAGACATGCATGCAAAACTAATTAACATGAGGAGACATGCAAGCTGCCACCCAGCCACAAATACACACCCACGAGCATGCACACACACACGCACGCATGCACAAGGCAACCCTTGTCTAGGGGGGACATTCAAAAGGCTTTGTCACTAATTTAGGCATCTGTCTCAGTCTGGTCTGGTCCTCCTGGCTAGGCTGGAGTTGTGTTTTTTTTCCCACTCTGTTTGACAATGCTGGGAACATGCCCGGAGACCCCTCATTCAAATCACCCCTTGACAATGGTCTCATTGTGTGAGCATATAGAAAAGGGAAAGGATGGAGGAGAAGACATGGAAGGGGGGTAAGGAATTAAAATGTGAACCCAAGGAAGTGTTTACTAACACAAGCCTCGCAGCTGCCCCGTTTCTCCTCCACCCTCTTCTTCTGCCTCCGACCACTCCAATGGCCTATGTTGCGCCCAGCATGGGACAGCAGGACAGCAGGACAGAGGAGTGGGAGCAGGGCTGCATGGAGGTGCACAGAGAGATGGTAGAGTGGAGGGAAGAAGCCATAGAACACTTGAGCCTTTGGCAGCAGCGGGGCAGGTATGGGTTTGGGAAGAGAAGATGGAGCCACAGATGCCTTAGAGAGGATTAGTGATTTAAAACATCCTGGGAAGGACATCTTCATGGAGGAGCAAGGGATTTATTTGTATAACCACTTCAAGGCTTTCGAGGCAGGGACAAAAAGTGTTTAAACATGGCCTTGTGGATTAGAGCAAGCTAGCAAGCTCACTGCATGGTTTGGACTGCTCTCTTTGGTGCTGCTGCCAGGCACGCTACAGTGTGAGGAGAAAGGGAGGAGCAGCAGGGTGTCTGGGCTCAGGGCTCAGGGAATGGACCAGACTCCCTTCAGGACCCAATTGCCTGCCTATTGTTAATTATTAAATATCAGGAGAAAAATAACAACCAAACAAAAAAATACCCTTGATGCCCTACCCACCTCCCAGACACGCCTGGGGAAGGAAATAGTGATGGTGCAGATGGGGGCAGTTAGCGCCCAGCCCCATCACACTTGGCTGGCCTCAGCAGACACTGTTCAGCTGGAAATGCCCATGAGCCAGCAGAGCAAAAGGGAAGAGGAGCTGGGGAGGGGGAGAAGATGATGACAACATTTTCCATATATGCAAATGCATCTGCGCAAGATACCCAGAGGGAGAGAAAACAAAGAGACCTCAAAGAGGCTGGCTCAGAGACCCACACAAAGCCAGGCACCTCCACGCACCTACAGCATTTGCACGTCAAGACTGTGCAGTGCGAGATGCAGCTCTGCCCAAAGGTTCCCCCCATCCAAACAGATATCAGCCCAAAGAAAGCCTGGTTGAGAAGCCACAGTAAAAGCTGCAAACACAAATGCCACAATCCCACGTCCTCCTACACAACCAGATGCACCTTAGGAGTACAAAACTATTCTTGTCCATTAGCTTAGTCAGAGAAGAGAAAGGCTGTGATGCAAACCCCAAGAAACTCTTGCCTTGGCGTGGCAGGGGTAGCCCAGCTCCTCTGACACTGCTCCTACAGTTAGATGCGCTACCTGGACCTTTGTATGGTTTCCATAAGAGGAAAGCCAAGAGATTTCTGGACATCACTATGAACAAGGCAGGGTAAAACGTCATACACAAACCAAGAACATGCATGAGGGCAAAACGTTTTCTTCCCACAACCACTGTGACAAAACAAAAAGTCACTTGTGCAAACATTTCTGCCTAAAAAAGGGAAGCTACTGCCAAGTAAACAAATCTGTGCTTTTTATCCAAACAAGTGGTTGTGAGCAGTTCTATTGACACATTCCTCTGTCCAAATACACAGGGACAAGCGTCACAGGGACAAGCATTCGACATACAGTGCAACAGAGGGACTCGAGACCAGAGCTCTGTTTTTAATAGGGCAGTGCAGACACAGAATGAAATAAAACCCTATAGAAATCAGCTTGCCAGTACTCAAGGCTGAGAGAAGCTATTTGACAGTAAAGAGAAACAAGGACACTCAGGAATCTGCTCTCATTTCCATGCTGTAAATTTGGGCAGCTTTTACTGAATACAATTAAATCCTCACTTACGACTTAACCCGGTGAAGCTGAGGGCAGACCTCACTGCAAGATCCACCTCTGGGCTCCTTATTCCCCCTCACTCGCTCTGCAGAGGTCGGCAGGAGCAGTGAAAAAGTTGAGCGAAAAAGCAGGAGGATTTGTAGCTCCCAGCCAATGTAGCTGTTTCAAAGTCACCTCCAGCTCTGCCTCGGCTCTTTTTTCCTTCACCACTGATTTGCCACTTTGCTCATGAAGCCTTGGCTACAGAGGAAAGTCAGTACCAGCCTCATAAACACAGAAACTCAAAGATAATTGGGCAGCTTTTTCCCTTTATCTCTAATAAGAGCTGAGGACCTCAGCAATTCTTCAACACATCCATTCCCTGCCTCTTGGGGGTTGACACCTTCTTTCCAACACCCCAAGGGTCCCAGTGCAGATGCCACACAAAAACCTTTCAAGAAACCACCCAACACTTCTGTCATTAACACCTGTTTGACTATTCTGTACATTTCACTTTCTTTTAACACTGTCCATTTCAAAGGGTCATTTGCTTATCAGCAGAGTTTAACACTCTGGGCTGCACAAGCAACAAGTGATAAAACTCCTCAATTGCTTGTACCACACAGGTAAGGCCATCTCTGGACTGTGACCTTAAGCCTATACCTGATTTTCCCCTCAGATGCCGAGAGGTGTAAATCTCACCATCTCATTAAACAGCTCTGCAGATCACTCTGGACAGATTGCCTCACAACATAACTTTTCAGCTGGTCACTAGCCATGAACAGATGATTTTACATGACATTTATTCATGCAAATTGCAGAGCCTGTTGTCTGGTTACCCAGCAAGAGTGTAAAAAAATTGCGGTTTAGATGCATAAACGCTGGCACCATCACTGAAGGCCTGATGAGACTGGAAACACATCCTTGGGTTTCAGATGCAGGGCAAGAAAACTTAATGATTCCTTGTTAGATGGGGGGTTCATCAGGAATCACCCTCCCCGCAGAACAAGTGAGGGGAGGCAGAGAAGGGCACATGCAAGGCTGCAGAGGCTATGGAGAAATGAACTTATCCTGCTGCATGTGCAGGAACCTGCCATGGGGAGAGCACACGCGACATTTTACGTCACTCACAAAGCCTACTCTGTCCAATAAAGTGGGGAAGTAAAACAAAGCATGAAATCCAGGCATAAATTAGCATCCCTCTAGTCTAGCTTTATTTGTGCTGCTGCTGCTGTGGATTAGCATCTAGCTGGCTGACAGCTGATAGGCAGACAGAAACAGGGAGAAATGATAAAAAAAACAGTGGGTGTCTTTTTTTCCCGATGGTTGCTGGAATGTCTGCTGTCAAAGTGCAGCCAGTGCTCACCCCTTTAGGACCAGGATTTTTCCATCTTCCTGGGAGAGCAATAGGCTCTGCAGGAAAGCAAATCCCCCTGGGATGTTTGTGCCTGCACCCTGTGAAAATGGCACCCAACATCTGACTTGCAATCCCAGTGCAAACCTATCACTTCCTCAGCCGGCATCCCTCTGGCATCCTCAGCACCACTCCAGCAGTGTACCCAGAGAGCCACTGAGCCCTGGGAGCAGTTGTGATGTGGGGCTGGGAGACCTTGAGGATGGCACCTCACTGCAGGCATACACGGGGAGCAGATGCCCCGGGATTAGCTCTGGATCACGTTCACCAGCGCTCAAGGCAGCTGCTTCCTTCACTGCTTGCAGCCATGGCTGCGTTTGGTACCTGATCTCAGATGACATGACCGGGTTCTCACACCGGCATCTCCTCTCAGTTTGTGTCATAAATGTGTCACCGCTGGCTCCTTGGGCAGGGGGACCTGCAGAGAGCTTCCAGCGGGCTGTCATGCAGCCTCCTGCTCCTCAGGGATGCATGGCAAAATGAGTGGTCGTCACTAGAGACGGCCCTTCTCCCCAGGCTCAGCCGCTCTGTGCCCACTCACCCTTTCCAAATACAGGCACCACGGGACAATGCTAAAGAGGTGCCAGTCCTGATGGCCACCACCCCAGTGCTTCCCCAGTCCCATAGCTCTGGCAAAGGACATGTTGCTGCCTGAGCAACTTCAAGCAGCAGAGGGGAAGCTGGGGTGCTCAGGAACAATGACACCAATGTGGTACTTGCATCCAAACTAGGGGAACAACAACAAACCCATTTCCACCCTCGTTGAGCTATTCACAGCTTGGTTGGGTTCTCAGGTCACAGGAGATCTCTAGTCCCTGACTGACACTTAAGGAACCAAACAGAACTTAGTTTTTTAGGCTACAGAAAGCAAATTTTCACTGTTTCAAAGGTGGCCTAGAAAACAGACTAATTCTGTGTAGTGTAAAGTGAGTCCCTCAGGAGCACAACACACAGTTCCAACACCCCAGCATCCCTCTGTTTGCCGGGTAACACTTACTGAGTGGGTCTGATCAGAGGACTCAGGTGGAAATTCCCCAGGATGAGAATCCCTCCTCATCAGAGCCCACACAGTTACCAGCCCCACAGCTGAGAGTGCTGGCCTCATTGAACACTGGTGCCAGCAATCCTGGGCTGACCTCAGCAGATGGGCTTTGCCTTTGCATCCGTGGCCAGCTCTGCGCGCCCCATACCCAAATGGGTCAACACAGGCAGCTCCTCCCCAGTGGAGGCACAGGAGCAACATGCAAGTGCTTTGAGACAGCCACCATTGGGAATAGCCCAAGCAGAGGGGCTGTATCCCTGTTCCTCCAGCAGCGCCTTTCGCAGCATGCATCACCCAAGGCTAGAATAAGGCACATCATCACCATCCTCATCCCACTGCACACAGCAAGACAGTCGCCTCCACATTCACACACCCACAGAGACATCCTGTGGCATCAGCAGGGTGACTTCTTCTGGGGCTAGGAAGGAAGGGAAGAAGGATGAGGCCAGTACAGAAGCCTGAGCTTTTGTTTCCCAGCACTCAGCCATGCTGGATTCTGTCAATAAGGTATTGGAGACCAGTCATATTGCTCTTGCAGCAATAGCTGGCACTACTTTAACCTCTAAGCATTTGTGGATGGAAGGAAGCAGAAGTCAGTCAGAGCCTGCAGAAATGCAACAAGCTGCAGGGAAGATCATCCTTTTGCTAGGAAAAAGTCCTCTGTGGAGTTCCCCAGCCAGCACATATCTACATGAACCATTTGTTTCCTCCCCAAACTCAGCTTGCTCTATCACACCGCTCATCCACCTGACCACAAGCAAGAAGAGTTTGATGGGCCACAGCCTACCACCCACTCATGTGCCCCTTGTATGTCTACTTTGCTCCTCAGTGCCATGTCATTGGGAAGGCCAGCCTCAGGATGCTGCAGGGCCACAATGGCTTTAAATGCTTGTACAAGCTCAGGCTTGTGCAGGCAGTTTGCTCTTCATTTTCGAGAGCTCCAGTACACTTCTACTTCAGACATATTAAAACTTACACCAGTTACAGCACATACAGTGAGTGGCCTCTGGGGCCAGGGTAATGTCCATGAAACACCTTGTAACTGGGCTACAGAAGCACATACCCCTGAGACACTGGTCTGAATGGCAACTTGGGAAGTGTCTGAGGAGATCCTGCATGACCACAACACAGAAACAGCACCTCCTTCTCTGTCTCTTAAGCAGTCTCCCAGAGCTCTACACACAGTACATGACCTCTCAGTTAAAGCAAGGACCAAACACATTTTTAAAAGGTGTTTTCTTCCCTACTCCTGGCAATGGAGAAGCCAAATGCTGTTTTTCAAGCCATCCCTGGTGCAAGATATAACCATTCATTGTTCACACCATGTCTGTACAGCCTTGTCTCTACCAGCTCCACAAGCAGGCACATGCATCCCTCACTTGGTGTCTTACAGAATAACATGCCAAGGACCAGTGTCATCAATTATTACCTTCCAGAGGCTGAAGCACCCACCATACAACTTTGGTTTGATATTTCTCTGTGCCTTGGGCCATAGGACAGTAACTGGGACCACTTCTCAGAGTCATCAGTATATTTAGCATTTTAAACGGGACACAAGCCATCCACCATCCAACCCAATATCACTCATGATATTGGAATTGTCCAGCTCTTTCACTTCCTGGTCAGTGCGACACAGCATCCTAGGCTATCAGCCTTTAACTTTGAATACCAGGAGTCTGGATCCCCAAAACCGCTAAGACTGACTCCAAAACAAATTAGTAATTGGAAGGATTTTTTCAGACTGGTAATGGCTAAGCTTTGTGAGGTCTTTGACTCGATGCCAGAGCTCTCCCTGCAAAGACAATGTCCCTAAATACATTTCTTGGTATCATCACTTTATTACTTTTAAGAGAGACTTACAAACAAACAGCCCCTGATTACAGTTGCTGAGGTTTGCAACAGACACCCGAAATCCCAAGCTTTGCACTAAACCCCCTGTGAATCATTCTGATCAAGTCCAGCCTTGCCAGATGCTCTTATGCCCAAAAGGCACCTGCCCTTGAGAGCAGGGTAGTGGAAGAAGGGAGGAAAGCTGAAAACCAGCCATTTCTGAGACTGCAAATTAAATCACAAGGAACAATCCCAAAAGCCTCTCCTAACCTTGGTCACTAGCAGCTCATGAAGTTCGCAGCAAATTTGTTCAAGTGAGAGACACGAGAAGAGACACATGGGTTCTGCCTTGCTAGACTTTCTGCCAAGCTTGTCAGCAGGGCAAGTTCAGCCGTCAGCTGCCCTCCCTAAATCACAAAGGCAGCGCATCACCTGCAAGGTGCTCGCCATGCCAGTGGCAGCAAAGGCGTGTTCCTCACAGCCTCCTGGCCCCAAGCCTTCTGCCAACACAGTCCCAACATGGGGCACACAGGCAAAAGAGCTGCTGGAGGAATCCACGCCAAGCGGCGCTGAGCACGACCTTTCTGCTTTGCAGCGGAAACCTGAATCCTAAATACTGGATTTCTAGGCACACATTAAAGCTATGAGACAATGGGGACAGCGAGGCTGGGGCTGGCTGCAAGCCAACTCTGCGCTGGCCCCGCCAGCACCCGATGTTTCCCATTTCCTCCTTTTTTTTGGCCCTGGCAGATAAGCAAAGTCTCCCTAAGCCAGCAGGCAGGTGCATGCACAAGCTCACCCGTGACTTGGGGACTGTGCATGACTCACTCCTCATGGAAGTTGGATGCTCATGAAGACCCAGAGAGGTAGCTGCCTTCCTCTCTCACTTGCTCATAGTGCATTGCTTCTCCTTTAATTGGTTTCATTCATGGCAGCCCTTTGCTAAATGTAATTATGCCAGGCTCTCTCCATCTGTCTGCATTCAGAAGGAGCCATGGCTCTCAGTGTTTTTATTTTCGATCTTCATTTCTCCATTAATCCCCACTCTGCAGTGCACATGCACAACAACGTTCAGGACCTCAAGAGGAACATACAAGCACTAAACGAAGAGCAGGTTTTGTCCCTGGGTCACTCCTGGCTGGAAAACACTTTTCCACGAGGAAGGCTCTGTACCTCAGTCCCTCTGCAACCACCTCCATCACTCATCAATACCTGCATAAGGCAGTCCTTTTGCAGACACTCAAGAGCTGCCTGGAAGCCCAGGCAAGAGTTGATGGCTTGGTTTTTTCTGCGCTCACAGATGCAGAGATGTATTTGCCTTGTTTATCCAAGTCTAGTACATAAAGGTAGCAAGATACCTGCTCAAGTGGACACAGACCACTTTCCATCTGAAGACAGCATTCAGTCCAATGTGCTAATTTTCCTGCCCAGGAATGCAAACGAGGCTAAACATGGCTGAATACACAGATTATCAAATCTCAGCTCTGCACAGGTAGCTTAGAGCTGTATGGCTGAGACCTCAAAGCACCCAAGGCATCCAGAAGAATTTCATCCCTCAGAGTACATTACCCAAGATCCTTGCTCCTTCCTCAGCCACAGTAGGTAGACCTTGGGGGAAAAACACAATGCTGTTGGCTTACCAACGGACCAAACCCAGCAACACAGATCCTGGGCAACCAAGCACCATCTGGTGACCGCCGTCTCCTGACACAATAGCCAACGTTGGCATGTTTATGATAGAGACCAGAGGCAGATTCCCATTATCCCATCAGATCCTGTGATGTGGTTTCAGGATAAGGACCACGAGGAGCAGATGGGATGGTAAAAGAGAAAAGAATGCAGCGAGACAGACAGACAGGAGAGATTTATACGAAACTCAAGCGCATACCCATAAACATGGGATAAGTAAATAGCATGTAAGTATGAAATGAAATGCAGGGAATCCATGGCATCCAGTAATCAGTCAAATATCTCCTTCACCTCGTTCTCAGTTTATCATCGGCATTTTAAAATGAGATCTTTATGCCAATAAGTAACCCAGTTGTATATATTGTCACCCTGCAAATATTGGCTGGGATCTAAGAGATTCGTCCCAACAGGCAATTCATTTTTACAGTTATTTTTGGACTCCTGGTTTTTGTGGAACACTGGCTCTCTGTGTTGGATTTTACGCCCCTGAAATGTATTTACAATGCATGGCATCTGCATTGTGCATTACACACTTAAATCATTGCTTTTCATTCATCGCTTATATATTAAAAAAAAAATTGCAATATCCTGAAGCTCCAAATACTCAAATTCAAAATATTACTGATGTGTTTTGGGGGGGTAATATGATAAAATAACACTGCATCTTTAGATAAAGGAGGGAAAACTGATCATGAGGAACATGGATTCCCAAGATTTGGTGGGAAGAAGGGGATTTTGGATTTCACACCATGATAAAGGGACAAAACCCCCAATCATAATAAAAGCTGAAAACTCCACAAAGGTTTATTTTCTAAACAAGAACACAGAAACATTTTGTCACTTAAACAAAGGGAGGAGGGCGGGGGAGGCTCCGCATCCCTGGCTTGCTCTCTGCGACGGACAAATACCATCAGAAACAAAAAGCCTGGCATAGTTAGCGGTAGCGGAGCTCGGTGCTTTAGATTTAATGATATGTATTTAAGTTCCTTTTAGGGGAAGCCTTCTGCAGTCGTTGTGGGGAGGAAAAAAATGAAAAACCTTGGGTTTTCAAGGCTTCTGTCATTGTTGCCCACAAGCCAAAGAGAAAGGCGCGTTCTTTGTCATCTGGGGGTTTATGGAAACACCTCAACGTGTCCTTTTCATAGGTGAAGTAAGGTGCACAAAGCAGCTGCGTGCCAATGCGTTTCCCCCACCACCAGCAAAAATAAATGGACAGAGGAACGCGGGAACGGCGGCCATCGTAATCCCCCGGCAAAGCGTCGGTAAGGACAGTCTGGTGGGGTAAATATCGCCCGTCTCCTGCCAAACCCTGTGTGGGCTATTGTCCCACCACCCCTTTTAGATGTCATTAGGGATTTTTCGCATATAACCAAACGAGCAGAGGGGATGGGCGCGCTCACTCTTTCCACACCAGTTGGAAAAGCCATGATGAAGCGGCTGGGAGCCGGCGTGGGGAAAACACAGGGCAAATTAGGAAGTCTGTTAATTCAATTAATATCACAGAGGGGCTGGCGGGTGATGGGGGGGAGGTGTGCTTGCAGATTTTCCGCCTGAGGAAGGAGGTGGCAGAGAAAGAACTGGGGCATGCCAGCTCCCGTTATTGTTCTGCTTTCATCGGTAATTAGCAAGATAAGGAGGGGACGGCATGAGGGAGGCAGCATGGTGGGGATGAGGCAGTGCCGCGCTCCACCTCATGCCCACGCGGCCATCTTACAGGCGGCACTTGCCTCCCGCAAAATGGCCGCCGGGGCCCGCACTGCCATGGCGGGCTCCCCTCTGCTCAGCCTGGGCGACTGGCACCAGGCGGCTGGCAGGAGCCACGGCCATCCCACCAGCCCCTGTAGAAAGGGGGGCCCTGGGAGCAAAGGAGGTGCTGCGGTGGGATGGACCAAGCTCCGGAGGCCTGGCCAGCAGCCATCTTAGTCCGGGCCCTGCAGATAGTGCCAAGGCATTGGGCAAGCGGCACTTGTACAGATTTTTCCCTAGCCCTGCTGATTGGGAAAATCATCACATACTTCTCCTTCACATTGCCCAGGGCTGAGCCCGTGCCATGGATTTCCCCTCGGATGTGAGCGGTGCGGTCAGCCCTGCACAGGTAGCCATTTCTGGGGTACGGCTGCCCACCATAACATGTCCCATTGAGACCTGTAAGCTGCCGAGCACTGGGAGACCCAGCCTGAACTGGTACAGTGACATGTCAGAGGTCCAAGGGCTACACAGGGAATGCATCACCTGCCCAGCCCTGGGAGATTGAGTTACAGGCAAATTCCACCTTCCTTTGGCCAAAACAAAATAAACCCCAAACTGAACGTGCAGTGATGCCAGTGAAGAAGATGTGAGCTTTCTAAATAACAGACCTTTAAAACAAGGTCAGCTATGAAAGGAAAAGACACAGTTACACAGACAACATGGGCAGAGCTATACCAGCACTTCCCGCTCCATGGGAGCTTCACCGGTGTTGTGCTGTTCCCCAAACGAGCAATACCAACACCAACCAAGGACCCTCATCTGTGGTCCCAGGCTCGCCTTAGGACACGTACAGCAACTACTGATGCCCAAGCAGTATTCTGGAAGCCTTCCACACGCTTTTAGCCACAACAGGGCTATTTCACATCATGCGATAGGCACACGACACACGTTGGAAATTTGGTGTCTGCTCCCATACACGGCAAAGAAACAGAGCACGAGGGTGACTGCACCCGTACGCAGGCAGGGACGTGTTATACATCTCAGTTAGACAGTGAAACATAGAGGATGGCAGCCTAGCTGCTCTGCCCCAGGGTTGTCTACACGGAAAACCACACCATTACAATGACAGCACTATAGGTCAACTGCTACTGCTCCTCGCCATGCTGGTGAGCATCTCCACTATTCAATTGGATTTTTCTAGTTTAGCTTAGGCTGCTTCCAGTGTAACATAGCCAGCATATGGGAGTATCCCGCCTTCTGGTAAAGTAAATATCCACAGAGGTTGCACGTGTACAGCTCCTCGTTTTAAAATCTGCCCCCCGACCGTATGTCTGTAGCTAGACCTGCCCTCCGGCTAACCTTTCTGTACTCTGCACACTTCTGGGCTGTTCACAGTGCCCGTGAAACACTATTACACCCTGCTTCCCTTGGGTGCTAATCCTGCTTGTCAACCCAAAGGCAGAAGCAGACAGTGGCTTGGCATTTTGATTACATTGTGATCTGTTTGAACCTTCCAGACTTTCTTGATGTCTGTGCAAATTCGAAAGAGAAGCCTTCATCCTCAACAATGAAACTCGCGGTGAAATATCTCAGGACTCCTGTGTCCATAGCCATCTCTAGATTGGAACCAGGCAGGGGAGTTACGGCTCCTTCAGGAAGAGTCTGAATTTCAGACTAACCTGTTATGGCCCTGAGCAGAGAACACCACAGGGACAGTGCATCACTTCTCAGACCATTGCATATGTAGGGGAGTGTGCGCTGCAGAGACACCAGATTTATACAAATAGATGAATTCTTAGGAAAATGCAAATATCATCCTCTTCCGTCCCAGGCTCCCTTCAAGCTCCTGATATCCCAAGGTTTCAGAGGAGTACAACCAAGCCTCAGATCAAACATTAGCCCTGCGGGGGTTCCCTCAGGGAAGAAACCATGCACAGGGTCTTTTCCCTGCTTCCAGGCGAGGTTTCCCGGCCTGGCCTTCCTTGGGTGCTCTGTTCTGACAACGTGTGCACACACAGAGCCTTGCTAAAAGGTGCTCTGGGAATTGAGCTCCACTTCCTCCTTCATCTACATCAATTGTTATAAACCAGCTTTTGTTTTATTTTTAACGAAGCAACAGAAAGAATGTCCACATACAGCCCTCACCACTCCCACGGCCCTGTCCTATGGCACAAGAAGCTGCCCAGAGCCCTCCGAGAACATGGGCATGGGAAAACAGTGGGATAAGAAAGACCAGGAGAGGCTGCTTTCTGGTGGAAAGACATCCACTCCTCCTCTCTTGATCCCAGTACCTGGTAAGCAGCAAAGCAGAGAGATGCAAAGGGGATAAAGCACTCTCAGCCTCCACAGCCCGGGATCCAGCTGGCCATTTCATCCCCAGCTCACTCTGAGACCTGCATTTCACCTGGTGCTCTGCAAACTATGGTTTCTCTCACTACTTGGTACCAGCAATAGCTGACTTAGCAGCATCACTGCAGAAATTGATGGGCTGATGTGCAACTCATGACAGCCCGAGCTCTGCCTGCTTGTGGCACACCCTTCTGTACAGTACAGCCAAGAACCCAGCCCTCCTCCTCCTCCTGTCCCATTTGCCCAGGTCTAGGACTCAGACATATGGAGACATCTCCTGATGAAACCTATCAGTGGGTGAGTGGCAGCTGAGCAGGTACTGAGCAAGACGTGGGGCCAGACAGTAGCCAGGGGGGAAGGCAGCGGGTGGAAGGAACGTGCCTCAGGAGGAATACTCACAAAGGGCTGCTTTCATTAATAAAACATTCCCCCCTCAGTTGCCTTTTGATTTGGGTGTAAGAATTAACCCCATCTGCCCAACAGCCCTCTACCTACCAAGTCATCTCTGCTGAGGAAGGCATCTGATGTGTCTGTGCAATGGCTACACTGTGCAGCTCAGCTCTCCAGACCCCCTCCAAAAAGCTCACCAGCATTGCTGGGTCTGCTTGAAAAGATCCTCTTCCCACAACATAGATTAGGCTCAGTGAAAATAGGCTTAGTGAAAATACCATTTCACTATTAAGGCACCCCCCTACCCCGCCTCTTCACACTCTCTCACACTCAGAAAGATTATAACAAATCCTGGTCACCTTTTGCCCCTGCAAACTACTGCTCCAGCCTTTGCTCTGAACGCCTTGTACCGTGACTAGAGAGCCAGGCACAGGGCGGTACTTATAGATACGCACACATATATCTAGTCAGCACTGGAGATGTTCAGCCACAGAGCACGCATCTCCCCGCACAGCACGTCGCCTTGTCACGACACTCCAACCTGTCCCTCCCCGCTGTAATTGCAGCGCCTGGTCCTTGGGCATCAGCAGAAAGTTGCAGCAAATCCTGCATTGGTTTACGCACAGTCAGCCCGTTCAAAATTGGTGGGGGGTTGCTCTTGCATCATTGAGATATTTCTATTCTCCTTCTGTCTCAAGTGAAATCAAGATACGGAGATGCTTCAAACAGACAGCCCTTTCATTTTTCCAGGGGTGTGTTTTAATGAGTGAGTCGCCTTCCAAAAAGGGGCCGGCGGACGGCAGATTCTCCACACAAATTCAATAGCTGGTAGGTTGCCATGGGCTAAAGCATTTCTTTGCACACATGAAGGGAAGGGACTCCAGAGCACTAAGGGTTTTGCCTCCCATGAGTTATAGCTCTACCCTTCAAGAGCGGAATAAATGCTTTATCCCATTGCAGCCTGCGATGTATTCTACATAGATGGATTGATTTCCCCTATTGTTCTTAATAAATCCTGGTGCATGAAGAAACTCACTGCACAGCCATTTTTCCTGCCTTGTTCTACCTTGCAGAAGTAATAAGGGTCAGATGTGACTGCGGTGGGAAGCAAAGGCCTTACACAAGGCGCTACTTTGCTGGATGCTGTGGATGTGCTTGCAAGGGCTCAGCTAGTGCAGGCAAGCAACACCTTTTTCTCTCTTTATTCCCCATTTTAGTGTAAGCTGAGGAAAAAGGGAACCACAGTTGGGTACTGCAGCATCAGCGTGGCTCCGTGGGGAGCAGCTGCTTTAGAAGCTGAGCCTGCACAAGCCCCCTGGCTCTGCACAGGGAAAGGAAAAGCTCTGGCTCTCTCCAGCCTGACCTCTCACAATGTCTGATGGATACAGAGCTGAGCCCTGCACTACTGTAGAGCCTCCCACAGCACTCCCTGCCGTGTCCTGTCCATCAGACCTGCCCCTGCCGGCATCTCAGCTGAGATGAGTCCACACAGACAGCCCAGGGCTCCTCTGTTTTTTAAAATAAATAAATAAAAACCTCAAATCCCAAACCAATCCCCCTCTCAATGACTCGCAGCTGCACAATTTAGACACCCAGTCTGTTGTTGAAAGGTTCTTTCACTCCCCACTGCTTTTTTGACTTGCAAGGTTGACACCCACCCCCTTTCCCTGCTCCAGGAGGGTGTTTGTTGGCCGCGGCATCATTGGTACCCAGTAAGGAGGCACTGCTGGGCTCTGGAAAGCAGGTGGTTATGCATGGACCTGTCTTGGCCGCCTGCCTCCAGCTCCATCCAGGCTCCCTGGATTATCACTGCTGGCCTTCTCTAACAGCAGCTCACAACTGGCCCTGTTTCAGGAGCCTGTTTGGGAAATTTGGCTGCAGGAGGGAGGGAGGGAGGTATCAGGTAAAAGAGCTGGTCTCCCATGCACGTTGAACTCAATCCTTTAGCAAGACTCCAAGGGACTCACCTCTCCTTGCTCAGGTGGAGACGTCCCAGTCCTTCCCAAGGCATCCCACTCCATGAACTTGCAGTCACGTCTGATTAAGGAAAAGAGAATTTGTCTCAATTAGAAAGAGGCTCCCATATGCATGGACTGATGTCAAGTAATTACAGCATGTCACTCACGGCTGGAAAAAAGACCTTAAATTTGGGACTGTGCAAACTTGCACACACGATGGTGAGTTATGGACCTTGGCACACTCCAGAGCATACCTTGTGCAGATGCATTCAAGCCCGTCTCCTCGGCTGAAATACACCCAGCCCCATAAAATACAGCCAGACACGACCCCGCTCTCTAATAAGGAAATAAAGCCAAGTGGACCTGCATTGCCAGAGCCCAGAAAGCAACACTGTCTCTTTAATTTTCTCCCTGACTATCTCATCCTTTACACAAACTCTTTCCTCCCTGTGGCTTCTTCCAGCCTGGTGGGCAAAGTGGGAAAACATCATTAGGGAGGAAAAATAATTTAGTTTGTTAATCAGTATCCAGTGGTGGGAAACAAGAAAGACAGAGAGCAGCGCTGGCGGTTAGGGCTTAGGAAGGGCCAGCACAAAGCCCACCATTCATGACATCTGGGGCTGGGATTCTCATTGAATTAAACAGACACAAAGAGCAGAGGCATTTCATGCTCTCTTCACAAGAATTATCATATCTCCCTGGCACTAGGAAACCTTCAGCACGGGAGAGGGGGAGAGAGAGAGCGAGGGGAAAACGGGCAGGCTGGGTAGAAATATGGGGCAGGGTAGAGGAGGCTTTGTTCCAGCTTGGATTTATGGATGGGATGTGGCGCGTTGCTTTGCTGGGAGAGACAGGGCCCTGGCGCGCTGGGTCTAATAAGAATCAGCAAATGTGAAACAGGGGTTCCCTGTGTACCATGAAGCAGGGAAACCCGCGTTTGACAAGCCAACAGAATAACCGCTCACGTCTCAAGGCTGTGGAAGGATGCTGACGTTCATACGAGATGTGTCGTCTTGTGTGTGTGTCAGTGAGGAGGGGGAAGAAGGGGAGAGGCGAGGAGTATAAACAAGAGACCAGGCAGCATCATTCAGTCATGAAAATTAATTAGCTAATGTGCAAACCATGGCTGCCTCTTCCCACTGCCCTGTGCGCATTCCCCATAAAGCTATGGTGTGTGCAGAGCCTGTGACTGGGAATGACAGGGGCAGATTAGGCAGCTCCTTGGGATACAAACCTGGTATCAAGAAACCCACAGCCCATGCAAAATAAAAGGGATGAAGAAGAAAATTAGGGTCTTTGGGGAAGGGACAGAGCCCAAGAACCAGGAGAAAGAGAAATGGGAGAGACTGGGCACCAAGCTGAGACCAGGCATCATGTTGTGCAGCAGCATAAATTTGGGTTGATCTCAAAATCAGACATTTACAGAGTTGGTGGACAGCAAAATCATTTGGAATTTAGCCTACAAGCTCTCTGGGGTGGGACTAGTCATCTCCTGCAGGCTCATACTGCAGAGGTCCATCCTACTTGTTCTCTGGGCATCACCAGAGGATCTGCTTTAAATACTAATTACTCCATGACCAAGACCTGTGAACTGCGGAGAGCCTCCCTACAGCATTACCTGTGGGAAAAGGGGCAGATCTCTGACCTCAGATCCCCTGAGTAATTTGACCCTAGTACCAGTGTCATGAGCTAAATTACTACTTGGTGAGGAAAACAAGAAAGTCCTGACTGACTTCACATGCCTTGTCTCCAAGTCTTCAGATCCCACTACAATATCATGCTTACTCTTCATTGGCAACAACCACAGGAGAACAAGGGTGCAGGCAGCAATAACCCTTTTCCCCAAAAGGGCACAAGAAGAGAATGAGTAGATGCAGAAAGGAACTGGTAGGGGCAAAAAATAAAGAGAGAAGCCTCTTCGACATGAGATGCGCGCGGTGAATAAGGAAGGTGCTAGAAACAAAGGGATGCAAAGAGAGAGGCTGGGATGGGCATCTCAGCAGACATGTGGGTAAAAGTTGAAAAGGAAGCACTAATTAGCACCCAGACCATCACTTTCCATTAATAGCTTGTCACCATTTCCTTGATGTTGCTGAGAGCAAGAAAGTTGGTATGTGTGATGCTTACCTGTCTCGATCTCATTAACAGAAGCCAGGGTGAGAACAGATGTTTATTGCCTGCATCCAGACAGGCAGGCCCTTTGCTGGCTGAGATGCAGGAGAGAGGGGGAAAGTTATGAAAAAAGATGCTTATGAAACGCAAGCCCATCGCCACGTGATGGAAACCCAAACACAGGACACTTAGACACCTGTGCCAATGCAGGAATAGCCTCAGGCAGGTACCAGGGTCCAGCAGGCACAAATGCTAGGTCAAATAATTATAACCCTGGGCAAATACACTGCTGGTCAGGGGAAAATGCTCTGGCATCAGCATAAGGTGTGTGTAAAGGGCCATGACTGCATTAAACTGGGGGAAGTAAAACAAAAGACTGCTTAATTCCCCAGACAAATTTACTCAACCAATGTCTGCTCCACCAGAAAGCTGGAAGCCAATCTTTCTGAAAGCCAGAATGGAGAAACCCCCTCTAGTAAACAAAGAAAAAAGGGGGGAAAAAAAGAGCACCATTTCAAGCAAAGATAAATCTGCATTGCATGTAATCACCTCTGAAGTAATCCTTCGAGCAGTTAAAAAAAGGTATTTGATCTCCTACGCAATACACAAAGGCCTCTCCTTTACCTCCAACATGTGCAATGGCTCCTGTTAGCAATGCTGGGAAGAGGGAGCGTGCAAGGCGAGGCAAGGTGAGGCAAGGATGCCAATCACCAGGAATCTGCAAGCCGGTAGCACGGCTGCTGGGGCGATGATGGGAGCGTGCATGCATGTGCACCTTCCTAGGGACACTGTTGCTTTCACGAGCACACACATCCACTACGCAAGCTGAAGGTTCCTCAAGAGCATGAGCCCAAACCATCCTAGGACTGAACAAGGCAAAACCAAAGGCAAAGAAAACATCAAGTCTAGGGCTGAAGAAACAAAGGATTCCCCATCTCAGCTTTGGAGACATCTTCTTGGTCATTTAGCTCTGTTCAAGTGTAGGCTCTGTTGGCTTCCCCCATCCATTCACATGAGTGCTTTCAATAGCCTGATAGGTCTTTTCTGCTCTATGGCTCCTTTACCCCCTGTATTTGCCCTCCCTGACCAGTGCAGTTAATGCAACGAGTAGGAAAAATACTGCCCCGAAGAGCCCATGCTTCGATTATGTGGTCATGCACTTCAAAGTTAGGAAGTGTCCAATTTATGGCTGTCCGTGCAACCTCAATTCCACCTCACTGTGCAGCCACCCTGGCCAGGGAAAGAGGGAGAGAGCTAAAAATAGGCTGTGAACGTGTCATTACATCCTTGTCAGGGCATGGGCAGGGAGAGGCTGAATTAACGTTTCATGGTCAAACTGCAATCGGGTACCCCCTGACTTGCCAGCGGCTTGCTTTGGTGCCTTCAACATGTACATTTTTAATATACAGAAATCACGTGCATTCTAAACATACAGAAAAATGTATTATTTATAGCTAATAAATAATAGATTGTTTATATAAGCAAAAAGAAAAACAATTGTAGGCAAGTGTAACAAATTCCCCTCCCTTCACCCTGCACCCATTCCTGCCTTCATCCTGAGCGGGCAGAGCGATTTCCAGCCCTGAGCCTCAGCGCAGATTTCTGCCACTATGAAATACAGGACTAATGTTATCTGGCAGCGGCAGAAAGCAGCTCTCCCGGGGCTGGCAGGGAATGGGGACTGCTGGGCTGGCAGTGCCCAGGCCAATGCGCCCATACCTCCCAATACTTTTTCTTCTTGGTGCCAAAACCTGGAGGCATTCTCTCCTAGAAGATGGGGCAGTGAGTTAGAGATGGAAGGGGGTCAGGAGTTGGCCATAACTGATCTCCCTCCCACTTTCCCTGGCTGGTCCAGAGGTCTCCAATACAGTGGTGGAAGTCCAGGGCTTCACCCTGCTCATGGAGTGTTGTTATTATTCCCATGAAACAGTAAAAAATATTTTTTTTCCCCCAAGAAGCAATCAAAGGGAAATCATGATTCCAAACAATTCATAATTCAGCTAAACCTGAAAGGGAATTTAAGGGACAAAGAACAAGCATTTCTCGGGCTGAAGAGCTTCCCCTGGCCGAAATTCAAGGGCCTGCAGCAGACAATGGGAGTGTCAGAGGTGCTCAAAAAGAAAAAAAAAGTTCAAGAATCTTTAAAATAAAAAGTGTTAGGCAACACAGAGGTTAGAGCCAGCTCCTCCTATAATAAATAGCATGACTACCCTACATTAACTATAGGAGACATTTTAATGCAGTGCCTCGGCTTCATGCTAATTATACTTTTTCACCATATTTTGAACCTAAGAAAAAATGTCATCAGCTAATTATAACAGATGAGGGAGTGTGAAGACTTCCTCAATAAATAATGCCTTGATATCTCATATCCAACAAGCCGCGTGCTCTGCTCTGAAGGTGCCCAGAAATATGTCCTCTCAGGAAATATATCAAGAAATGATGGTCCCATAAGATGGCTTTGTTTCCAAGCCTTGATTTTCAACCCAATAATTAAGTGATTTTTATGAATCACGGAGACTAAAGGTCGTGGGACTGCTGGAATGGTGCCAGAGAGAGTCAGTGTTTAAAAATAAATAAATTCCTAAATCAAAATGAGATACCAGAGATCTTGGCAAATTCCCTCCATGGCTGCACAAGCAAGTGCAGAAGCCATTTGTTTTCTGGACCCAGGTCCATCCTTCCTTCACTCCCAGTATCTCCATGGGAGTCTGGCATGCACAGAAAAGCCTGGCTTTCATGAACCCAGGCCACCGCTGCCAGCATGCCACCGGGAGCCAACCAACGCCATCCACCTGCCCCGAAGAGACCTCATCCCCCTGCTGCTGTGCCACCCTGCGCACAGCCCCTTGCTGCATCCACCCCTGCTGAAGCTGGTGGGTGTCTGGCTTGTTATGAAGGTTCCTCAACTAAACTATCTTTCATTCAGCTCCCTTCCCCACCCAGCACCCCTCACTTCCCCCTCTGAAGAGCGGGGATTTGGCGTGGGAAAGATGTCTTTGGGCTTTTCACAAATGTAGTATCCCCTTGAACCAAAACCAATTAGCCTGGCCCAAGGTCCTGCCATTGAAGGACTGTCCCTTCTTTTCAAACCCCCGCGGGCTCAATTGCTCTAAGGAGCTTGGATGTGAATGAGCAAAGCCCACTTAAAGTGGTACTTAAGGCCAGACCAGGGTGAAGGAAAAGAGAAAGCCTCTATAGGAACAGCAAGCTGAGTTTCCAAGAGACAGCTAACTGCCGGAGATTGTGTTCTTTTGCTTCCCCCCATTTTCTTTTTTTTACCCCACTCCTGAGCTTTCAAGGCAAATGCTCCTAACCAAACCTGAGCCCTTGAATAAATATCAGACGGCACCAGAAAACCTGAAAGCCAGAGCCCTGTCCAGCTCCGCAGATTCTGCTGGCAGCATGGTGGCCCAGCCTCACGCCCATGTAAGTTCTGCTCCTGAACTCGTGTGCCAGGGTGATGCTTTTCCAGCTGGGCTCTTGGTGAATGCCTTCCCGAGGTGACCAAGCTCATGGGCATGAAACCCCTGACCTGGAAAGGGCAATCTCAGCATCATGTGGAGGGGAAGCCAGCATGGGCAGCCATGCAGCCATCTCACCTCACAGCTCCCAAGGTCTTCTAGAGGACCAGGGTGACCAAGGGAGCACAATGAGGCAGCACCAGTGGCAGGGGCAGCATGTGGTACCCATGTCATGAACAGCACGTATGCACCACCACATGCCAGGTGCCAGCACCTTGGTGGTCACAGCTGGAAGAAATCTACACGTACATTGATGCCAAATTTGTACCTTTCTTCCACTGAAATGACACTCATCCACAGCCCCAAGCAAGATGGACCTTCCAAGCCCCTGAGCTCTGCTCCTTCTCCAGAAGCACAGACAAAGCCAAGGCAGAGCAGCAGGTAAAGGGAGGCACCATCTGCCTGCACCAAGGGCGTGGAAAGAGAGTGGGAGCTGAGAAAAACAAAAGAAATGGCCAATCTTGGGCTCAAGCATCAAACCCTCCATTGCCAGGTGATTACACAAAAATGCCCATTGGTGGGATTTCGTCCATAACCAAGCAGGACAGCTCACGCAACCCAGCTCCTGAGACAGCTCCTTCAAACACAAGAATATGAAGACCCTCCTCTCCACCTATCTCAAAGCCTGGGCAGGTTTGGCTTCCCAAGGTACCTGGTATAAACCCCCTTCACTTTGTGCCTCAAGCCAAACTGCTGCATGGCAGCCAAGTTTTAGGAAAAGATGGAAAATAATGGGCTGGGACATGCAATGTCCTAGGACATGGTTTCCCCAGGGTGAAGCTCACGGACTGCATTGCCATTTAGGTCCCAATGGCACAAGACAATTCTTCCGTTTCTGGCTCACTCTGCCCATCCCCAACTCTGCCTGAAGAACAAAGACATCACAGCCCTGCTCCAGAAACCTCACCCATGACTGGCCTACACTGCATCCTACTGCTCCACCATGACAGTCCCACCAAGAAGATAAAGCTGCCTATGAGGGTTGGGAATGCTGGGACCTGGGCTCTCCTCCCAGCCTAAAGAAGTTATTACTTTCCCTTCTGCATCTGGGGAAAAGAACCATCCAAAGTCAGCAGCTACTAAAGCAGGGCAAAGGGCTAAGCCACAAACGGACCCGTGTGCAGCAAAAATCTATCCCTGGCCCAAAGACAGAGCCTTGGGGACCTTCCTTCCACCACACACTTAAAAAAAACCAACCAACCAATCACAAAACCAACAAAAAGCAGAGACTCGGCACTTGGCTGCCAGGGACTCCCTAAGTGCAGCAGGTATTTCACAATCAGGGATTTACTTGGGGGGCTTTATCCACCTCTTCATCCCCCACCCACATGCAGATGAGCTGCGGATGCTTCTACCCCTGTCCCTCATCACTCACTGCCGCCTCCCTCATTAATGGGGGGCTGCCTCCACACCTCCCCCAAACACCCGTAGGTTCATGCTGACAATGGGGGCAAAAACTAAGAATTTAAGCACCAGTAAAAATTCAACCCTGGCTGCTCTGTGCTAGAAGACAGAGGCCAAATTACTCAGTCCCTGTCTCAATCCCCTTTGCAGGAAACCATTCTGGGATAAGCAAAGCAAGCCCACAGCCTGAAAAACCACCCTAAAAATCAGCTACGCACAGGTGATTTTGAGGAGAAAAAATAATCTAGGAGTCAAGGGCGGCTTCTGACCAGCTGATCAAATAGCAAGGTGAAAAATCTTGCACTGATCCTTTGTAAGAGCTCACATGTAGACACAGATTTCCACACTCCCATTTTATTTCACAAAATTATGTATATATGTATTTATATACACACGCACAGAGACATTTATTATATGTGTGTATATATGTATTTTTTTACCTCAGATCCTCATTTATATTTTCACCTTTAGCAATTACAAAGCCAGGGACAGAAATACCTCCTGGGTTCTGCCAGCGCAGAAACCCTCCCACCAAACAGATTTTCTCTAACACGCTGGTCGAATGATTCCTCCTGAATTATATTCATTAGGAATTTGAATGTTTCTTTCCTCCAACCCCCATCAAATCATTACTCCGGAATAAATGCATTCATCAACCACCTTGCTCACTTCCCTCCTGCTTTGTTCAGTCTAGTTTTAAAGCATCTCCACTGAAACCGTTTGCACCTGACTCGATATGAGCCTACAGAAGGGGGAAGAAAAATAAATAGGAGAGGAATTGATTGCCACTCACAACATTGTGGAAATAATTGGAAAATTATTTCTTAAAAATAGCCAACATAATAAAGGAGGGAAAGGACTACATTCCCTCCTCCCCACCTCCAAACTCTTCCACAATTTCTGGGAGTGCATCGAGCATACATATTCCAGATGGGCTGGAGAGAAGGAGGTTGGTTCTTAATGACACGTCTTTCGCTGCCTTTGGAATGAATGATTCATTCGGATCTCGCCGAGACTCGGTGCCACAGTTGAGTTACATTTCTAGAAAATCCGTATCTTTAATTCTGGCGCTGCGTGTGGGACCCAGCAAATCATGGAATTACTGCTGTAACTTCGGATTAGTAACGCTCTCTAAATGATAGTCTAATTCCAGGCCTTCATGCTTTTCAACGTTCACACTCACACAGCCTTTTCCCTGGGAGGCTTCCTGCAGAATTAGTGCTGGCGTCTTCGTCTTTCTCTGCCCTTTTTAATTTCTCCAGTGACTTCTCATTAGAATATATAATAACAACAGATCCTCAGAAATTTTCTTTCTCCTGGTATAGCCAAATTCAGGCTGAGATCCTTTTTCCTTACTGTGGTTATGGTGGTGCTTTTCTGGCCCTGGAAGGGTGCAGAGGCATATTTAGCTTTGCGGGCCTACATGGCATCTGATGCCATTACCCCGTGCAAGGGAAGGTGGAAGACCTTCTGCAGAGGTGTGGGAGCCTGTTCTCACATGCTGGAGGGTGTGAGAGACTCAGCCCTGCATGTGACCCTCTGCCCATGGCAAGGGATGCCCAGCTGCAGAGGAAAGGGTGAAGTGGCATACTCCATGGTCCATCTCTCCGAGCAGTGGGAGTGCAATAGTGTTTTTCCCACCCTTCCCCATCTCCCGCAGCTTCTTCTGGTGGGCATAGGCCCACTCGTAACCCTGACCAGAGAAGCTTCATCCCTGCAGCTCCCTTGGAGCTGTCCCAGCCCTTGTGAGTGCATTCCTGGCAGTGCGGGGACCAGCCCTGAGAGATGCGAAGGGCCAGCGCTGGGCAAGGGGCTGGCAGGGATGCCCACACCATGGCCCGGGGTGCCAGAGGGGGCCCGAGGGACCTTGGCCCCGGCCAGGGGAGCTTGCTGCACACCAGCTGGGAAAACGTGCCAGGGAGGCTTGGAAGAGAGCGCGGTGCTTTGTGTCGCCATGGGAACGGAATGCAGATTTGCCAATTGCCTTTTTTTTCCTTTCGTTCTTTCAATTTTTTTTATTATTATTATTTGTCAGGCACTGTAGTTCATATTATGTCTCAAGTTCTCAGGGGCGAGGGACGCTTTTTGCTTTGCCAACCACTCGGCTCCTAGAGAAGCCCCATGGCCAGGGGGCTGCACGCTGAAGGGGTGCACCCAGCAGCAGGACTCCTTCCCTGAGTGTCCCCCTCCCCGGAGACACCTCCACCCTCCCACCCTAGCTACGGACAAAAGCAACAGCTACTGCACAAGAAAAGTGATCATGTTGTCACCAACTTGACCTTCCAAGGGGAGGCCAGGATCAAACCCAAAGCCGTAAAAAATAAGAGTGGAAGGGAGAAAGAAGGGAAAACATCCAAAAGCCAGAGTTTTTCGAAGTCTGCCCCACAGGCTGGGTCGGGGGGTGGGGATTTATCTGGGGAGGGCGCTCGTTTTCTCCTTCCTCCCAGAGCCGCGACATCCCGCAGCCTAGGAGCGAATTTCGAGGTGCGTTTCAGCGAGCGTAAATCCTCGGGGATTTCTGGCAATGAAAGCGTTCGCATAGGGCTCGCCTCCCGCTCCCCGGTACACCCTCCTGCTGCCGAGGAGCCCCGGGACTGCCGCTGCCCGGAGCGGCCCGACGGTGTGGGCGCGGAGCCGCAGCCCTTACCTGGAGCCCCGAGGGCGGTGGGTCGAATGGTCTCTGCGCCGCTGGTCCTGGTGCGGCCGCTTCCCCCGGGCGAGCAGGTCTGGAAGTCATTTCTACTTTCGGTTATCTAGCTTTATGATGGCTCCACAACACTCATACAGCTAGATAACCAAAGACAGAAACATCCCTCCGTCGGGGATGCTGGCCATCCATTCGTCCCTCCGTCCGCTCCAGGGTGCGGGCACGGCCGTGGCACGGCCGGGAGCTGCCGCCGGGAACCACACACAGACACTTTAAAAAAATACAGAAAAAAAAGAAAAAAAATAGAGAAAAAAGATAAATACGAGACGGAGAGGACGAGCCGCAACTCAGCCGGCTGCGGGGCTTACACGAGGAGCTCGGGGCGGGCTGCGGAGAGTAGAACCGAGCCATACCGAGCCGAGCGGCGCCGAGTCGAGGCGGGTTACATAGAGCCGAACAGGGCTGCGCTGCGCTACGCCGAGCTAAGCCGAGCCGAGCCGAGCCGTGCCCGGTACCGGCCCGGGCGAGCAGCACTCACGCTCCCTACCCCGCTGCCCAACTTCTACTCCCCTCGCATGGTAATCGCCCCCTTTGGGAAGTGACGTCACACCACGCACAGCCAATCCTCGAACCCGCATTTAAATCAGCGCCGTCTTTCCCGCGCTTTCCAGCCCCAGCCCGACCGGCGGCTGGACGGTGCGGGCGGGACGGGGCGGACCGGTACATCTCGGCACGGCACGGGGACCGGCCCCCTTGTCGCGCCCTCCATCGGCCCTGCTCCGCCCGCCGGGCCTAGTTTCCCGGCCTGTGCTGGGTGCTGCTCTGCCCCCGCCGCCTCCTGCTCTGCCCCACCCCACCCAGTCCTTCTGGGCCGGTAGTGAGAAAGGGAGACAAACAGCAACACTGCACGGCTCAGCGCGGGTGTCCCGTCCGCAACTAACTTCTCTCTCCCTGTCCTAGGCATTCCCCGCCTCTCCTTTTCCCCTCTCTTTTTCCTCTTACGCTATGCTCTCCCCTTCCTGTCTTTCCTTTCCTCTCTCCCTTTCCACGGCCTTTCATTTTTCTTTTCCTTTTCTCTTTCGTCCATTTTCCTTCCCTTTTTGCCAACCCCTTCTCTTTGCCTTTCTCCGGTCCCCACCACGCCACGCCCCCCCAGTCCAGCGCACCTCTCTCACACCTTCTCCCCCGCCCAGTGACACCCGCCCCGTCCAGTCTCTGCACCCTGGTGCGGCCCCATGGGCCCCTGTTCCCGCAGCCAGGCGCGGGGCCCGCCCGTCTCGACATGCAGCCAGGGGCTGGGAATGCATCCGTGGCCCTGCAGGGATCCTCTCTACCCCCTTATTGTAATTATTTCTCCCCCCAATCCCCTTATTTCCCGCACAGGTTCTTAACGCGTTGTGCGTGTAGCGGCGAATCTGGTACCAATAAAACCAACGGCGACAGTAACAATAAAACGCTCGTCTAGCACACTCCGCATTTAACAAAAAAAAAAAAAAATAACCTACAATCCCTCTTGCTCTCTAAGCATCCTTCCAACCTGAGGCGAGGGGTGAACCTGCTGCGGAACGAGGGACCGGCCGAACGGAGCGATCGAGGCGGGAGCAGCCGCGGCTGAGCAGCTCCCGCCGGCTCCGGTGCTCGGCGAGCTCCTCTCGCTTTATTTATTGCTTGCTTTCCTCGCCATCCCCTCGCTCCCCGCCATCACTTTAAAAAGAAAATGAATTAAAAAATGAAATAAATAAAAAACTACGAGCTCAATTAAACTAAAAGCTAAAGGATCTCCGCTGCCAGCTCGATGAGAGCGGCCGCGCTAAACGGGCTCTCAGGAGCCGCCGGTTCCCTTCCACCTCCTGACTAACGAGATACGGGCCCGGGAGTGCCCCGACCGCTCCGACGTGGCTGGACAAGGCGGGGAGAAATCTTTGCTCCTCTTCCAGCCCTTCAGTGTCTTCCTCGCGGCCCGGAGCCGCTGGGGAGGGGGTTAATATAATCTGTCCGGAAGAGAAGGGAAAGAGGAAAAAAAATAATAGGACCTCCTTAATTTTCCAGCCCTGGATGTTATCCCAATTTATCGCTATCGTTGTTAGGGTTGATAGCGGCCAGTGTACTCTGGGGTCGGGGTCAGGGACTGAGCCCGCCCGCCTCGCCGTCAGCTCGGGGTTGCGGAGGCACGGAGGGCTCGTCTGGGCCATGGGTCGGCCTCAGTGTCGCCTCAGCTAGGGGATCCCCCTTTACCTACCGCGGGGCTCCGGCGGTGGGGAGCAGCCGGAAGCATCCACCGCTCTTGGGGCCGCTCCGGTGGTGATGCGGCTCCCCTCCGGCCCTGAGGCAGCGGGGAAGGAGCCCGAAGCGGGTTTAATCAGCCCTCCAAGCCGCAGCAGCTCTGTCTGGCTGCCACCGAGGGAGATCTGCCGCCTGCCGTGCCGATCCCCCGGGTCGCCGTGCCGCTCGGGCTAGGATGCTGCAGGGGAAGGGAGGAACAGCACCTTGCCGGGCTGCTGGGGCTGGGGACGGGATCCACTCGCTCTGACGGGTAACGGAGGCGATTTTCTTGGCAGAAATGTTAATAGACATTTTTTTTCCCTGCTCCTTTTCGGCGATGCCTCGCTTTGCTCGGAGCCAGCCTTCGCCTCGATCCGCTCCATGTAGAGCCGCGGCACCTGGGAGAAAATTGCACCTTGTGCTTGGGGTAATTGGGTATTTTTTAGGCTTTGGGTTTTGCTGGTTGGTTGGTATTTTTGGGTTTGGTTTTCGGGGGAGTGGGTTATTATTTTGATTTTTTAAGGGCGCAATTTTAGCAGGATACGTACAAAATGGCTCCTTGGCACAGTGCTAAGCACCAGCCAGCAGCCTGCGGATGGATCGGCAGGGGCTGCCCGGGCTACTGAGGTCTCACAGCAGGCAGCTCCAGAAGGCAAACCTGCCTCCTGCCTCACCTGGGCCGCCCACGGGCACCGCGGGGACCGACCTTCCTCTGCACGCACCCACGAGAGAAAAATCCACCCGCGGCTGCGGGCGGCCCGACGGGACGAGGACGGGCGACGGTGCTTGTGGGGCTCTGGCCATGGTGCTGCACCGGCCCCGCCGCGTCCGCCGAGCTTCCACGCCCGCCCACGAGGACCACGGCCCCGCTGCCCGCTCCCTGCGCCGGCAATCCCAGCACCAGACTGAGCAGGCGGCCTGGGGAGAGCCCCGGTCGCCAAGCCGCCCCTGAATTACTTAACGTGATCGCCCTGTAACGAGTCCGCTGCCTTCCCCTCTTCTACGTCCTGCACGTCTGACGTCACTTTTCTTTAATTAGGAGAAGTTATTTTTAGCCAACCTGGAGTAACCCCCGCGCCTCGCCGCCTCGAGCTGCACCTATTCATTTTTGGGTTGAGGTTTTAGTTGGTTTTTTTGTGTTCTTGTTGTTGGAGTTTGGTTTGGATTGGGATGTTTTAATTTGCTTTTCCTCCCACAACCGGGGCTTCGCACAGAAGCTCCCGATGGACGTGAAGAAAACGCATCGCTTTGTTTAGCAATTAAAAGCCTCCTCCGATCGAACCCCGGCGCTGAAAAGGCAAAGCAGAGGCGTCCCAGCCCCCGGCTGCTCTTTTTTTCTCGGGGACAGAACCCAGGTGGGGCCTGTCCCGGAGAGCCTCCTTGCGTGGAGGGGAAAGTCTCTGACCGGCTGAAGGCCAGAGGTGAGGGTACGTCGAGGGGATTCAGCCAGGTGCAGGCTCTCAGGCTACCTGCACTGCTGTGATTCGGGTTTCCTTAAGGCTGAGGCCTAAAATGCATTTAACTTCCAGGGACATCAGGGGAAAATAAAAAGAAAAATAAAACAAAAATAAAAACCAAGAAAAAAAATACAAACACACACAAACCCTAAGAAAATAAGCGTTCGTGGAAAGGGAGGGAGCGGAAGGGGAAAACGAACGGGAAAACAATAAGGGAAAGGAAAAAAATATATAAGAAAACAAACGTGAAAGAAAGAAAAATAGGGAAAAGGGGTAAAATTTTAAAAAATGTATTTTAAAGAAAAGAAAAAAGCTATAGCATGGAAAAAACCCAGTTTTCCAGTACCAGAAGCCGGTGGCAGATTGGGACGCGGGCAGCGGTGACGCCGCTACTGCTCCTCGGCGGTAAATGCGAGCGGGGGAGTGGGGGCCTCCAATCACTCCCCACCCCCGGAACGAGGCCCCGTAGCAGCCCTCACTGTAGCGGGAGGGATAACTTCCCCGAGAGCCCGAGATTTCTCCCGCGGCCTAAAGGCTAGGTGTCTCGGGAGATTCGGCCTCTTTCAGGCTTTTTGTCCGGTGCTGCCGGCGAACGGGCACGTTTGGAGACAACCTGGTCCCTGCCCCGGCAGCCCTCGGTCCCGATTCCTCGCCGCCCCGTCGGGGCTCAGCCCCCCCCCAGGTCCCGCTGCCAAGCTGCAACGTCCCGGGCAGCCTGGCAGAGGCTGCCGGTGCAAGCACCTTCCTGTCAGTAAAAGGTCCCCCGTGTCCCTCGCCGCAGGGGGAGCCGCGGACAAGGCGCGGCGCGGGGCGCTCCCGGTCCCGCGTGGTGCCGGCACCTGGAAGCACCCAACTTCGCGGCGGGGACTGGCCCAACTTCATCTCTCCCCTCTCTCCATCCCTGCCTCCCTTCTCCCCCAGCCAGACTCCGTGTTTTCCCCCACTCCCGGGGCACAATTGCCTCTCGCCTTCCCGGGGCCGCCCCACCGAGGCGGCGATGCCCGGCCGCGACACTCACTCTTGCAGCTGTGCCGAGGGCAGGACGGCGGTCCCCGGGCGAAGCTGTCGGCGGGGGCCCTCTCCCCCTCCCCGAAGGGGGCAGAGGGGCGGGCAGGGCTGACCCGGGCGAGCAGCGGTTCCCAGTCCCGGCTCTGGCCGACGGGGGTGGCTCTGCCTGGGCTCCGCTCGTCTTCCCGGTCGCTGCCGGTGCCGGCTCTGGTTGCTGGCCAGGAGCTGCCGCCGCCGGCAGGCTCTGCCCGCACTGACGTCAGCCCGGCAGCCTCCTATTCACTCCAACCATGGCGGAGAGGAGGAGGAGGAGGAGGGGGAGGGGAGGAGGCGGAGGGAGGGAGGGGGAGAGGAGGAGGACGGGAGGAAGGCGGCGGTGGTGGCGGGGGTTGGTGGCTGCCAGGCTCTGCCGAGCAGAAAGCGCAGCCCCTCCGCCTCACCCCCTTAATTACCCCCCGAGGATGGGGCTGCGCGAGGCAGAGGGGCCGTGTGCCCCTCCAGCCCCACGATGAGACCCTCTGCCGCCCGATCCCGCGGGGCCACCGCCGCTCACCTGGTGGTCCCACCAGTTTCCCCGCTCTGCCCCCGGCCCTGGGGAGCGTTTTTCCAGGGAGCGAGATGGGGCCCGCATCCACCCACAGCCCAGGACCCCCTTGACATTATTATCTCTATTCCTCTGAGGACACCCCGCTCTCTCCTGGCTGCAGCCGTCCCTGCCTTCTGCTGCCCTGGGACCGTTCTCCTGCCGCTTTCACCAGCTTCACTCCAGCCCAATAGGACCCGGCCCGGCCCGGCCATGCACTGCTGTCCAAATGCTGAACGTCCCCGAGGCCCCCGGGCACAGCCTGGCTCGGGCTGGCCCGCCCGCAGCCGTCGGGCAGATCCAGGACACTGGCTACTCCCCAGCTGCTGCCCCGGTCGGGTAGTCAATTCAAACCCTCCTTTCCCCCGCGACAGCCGAGCCGAAACCCGGGTCCGCTTCGCTCCGCAACGAGCTGAAACTGGGGCGTGGGCACGACAGGTACCTCCTGCGCTTCCCTCCTCCGCGCCCCACCATTTCCATCTTCTTCGCATTCCTCACAATTACACACAGCCTGCTTCGCCTGCAGCCTTTGCAGTAAGGCAGGAAAAGGTCCCCGAAATACACCCCAACCCCTCCTGGCACACCTTTAACTTGGCTTCCGACCTTTCCTCCTCGTCGTCCTTCCTGCGGGCAACCCGGCTCCTATTTTTTATCTCCGATTCACTCCACCGGTGCCCCAAAGCGGCTCTGGGGAGCCTCTTGCCGCCCCGATGAATACACTGGGATCCCCAGGCAGATTTTCTATGTAGGCAAAAATAAACCGATAGAGCCCGAGAGATCTGCAACAAGCCGAACACGCCGTCTCGCCTTTACATTCTTCTTTTTAAATTCCCCCGTTATTTTCCTTTCTTTTTTTTTTTACCATCTGCTTGTTGCCACGAAAGGAAACGTAACCCCAAGTGCCACCGCCAGCAGAAACCAGAGCTCGTTGCCAAATTCCGTAGTATTTTATTTTGAAAACAATTTACACCATTATAAAAAAAAAAGAAGAAAAAAGGAAAGAAGAAAGAAAGAAAAAAAGGAAAGAAAGAAANGAAATTGCAGCACTCCCTCCCGAGCACTCCCCGCCCCCCCCCAAGTTTATTTGCCCTAATAATTAATTCACAAGAGCTTAACTTCGGTGTAACCCTGGCGGTCTTTTCATTAAAAAAATCCCCGCGTTTCCTATTGAATTAGCTCTGCTCCATTGTCGCTGAAATGAAGACGCCAAACCAACTTTTACCCTGAGCATTTTCTCACCAGCCCAAAGAAAAGTCTCTCTTCTTTTTCTTTCCTGCGATTTTTTCTTTCTTTTTTCTTCTTCTTCTTCCTCTTCTTCTTCTTCTTTTTTTTTTTTTTTTAATTCAAGCACCCAGGCGATGGACGTGTCCTGCAATTTAACTACTTTCAACTTCTTTGTTCGGGTCCCACCGGGGCTCTATTTTCACCCTATTGAGAGAGCTTATTGCCAAGTCAAGCCTGAGCGAATTGAGACACACACGGGAGGAGCCCCGGGGGCTGGGAGAGGGCTCCGGGAGCTGCTCGGCCTGAGAGACCCCGGGCCAGCCCCGAGGGAGTGGGCAGAGCGCGGGGCAGCCCCCGGGCCTCGATGACCGGCACCGATCTCTTCCCAGGAGACGCAGCCGCAAAAATGCCCCGGCCATGCCGGAGCCCGGCCAGCCTGGGACCTGGGTAACCCCACCACAGGATCGAGCTCCTTTGTGCCCCCAAAGAATTCTCCACCCCCGCAGCAACGGCAGCGCCCGGGCTCCAGTGCTGATATCATGGTCCGGTCCACAGCTGTGGGCAGGAGGGAACTTACCTGAGATGACCGCTGTGTCGCCAGCTTCCCTCCTTCGCTGGTTTTCCCTTAATACCGAAAAGGAGGATCCTCCCCCTGCACCCCTCCATCCCACCACCGACCCTTCGACTTGGCTCTGCCTCCCCTCACCCTCTCCATCTCTCACTTAAGAGAGCTCCGGAGCTCGTCTCCCGAGCAGAAAAATAGCGGGATGGGGGGGGGGGGGGGGCTGTATTTTTTTTCCTCTTCTCTTTTCCCCCTCCCTCCCAGTTCCCTCAAAGTGGGTGCGAACTGGAAAAGGGTTGGGGGGACGAGCTGCTGGGAAGGGTTACTTCAGGAGAAAAAAAAAAAAAGACACAACGGTGCTGGGCATGGATTCCCACGTAAGCCCGTACGTCACCTATAAAAATTTGCCCGAATCTCCCGTTTCTTGGTTCCCAGAGGGGCGACTGAGATACCTCTGCCCGTGCAGGAATGGGGGGCAAAACCCCATTAAAATCGCACCCCGTTAAAACAAGCTTCCTCCAGCCGGACGGAGAAGGCAGAGCCGGGGGAAGCATGAAGGCAGGGGCCCATTCTCCGCAGTCCACCCTGCCGGGGGAAATGTTTGGCAGCCTCCTGTTACTCTAAAAAAAACCTCACTTGAAGCTGTCCTCAGCCTCTCGGTGCTGGGGTGGGGGGATGCGGGTTTACGGGGTCCCACGCCGGTTGAACGCAGAGGCCCGCGAAGGAAAGTGGGGCTTGGCGGCTGCTGCTTCTCCGCTTGCCGCCGCGGCCCTCTAGGTACAGCGGGCGGCCTCTCCGCCGTGCCCCGGGGGAAGAGGAAGCCCTTGACCCCTGGCCCCGGGGGCAACGGGGTTAAACAAAGTCCCACCGCCCCATTATCCGATAGACAGTATCGGCGGGGAACGCGGTCTCCAGGGGGCCGGGGGAGGGGGGGGGCGGGGGGGAAATCACATCTCTTACTGCTCGTAGATGACCCCGACGGGGCGTACCGGCATGAGGATGCTTCCCCGACAGACAGACAAAGAGCTTACAACAACCAAACCAAACCAGAACCACCTTATATGCCTCAGCCCGCCTTACGCACTGCAAACAGCTCTGTTGAAATGGCCGGGTTATGCGGTTATTTCATTTGGATTTGGTTTTTTTTATGGTGGTGATTTTTTTTACTTAGCTGTACCTTTCTTCAGCTGTACCTTTCCTCGAGGAACTTCCCTGTCCCCACCTGGCTGAGACACCAGCAGCCTCGGCCCGGTCCTACCTGTGGATAAGGCAGCGGGATTCGTTGTCATTGATCGTCCCCAGAGCACTGCCTCCGGGGAGAGCTTCGGAAATGAAGTGGCGAGAATCATTTAATGGAGAATTGTTTATTTATTTATTTGACTTTTAAGAGGGGGTAATTTTTTTGGTGGGTTTGCTTTAGATTTTTTTTTAAAAATAGTTAATTAATTAACTAATTTAGTGTTCATGATTAAAATAATTAGGTTGAAGATGGGAAATAAGAGAAGATCAGCGTTAACATTATGCGTCGGAAGGGAAAGGTAGTTCCCTGCACCCGGGTCCTTGTATCAGGGGGTTCCCAAACGCTTTTCCACTTCGCCCTCATGTCCCTCCCAGAGCACCTGCAGCCAGGGGAGTGTCGGTCCCCGCCGTATACACACCCCGAACCCTCCACCAGCTCTCCGCCTTGGCCGCCAAAGGACCAGGGAACCCTCAAGTCCCCAGTATAGGTGCTGGATCTGAGCACAGGCATCCCTGGGGCCGGATCCTCTAGGAATCTAGGGCCGGATCCTCAGGCTGCTGGGTTACACAGAATGAAGTATTATATCCTCTCACCCCACATCCCGAATTCCAGGCAGGGGTGCAGCAGCTATTTTGGGAGGTACCGATGGGCTGTGAAATGCATCCAAACCCACAGAAAGCAGCATTGCGATCCTTATCCCTCTATGCTGGTGCTGCCTTTGCAGAGAGGAGGGGACAGTGATGCCCTCACTCACCCAGCCCTGCACTCTTTCTGCGGACCAGGACTGGGGAGACGGAAGGCACACCCCGGGTTTGTAGCTCCGCAGGGCCAGAGGATGCAGGCAGTGGTTTTCACAGTGCCCGATGATCCAGCAGAGCGCCGAGTGGGACGGGCCCGCAGCGGTATCCGCGCCCCGACGGCCCCGTGGGAACCGGGCAGTGGTGGGGCCGCAGCGACACCTGGCGGCTCGGAATGGCACCCGGCAACGCCAAGGTCACCGCTCGTGCGAAGCCCCCCTGAGGTGTCAGAGCTTTGAGGAGTGTTTTCTGGGTGCGGCCGGGTGCCCTGGCTCCGGTGGGACTCTACTGCTGGGCGTCTCATAAACTCCCGACGGGAACAGCGGGGAGCAGGAAGCTGGCCCTTCCGTCCCGAGGCCCGGCCTCCCCTGAGAGCCCGGGGATGGGAAGCGCATGAAGAACGACAAGAGTGACACTGTGGCGGTCCCCGCCCCGCCCCACTGTGGCTCCTTCTCCGAGGCTGTGCCCGGTGACCGGCCCTGGGTACCCGCACGACAGCCCTCCTGCTCCGCGTACGCAGCCTCCCTCCGGCTTCTTTTCCTCTCGAGAGGCAAAACACGAACCCAGCTTGGGGGGCCCGCGGTGTCGTGGAGGCGATAGCACTGGGGCCGCTATCTGTGCCCTCTCCAAAGCCGTAAAAATGCAGCTTCCCAGAAGGTGCTTTCGTCACCGACCGCGGCAGGACTCGAACCTGCAATCTTCTGATCCGAAGTCAGACGCCTTATCCATTAGGCCACGCGGCCGCTTCACTGTGGCGTTTTCCGCACTTCCTACTGAGTGCACTGCCTCGGACTGAACCATCTGTGTGTGGGGGGGTGGACGTGGAGCGGGATGTCAGCGTGGCCGGAAGCACCCCCGCAGCGCGCCAGTTTGGACCCACCCTGCGGGAAAGGCCTGGGCCGCGCGCGCTGGGGCTGCGGGGTAAGGCAGGGCGGTATAGAGAGGTGGGTAGGGTGTGTGTGCGGGGCGGGGTGGGGTAGAGGAGGCTGCGTAGGGGAGCGTACGGCTGCGGGGTGTCGGTGCACAGACGTATAGGGGGTGCCCGGCTGCGGGAAGAGCTTTGCAAACTTACGAAGGGGTGCGCGGCTGCGGGAGGGATTTGCTTGCAAACTTACGGGGTCTGTGTATGGCTGCAGGAGTTGCACTCCCGTGCGGGGCGAGAAGGGGACGTATGTGTGCACTGTTGCGGGCAGTCCGCAGCGGTGCCGAACTCGCTCCTCGCTTTTGCTCTCTCTCCGCAGCTCCGTCCGCCCGCGAGGAGCAGCCAGACTCGGACGTGCCCCCCCGGAACGGGGGTGGAGCGGGGGGATATGAGGCGTTTGCTCTGGAGGTCTTCGCGGAGGAGCCGCGCCGATGCCCGCCCCGTCGAGCCCCAGCGATGCCCCTCCAGCTCGTCGGCCAGCCGCCCGCTGCCAGAGACCCCGAGCCCCGAGCCCGGTGGGAGCCAGCGGCGTGTGAACCCCCTCAACATTCAGATGCTATCCAGGAACCTCCACGAGCAGATTTTCAGGGGGGCCCAGGTGAGCTACTCACCAGAGATGGTCCAGAGGAGCGTGAAGCATCTGCAGCAGCACGACCTGTGGGGAAAGGAGACCTCCATGCTGCCCGATGTGGAGCTGCAGCTGCCACAAATGTACGGCCAGAACATTGACGAGCATTTCCAGCTCCTGGCGCAGAAGCAGAGTTTGCCCTACCTGGAGGCAGCCAACAAGCTGCTACAGTGCCAGTTGCCCCCCATGCCCACACAATGGGCCTGGCAGCTCGGCTGGACCCGCTACGGCTGTGATGGGCAAGTACAGCCTGTTGAATTCCCCGAGGAGCAGGCAGTGGTGCTGGACGTGGAAGTGTGCGTGGCTGATGGCCACTGCCCAACGCTGGCTGTGGCCGTCTCACCACACGCCTGGTGAGATGGGATGCTGGAGGTGGTGTCCATCATGGTGCTGGTAGGGGATGCGGCTTCGGGAGTCATAGAATCATAGGATGGTTGGGTTGGAAGGGGCTTCTGAAGATCATCCAGTCCAACCCCCTGATTAGTCTTAACAGGAAGGATGGAGATGCTCCTGAGTGGAGCCTCTTCCTTGCAAACCACAGCTGGCTTTTTTTTTCTGCACAGAGGCTTGGCTTTGGGCTGTGGGAGGTATGTTCTGGTTACTGAGTGCAGTGCTTGCCTCCCTCCCTCGGACAGGATCCTGCCTAGCACCCCATGGCACGGTGGGTGCTTTTGGTCCTAGGAAACTCTGCTTAGGCCTGTGAGGTGCTACGTGTTTCTGCAGGTACTCGTGGTGCAGCAGGCGGCTGCTGGAGCAGCGGTACTCCTGGTCCAGCCACCTCACCCTGTCTGACCTCATTCCCCTGGAGAGTCCTGCAGGTGCCGGCTGTGCCAGCAAGCAGAACTGGCTGGAGAGAGTGGTGGTGGGGCACAATGTGGCCTTTGACCGGGCTTTCATCAAGGAGCAGTACCTCATCCAGGTGATTCAGGAAGCGGTTACATCATGCTGGCTGCTGCAGTTTGTTGCCCAGACAGTTGTTTGCTCTGGCTTTTCAGACTTATTTTGGGAGATGCTGTTGTGCAGAGATATCCTGGGGCTGTGCTTGCCTTGTTCTGCAGAACAGGTTGAAGCTGGATTCCTTTAAGGGAAGATATTCTTGCACCTCATAAAGAGGCTGGAGGTTGTGGGGCTGCAGCTGGGGCTGTAGCACAAGCCTTTGAGCACCTGACAGCCTGTGCTAGGGATGCTCTCAGCCCTCAAAAGAGAGGTGCTGGGAGGTAAAGCTTTACCCCAACAAAACTAACCTGGGCAAGGGACTTGTAATGCTTCCACGTGACGGTGCATGCTGGCAGCTGCAGGATGTTTGGCAGCATGGTTCTGCTCCAGCATGGCACAAACCATCTCTTTTCTTCTTATGGTGTGTCCCAGGGCTCCCGGGTGCGTTTCCTAGACACCATGAGCATGCACATGGCCATCTCAGGGCTGACGGGCTTCCAGCGCAGCCTCTGGATGGCTGCCAAGCAGGGCAAGCGGAAGGGGCTGCAGCAGGTCAAGGAGCACATGAAGAAAACGCGTAGCCAAACTGAGGGACCCATTGTGAGTAAAGGAGCTAAGCCACTGGAAGTGGTGTGGGTGGCAAGGGATCCTGTAATGGGATTGTTTGCTCCTGTACTAGCAGAGCTGGAGCTGTTTGGAGCAACTCTGCGGGGTGAATCTCTGCTAGCACCTTCCAGATGAGGTGGCCTTGATTTAACATGGGGCAGCAGCATCCTTTACCTCTCCTGTCCTTGGCAGTGGCTAGTCCTGGTCCTGCAACCTCTGACCCCCCTTGTTGATCACAGATCACTTCATGGGACTGGGTGCACGTCAGCAGCATCAACAATCTCGCAGACGTGCATGCGCTCTATGTTGGGGGTGAGCCGCTGCAGAAGGAGGCGCAGGAGCTCTTTGTGAAGGGGACCATGGCTGACATCAGGAGCAACTTCCAGGTGCGGGTGGCTGTCTTGACATCCTGATGGACACTGGGAGATGGAGTCAGGAGTGGGGTGGGAGCAGCTGCTGGGGTTATTTCCATCTTGCTACCCTTTCTTGCGAGGCTCCTGGGTATACCCTCCCCCCGACTGTGATGTCCCCCATCCTCCTGCAGCCCCTCTGCTTCACCCTGTGCTCCTCCACCTGCCCTCACCTGCCTCTGTCCCCAGGACCTGATGTCATACTGTGCCCATGATGTTCAGGCCACCCATGAGGTGTTTCAGGAGCAGCTGCCACTCTTCATGGAGAGGTGAGAGCTGCTAAGCTCTGTCCACTGTTGGCTAAGGGGCTGCAGGCTTGGCTGGCAACATGGAGGATCATGGTTTTTCTGGGAATGGGATATAGCTCCTCTTGTCCTTCTTGGAGTGGTTGGTGAGAGGTGGTGGAGCCCTGAGTCCCTTCTCAGGAGAGACTTGTGACCCTCCTTTGGAGGTGAGAAGCAGCACAGCCTGGCTGGAGGAGCTGAGCAGGGTGACTGATAGATGTTTGGAGTGACACAGCTTTGGAGTTACTGCACGGTGTGATGTGCAGGGCAGCAATTTAGGTGCAGGGCAGGCAGAAGATATGACAATTATTACGGGTTTAGGGGAAGAGCATGGAAGGTTGTGCATGCTTGGGAAGCTCTAGGTAAAGATGTGTTAATGTCTACTGCAGTCTGGTACTTGCAGGGCAACTTCTTTTCAGCAGATACCTAATCCCTCGCTGCTTTGGGCTCTAGGTGCCCCCACCCCGTGACATTTGCAGGGATGCTAGAGATGGGGGTGTCCTACCTACCGGTGAATGGGAACTGGAAGAGGTACTTGGATGATGCTCATGGTGTCTATGAGGAGCTGCAGAAGGAGATGAAGAAGAACCTGATGAACCTGGCTAACGATGCCTGTGAGCTGCTGCATGAGGAAAGGTACTTGTTGGCTGGGGGTGCAGGTCTGAGACCAGACACTGGGTGACATGTGGGTGAGTGCTAGGAATGGGAGCAATGCTGCAGTGCAACATTGTTGTGTGAGCAGGTACAAGGATGACCCTTGGCTTTGGGATCTCGAGTGGGACACGCAAGAGTTTAAGCAGAAGAAGAATCCGGTGAAGAGAAAGAAGAAGGACAAGGATGGGAAGGACAAGAAGGACAACTGCAGTGAAGCCTCTGCAGTTGTGGCGGGTGCACATGAGTCCACACAGGAGTGTCAGGAAGGTGAGTGCAGGTGGTCGATGGGGATGGGGAATGCTTAAGGAACACCTTCCCCTGGGCACCTTGGTGCTGGCAGGGTGAAGCATTGCTTGCCTGTGTCTTTGTCCCGGTACATGTGTTTGGAGGCTGGTTTGAGGTCCCGTGGAGGGCTCTTTGCCAGCCAGTCCTCCTTGCCCCACCAGACCCTGGTCCCCCAAGCGAGGATGAGGAGTTGAAAGCCCCTGCAAGCCATGTCTGCCTGGAGCGTTTGAAGGAGACAGTTGCGCTCCAACCTAAGAGACTCCAGCACCTGCCAGGTCACCCAGGGTGAGTTGGGGAGCCTGGGTGTCCCCAGGGTTTTCCCAGTGCTCTCTGACCCATCCTTGCTGCTTCCCAGCTGGTACCGTAAGCTGTGCCCGCGCCTGAGTGATGTGGGGTGGGTGCCAGGACCCAGCCTCATCAGCCTGCAGATGAGAGTGACCCCAAAGTTGATGCGCCTGGTCTGGGATGGCTTCCCCCTCTATTACTCGGAGAAGCACGGCTGGGGCTACCTGGTGCCTGGACGGCAGGACAATTTGCCAGCAGCCCCCTCAGAGACGGGGAATCCCCCCTGCCCACACAGGTGAGGGGTTGTAGTGGGGTGCTGAGCTGGGGGCTGCCCTACAGGCAGGTTTGGGAACTCCCTGGGATCCTGCCTAGGAACCTCTGTCCCTGGTTTGGGTTCGTGAGCCCTGTCCTGTCCCCTGTCAGGGTGATGGAGTATCTGTACAGACAGCACTGCCTGGAGAGAGGCAAGGAGCAGCCCCTGGGGCTGGAGGCTTCTGTGGAGGATGAGCTGCTGGTGATGGATGACAACATGATGTGGCAGAAGGTGAAGGAAGGAATGGAGGGTCCCTTGGTTGAGAGGGCGGGGTGGACATGGCTTCTCTCCATATGTGTGGGGAAACCAGCCCCATGGTTTTTTTTCTACTTTTCCAGTTCAGGAGCTGGAAATAAGAAACTTTGTTTAGTAAGTGTTAAATACCTGGAGAACTGGTGTTTGACATAGCTTTTCCTGCTCTCTTCAAGGTAGAGGAGCTGAGCCACCTGGAAGGTGACATGGAAGAGAAAGTGGGCAGAGCAGACCAGAGCCTGCTGCAGGTGAGAGGGTTTCGTGTGGGGTGACAGGTTGTCCCTCTTTCCTCGATTTCCTCCTCCTACCATGCCCTGGAGGCAGATCCAGATCCTCCATCATCTCCCATCGCTGGTTGCAGGAGGAGACAGATAAGCTGTATGAGCAGGTGGAGGTGAAGAGCCAGCCCTCATACCATCACGGCAATGGTCCCTACAATGATGTCAACATCCCTGGGTGTTGGTTCTTTAAGCTGCCTCACAAGGCAAGTTGGGTGCTCTAGGGGTCTTCTTGGAGTCTTGGTGTTCTGCCTGCATTCCAGACCTCTGGTCCTCCTACACAGCCAGGTCACCTCACCTGTCACCCTGGTGCTGCAGCACTCCTGGGACCTCTGTGACTTCGTCCCATGGAATTGGGTGGTGGGAGTGCATCTCTTTAGCTGGGCCAGGAGGATGCACAATGCTGTACTGACATGGAGAGTTGGCACACTGAACTCTGGCATCCCTTTTGCTCCTAAAGGATGGGAACGCTAACAACGTAGGAAGCCCTTTTGCCAAGGATTTCCTGCCGCAGATGGAGGATGGCACCCTTCGAGCTTCCGTGGGCCGCACCCATGGGACTAGAGCCCTTGAGATTAACAAAATGATCTCATTCTGGAGGAACGCTCACAAGCGGATTAGGTGAGCGGCTGCCTGCAGCTGAACCATGATGTTTCCTGCGGGCAGAGGCTGTGTCACAGTCGGGGGAGGTCCTGTGGAAGCAGTGGCTTCAGCATTTATGTGGTGTGTCTCTGCAGTTCCCAGATGGTGGTGTGGCTGAAGAAAGGGGAGCTACCTCGAGTGGTGACCAGGTATGGAGAGGAGCAACCTCAGCAGGGACTGTGGTCACCTATGTGCTGCTCTAGGAGGGCTTCTTGCAGGATGATGCTCACCCTCATCTCTGTCCAGACACCCAGACTACAATGAGGAGGATGATTATGGAGCCATCCTGCCACAGGTGGTGACTGCAGGCACCATCACCCGCCGGGCAGTGGAGCCCACGTGGCTGACGGCCAGCAATGCCCGGGTATGGCCACACTCAGATCTTTGTCAGGGAGGGGTAGGGGCACCCTCTGTGTGTTTTGGACTGATGGGAGCAGCTTGTGTTGAAAACAGGTGTTGGGGCTGGATGCTGGGATTTGAGGTGGTGTGCCTGGTGCTGATGTGACTTGATTTTGGGAGAAGGGAAGGAGTCATTAGAGGCTCCTGAGCTTCAGAATTTGGTGGAAGGAGAAGGCAACATGGAAGCACTGGGTTCTGTCCTTCCCCAAGCTCTTCTCCTTCCATGCTGGGGTGAGTAAACAAGTGGGTGATGCCGCACTTGTATGTTAAACCCAGCTTTGACGTCAGAGCACAACGTGGGGGCATGGGGAGCCCTGCTGTGCCAGCATGCCACAGCTGCAGGAAGGCTGCTCCTGTGTCCGTAACTAGAGAGGGAGGTGCAGGGGTTGTGCTGAGCTGGGTGTCTGTCCCACAGGCTGACCGGGTGGGCAGTGAGCTGAAAGCCATGGTCCAGGTGCCGCCTGGCTACTCGCTGGTGGGTGCAGATGTGGATTCCCAGGAGCTCTGGATAGCTGCTGTCCTCGGCGAGGCACACTTTGCTGGCATGCATGGTGAGCTGGGGCTGTGCCCTACGGGAATGGGTTTGCTGAGTAGTGGCACCGGTGACTCCCTGAGCCTGGTCCCTTTTGGTGCCCAACCCTTGCTTCCCTACTGGCAGGCTGCACAGCCTTTGGCTGGATGACTCTGCAGGGGAAGAAGAGCAATGGAACAGATTTGCACAGCAAGACAGCCGCCACCGTGGGCATCAGCCGGGAGCATGCCAAGGTCTTCAACTACGGACGCATCTATGGGGCTGGGCAGCCCTTTGCTGAGCGGCTCCTGATGCAGTTCAACCATCGGCTGACACAGCAGCAGGCACGCGAGAAGGCTCAGCAGATGTATGCAGTCACCAAAGGCGTCCGGAGGTGGGTACTGCCTGGGGAGGGTGAGCAGGGATGGGCATGGTGGCAGTGCCACACAGGACAATGGGCATGGTCGCTTTCCCCTCCAGGTTTCATCTCTCTGAGGAGGGCGAGTGGCTGGTGAGGGAGCTGAATGTGTCTGTGAGCAGGGCAGAGGATGGATCCGTGTCGGCCCAGGATGTTCAGCGGCTCCAGAGAGAAGCTGTGAAAAGGTGAGGTGCTCTGATCCTGCACAGATCTGGTAGCCTCTGCTGGGGTGTGAGGCAAAGGGGGCTGCAGCCCCACAGACAGAGATAAGAGAGGTGGGACTGGATAGTCCCAATCCTCTGTAGGTTTCATCCCAGGGTTGGGGTTCTCTGTCTCTCCCAGTGAGCAGTTAGCAGCCAGAGGCTACAGAGGCTCATCCAGCTGCTCCAAACCAGTAGGGAGCATTTGATGCTGTCAGATGGGGCCTGCAGCCTCCCCCAGTGTTTCCAGCAAACCTCCCCTCTGCCCCTCTAGGTCTCGGACGAAGAAGAAGTGGAATGTGGTTGAACACAGAATGTGGGCTGGAGGCACAGAGTCTGAGATGTTCAACAAGCTGGAGAGCATTGCCTTATCCCCCTCCCCACAGACCCCTGTGCTGGGCTGTCACATCAGCAGAGCCTTGGAGCCTGCCGTGGCCAAGGGGGAGGTAAGGGTGCAGTTTGTCCTGCTGAGACCGTATATTTTGCTTCTCTTCAAAATGGCACCTGTCATCTAACCCTTCCTAGATGTTGGAAATCCTGTAGGCTCATGGAGCCATGCAGGAAACCTGCCCCTGCCTTTACCTGAATGCCATCCAAAACCCCTCGCTCTGAGTTCAGGAGCTCTCCCTAGCTCTGTTATCAGGATCAGGTGCTGGACCTTAGCATCTGTGTGTATTTCCTTTCACCAGTTTTTGACCAGCAGAGTAAACTGGGTGGTGCAGAGCTCAGCCGTTGACTACCTGCACCTCATGCTGGTTGCCATGAAGTGGCTTTTTGAGGAGTTTGATATCAACGGGCGCTTCTGCATCAGCATCCACGATGAGGTGCGCTATCTGGTCCGGGAGCAAGATCGCTACCGGGCAGCCCTGGCCCTGCAGATCACCAACCTCCTCACAAGGTGAGCTCCGGTGGTTGTGGTTTCTCATGGAGACAAGCACCAGAGTCTCAAGGGTGGGACAGAGCAAGCTCAAGGGACTGTGGTGACTGCAGAGGTGTTAGCTTTGCCATGAGCAAGCTGGAGCAGTTTTCTTCTGCTGAAAGGAAGTGCCTGTGCTGCAGGTAGCAGTTCTTTCAGGTGTGGCTATAAGTGGAGCTTGGCTTCGATTTCCAGGGATGATGTGCTGGCAAGAGGCAGATACTGTCAGATTTTGGCTTCTGCAGAGATGGGACACTCATTCTGTTCTGCGGGGACACCAGTGTATCACCTCCTGGTCCCCTGGGGGCAGCAGCCCTTGGAGCAGCTGATGGAGGAGCTTGGAGACTGAAACTGTCCCTGTCCCTCACATTGCCCTGCTTTCAGGGGACAGCAAGGGACACAGCTTGTTGACTGCAGCAGCCACCAGCATTGTGCCTCTTTTGCAACACCAAGCATTCCTACTGCTCCCTGTGCAAAGTTACACTCAGCTTGGAAGCTCCTGACCCCAAAGAGCTCCTTTCATGCTGGCTCCAGCACAGCCAGCTTTGTCAAATCCCCTTTCTGGCACTGGGGATTTGGTTATATGGGGGCTGGCCAAAGCCAAGGTGTCTTCGCCTGTGCCAAGGCAGGGATCCAGCAAATGGCCTCTCTGCGTGGGGGCAGGCACAGGGGTTCTTGCCTTTGTGCCAGCTCCTGTGAGTGCAGGTCTTCCTACTGGGAAAATCCAGCAGCCGCTTAGCTTGGGAGGATTAGCCAGCAGCCAAGGGCTGGTTCTTCCTGGCTTCTGAGGATGCTCAACCTGTTACTGGGTTCCTCCCACATCCACTTCAGAAGTGCTTGACCCTGCAGTGATTAAGCAGCCTCTTGTCTTCCAGCAGCTGAGTGACTTGGGTTCAGGACAACCTGCGGCTGGCCAGTGTTTGCTGGGACTGTCAGAGCTGGGTGTGACAAGGCTAAGGGTGATGTGCGGCACCTTCTCATCTGTTCCCTTGTTATTCCAGGTGCATGTTTGCCTACAAACTGGGCCTCCAGGATCTGCCGCAGTCAGTGGCTTTCTTCAGTACGGTGGACATTGACCAGTGCTTAAGGAAAGAAGTGACCATGAACTGTGTGACGCCATCAAATCCAACTGGGATGGAGAAGTATGGCATCCCTCAAGGTGAGGGTTGTCCATGCAAGCTTCCTTGCTGTAATCTTCTGTGTGCTAGCCTCCCCAGCTAGCGCAGAGTGGAGGCACACGTGGCCTAAGCTGTCATTCTCTGAGGGCTTCTCCACTGGGCAGAGGTACCTCTGAGCCCCTGAAGCCAGCACCTTTTTATCCCTCTTTCTTTTCTTAATCTCTTGAGTAGTTTGTGCTGCTGCTTCAACAAGTTCTTAGTGTGATGAGCTGGCCCAGGCTGTGTTACCCCATGCACACATTTGCTTTGTGCCCCTTGGAGAAAAGCCCTCTTTTAAGAGCCCAACACTGAATTGTTCGTGCTCTGAAATGAGGTGCCTCAACAAACTTGAGACCCAGACTCTTCCAGCACTTAGTGCTTTGTCTCCTTCTCCACTGCCCCTTAGCCTGGCACAGCTCTGTTCAGTTAACTGCTTGGGCATTGCTGGGGCTGAGACTTAGCCCTGTCTGCACTCCCTGAAGCCCTCTAACTGCTGCAAGCAAACATTAAAGCAGTTCCCAGCCAAGAGCTAAAACAGCTCCTCATTGTGCAGCAGCATTTTCCCAGAGAAGACCCTGATTTGTTCTCTTAGTCGCAGTATCACAGTATTACCAAGGTTGGAAGAGACCTCATAGATCATCAAGTCCAACCTGTTACCACAGAGCTCAAGGCTAGACTATGGCACCAAGTGCCACGTCCAATCCTGCCTTGAACAGCTCCAGAGTTGGCGACTCCACCACCTCCCTGGGCAGGCCATTCCAGTGGCCAATGATTCTCTCAGTGAAGAACTTCGTCAGACACTCAACCCTTTAGTAACTTTTATTAGGAAATTTGCATTAGGAAACTAACTTTCATTAGCAAAAGGTGCTTTCAGAAACAGGATTTGTTTATTTTCAGTAACAGGGCAAATTAACCAAGTGCATTGTTTCAGGGTCAGCAAAAACCTGACAGCAAACCCAGCCTCACCTGAGGAAGCTGTTGCCTCGCTGCTTCTCAGGAGCTGCACAAAGCAGCCAGCTTCAAGGCTAAGGCAGAGCAGTCTGTAGTTCCAGCTTCCGCCCAGGCTGGGTCCTACACTCAGACCATCACTCAAACCAGACATTATGGGTTGAAACACGCTCTGAATTAAAGCAAATCATGACCGTCACTCACTTGTGTTACATGGTCTGAGTGTACTGCAGAATGCAGGGAACTGACTGTCCCGTTGTTTTCCAGGAGAAGCGCTGGATATCTATCAGCTAATTGAAATAACCAAAGGTTCGCTGGAGAAGAAGTGATGATGCTAGAGTGCCAGAAAGACAGTTGTCCAGACGGTGTGTCAGAGCCTGGCTGTCCTTTCAGGAGGAGATCTTTCAGCAGGGGCTGATCCTGATCACTCTGTTCCCTTTTTGCTCTAAGAAGGGACATCCCTGGGGAAGAAGATTTTGATAGCAGCACAGTGCAGCAGCAGAAGCACTTCTGGGGACAGCAGCCAGTTGTAATACCTGAGACAGGAGCCAGAGTTGCCGCTTGCACAGGCATGAAGGAAGAAGCTGTAAGTATTTGACAAGAGAAACAACAAACCACAGTCTCCATACACAGAGTTCTCCAAGACCACTGACTGCCACAGAGCAGGCACTGAGGGAGGAGGCAGGAGGGGAAGCCCCAGCTTTATTTTTTTCGCTGTCTTTTCTTTTTGGGTTCCTGGTTCTCATCTGTCTGCTCTGCTGTGCTGCCCTGGAGAGGGGAGGGAGAGTAGCAGTAGATTGTGATTAGGTTAAATAATGTTTAGCTAAAGCAAGAAGTCAGACGTGCAGGACAGCATTTAGCTCTTTTCCTCCGTAATAAAATGACCTGAATGCAGGACTCCTGTCACCCACTGAGACTTTTCTTGTTCATGCTGGAACTTAGACCACAGGCCGTCAGTGGCACAGGACAGGGACTGTGTGTGCTGGGTTGTGGCTTGTTTAAACACTCAGGAAATTGTGGACAGAAGCACCAATAAAAACCTGGACAATCAGCAGAGTAAAGTGTTAAATTTTTTTCATCCAGTGGAGGCTGTGCTACCCTCACCAGCAGGGGAGAGGAGTCAGAGGAGGATGATGCTGTGCAGTTTGTCCTGCCTGCTGTTTACCTACAAACACTAACGTGAATGCAAAATCGCTTTGCATCATGCTGCAAAGGCCTGATGCAGGCCAGTCAGAAGGTTCTCAAGAGGTTGCACTGACAGACCTCTATGCTTGCAGGGGTGAGCAAAGCAGAAGAACAGCCTCACTTACCCAAAACCAGGGATCCAGGCAACAAACATTACTCAGGGTAGAGGACTGACACATAGGGGACATTAGTATGAAGCAATGACCAGTACGGCTAAAGTGAGAACTAACCCAGGGAGGTTAGAATGTCTGGAATTAACAAATACATTTGGGCCTCGAAGAGGAAAAGCGATTGACAAAAGCATCTAAATGAGCTCTGACCTGGTTGCTGTCTGGCTCATTCTCAGCATCCTCTGGGTTGTGCTCCTGCAATGCACTGTCTAGCATGGATGCATTGATGCGGAAGTCCCGGGAGCTGCTTAGCTTCATATATTGCATCAAGTTCACCTGTAGTTCACAGTGAAACCAGAGGGAGAGGATATTATGTCACTAGCATGTTAGTTTAGTGTGCTGCCCTGCCTAGTCTTGGGACTGAGTCCATTATAGAAGCAAAATGTAAGCCAAAAAGGACCTGCTCCTTGCAAATCAGTGATGCGTGCATGTTTTCATAAAAGCCATGCGATGACCAGTTGCTCTCACTCTCATACCTCATTACAGTACATTTCTCTAATGGTTAACAGACTGGGTAGAGGGGTGAGGAAAGCTGGCACCAGGTGGGCTGCTCAGCCAGAAGCCATATGCTGGTAGGTGCCAGGCAATACTTCTGTTGGCACCTGCTGGGACCAGTGTGACAGCACTTCAGTTGTGTTGGGCCAGGAGCTCAGGTGAAGGCTGAAAGAGGCGCAAAATCCTTACACCTTCCTAACCGGAGCATGAACAGAGCCTTTAGGTGACCCAGAATGAGCCCTCCACTGTGCCCCAGATCCCAGTGTTCCACAGAGCTCTGGCCAAGAACAACTCTGCTTTACATTACCTTTGATTTCTTAGAGAGGTGGATAAGGAACTTCTCATATTGCTCTATTGCAAAAATCAGGTTTGGGATGGGCTTGGTGTCCCGAAGCACCTTAGCCTGCAATGCAGAGAGAAGGGCGATAGGTCAGACTTGCAAGTAAAGAGTGGCCAGCCACAGTGGTGTGTTTTAGAACTGTCTTCAGTTGCCTTGCTTCATACCAGTCCTGCTCCAGGCAGTCTTGCCAGTTTGTTACTGGATTTAACTTGACTCCCATAAGAGTTCTGTGCTTCTGTGTGGTGTTTTGAACTCTGCCTGCAGTCCATAGCCCAGAAGTACCTAACAGCCTTCACAGCAAAACTTCCCCTGCCCCAGCTCTGCAAAAGTATCATAAGCAAACACCTTCCAGCAGTGAGCACATCACTGTTCCACCATGCTTTTGCCCTGTGTATTTACCACCAGTGATGTCTGTTTGTTTCCCATGGCGACAGAGCAGTAAAGGACATGTGGCATTTCAGCCCATCTCCATACACTCAGGGAACAGCTAGGACAATTGTGCTTGTGGCTCTTAAACCCTTAACATCATAGGAATGTCAGGAAGGGCAGAGGAAATGCTGTGTGGGAGCACAAACAAAGGATGTGAAAGCACAGGAACCTGCTAGCTTGCTTTCTTGCTCCCAATCAAATCACCCAGGCAAGCCCAGCTGCCTCACTTTAATGGAATCAGAACACTTTAAGTGTTCTGATAAAATTAAGAAACAGAATGCAGCATTAGTTACAATAAATTGGCCCATTCCTATAATTTCATAGCTTACCCCAAATGATCAAATATCAGACAGAATGACTATCCAGACTTGACATTTGTTTCATGTCTGCTTTCAGGCTGTATTTAGTGAAGGTGCCTTTTTTGTGGTTTGTTTTGGGAGGGTTGATTTTTTTTTTTTTGTTTGGGTTTTTTTAGCTTTTTCTCTGAAGTTGCAGTATAATATATTTGATTTGTACTTAGAGGTCCAAATGACAGTTTGTCACTGGTGATCTTTAAGAAGCCACCAGGGAATACAAGCCTTGAAGCATGATCCCAAGTTGCAATGCAGCCCATGTTCTAATAGTGAGTCAATCTTACCATGACTGTGGAGACTGCAGCAGCTTCATCCTCTTTCTTCTTCTTTTTCTTCTCCTCTGCAAAGCTTAAGCTCTCACTGTGGATGTTCTGAAGGAAGATGCCAAAAGATGCCGTATTAGAGGGTAAGCAGGGAAGAAAGGTCAGTCAAGTCTTTGCTCTGGCTAGCTAAGATCATCACCGTGTAGATGATAGAAAGGTAGTGATGCAAGAAGGATGGAATTGCGGGATAGTCTTGACAAAAAAAAGAAGGAAAAGCTAATTCCATAATTTATACATTCAGAAATACATCTCTGTGAGAGGTCCCCAGGAGCAGTAGCTCTGCATACCACTACATCTTCCCCACCCAAGCACCCAGTTCCTCTCCAGACAGCTAAATTTCATCTTCGACACTTCAGTCTTTGGCACCCATGTTACTTTACACCATGATGACTGCAGTGTTGTTCACCTTTATTTGCCATTGTGGTTTACAGCACTAGAATTGTTAAAAAAAGTAAAATAAGTGACATGAACAGAGAAAGGGGAAAATAAAAGTTAAAAACCACCTCCCAAGATACCCTGCCTTCTCTGCTCAAGCACAAACCAACCTGCTTGGTCCCAATGGTGCTGAAATGTCTTATACTATTACTTGTCACAGTACAGCTTGAAATATAAGAAACCCAAATCGTATCAAGAAGATTAATAATCCCCAAAGGTGCTCATATACTGCATCTGGTACACTACTCAGCACCAGATAGACTGACTGGGATTTTGCCAGTTAATTTAGGCCTTACCTGTACATAAGTAATAAATGAGTAGCACTGTGGGGTCAAATGGGAACCCGAGAGCTTCACCTGTGAAGAAGCAGAGGTTGGTATTACTCCCAACTTAAAGCAATAAGCTGTTTCCACCAGCAATTGGCTGACACTCACCAGCTTTTCTAGCCTTCCTGGAATGGTATTTGAGGTGCTCCGGCACGCTTGGATATACTGCAAGGAAAGCAGAAGAGGGTTTGCTCTAGTTACACTGTTTCCAGGACTCAAGCAGCTTGTCTAACCTGTAGTGAGGAGGGCAGGACTGGCAAGAACTACTCTTCCCAGAGACTTGCTATATCCCAAATTGCACATCTGCTTTCCAGAGCTGAGGGGGAGCCAAGAGAATTCCCCACCCTGTCTCAACTATCTTCATGGCCCAGCTCCCCCAGGTCTCACACTTCGAGCCCTAGAGAGGAACAAGTGGCAAGGGCAGGACAGCTGAGCAGGAAGACTGCTTGTGGCATCTGGTGTGGCACTGCTGCATACAGAAATCCTACAACATACACAGCAAAGAGCCATGCACTCCCAGATTCAGACAGCTTTCCCTTATCCACTGGCACAGCTAGCACTGTGCAGAAACGTCACAACACTGAGGGCATGAAGTCCAACAGAATGAGGGCATGAAGTCCAACAGAATAAGGACAACTGTTGCAGGAGACAGACAGCCCAGTCCTGAGCTTGGCTGCTGCCAGGGGTCACTGTGAGCTTGCTGTAGCAGATGGGGAAAAAGCTTTTAGATCCCAGCCAGCCCACTGTCAGCAGAGCAGCACTCACATGTTTGATGAGGGAGGTGAGAATTGCGTATGTCTTGCTGAGGCTTCTCAGCAGCGTGTCCACGCAACTCCCTGCAGGGAGTGCTGTCTGTACCAGTTCATGAAAAACTGTCAGTAGAGTTCCCAGCTGCAGAATTACACCTTTCTCCAGAGCCTGGTTTTGGTTTGATGTCTGAGAAGAGTCATCTAGAAGTAAGAGATGAATACCTGGTGAACGTCTGTCTAATGAATATAGTTATGTGGGTGGAAGGCACAAAATACCGTTTCTGAGTCTGGTACACAAAGCACCAGCATGGCACGGGGAAAATAATCACTGGAGGGATTTTATGGCAACACTATCTTAAATTGTTCATGCTGAACCAGCTCAAGGGAGAGTTTAACCTGCCCTTAGACGATACTATCTCAAAATCCCAAAATAGCTTTTTGTTCTGTCTTCATCCGCTATTGACAAAACTATAACAGTATGGAATGGTCCACTTATCACCTGATGTGTCTGATCCCAGACTGATGAGTTTCTTGATAAGCCAATCCACCTCTTCAAGCACCTTATCCACCTGACTCAGAACCAGCAGCTAAGACAGAAACAACAATAACAAAACAAGTTCTTGGAGGAGTTTGGCACAACAGGAATCTACAAGCCATTTGTACCAGAGTAGGCCTGAACATTATAGGTTGCTCTACACATACTATTGTGACTCACACAGACAGTAGGGGCTGCGGTCTTAGCATTCACAATTGCAAAATGGGACTGACTCTCCAATTCCACATCCTGTCAGATGAGAGAAAACAAATTCTAGTAAGTAAAGCTTCAGTTGCTGTCACACAATTTGCTCTAGAAGTACACTCAGTTCTGCCCCAACAGCACAAAGTGAGAAAGTTAGGCTGCTTCAGCATCGTACCTGATCTATGTCTCCCAGGCAAGCATGGATGTCTTGTGCGAGCTCACGCAGCAGACTGACAGGACTCTTGTACAGAACATGGAGACTAAAGAGCAATGACAGCAAACCCTTGCAGCAAACAATATCCTCTGCAGGGAAGGGAAAAGGAAACAACGCATCACCAGGGCTCCCCGAGCTGTTTAGGCACATCAGACATGAGGTGAGGGGAGTCTCAGATTAAGTATGGATTTAACAGTTTGCATCTCCAGAAACAGTGCACAATAGGTGAAAATCCTATCAAAATACTGCAGTTACACAGAGTTCACAGCACTGGGCATCCCATATAACATTGCAAGAAGTATGGCACACTGGAGCCCTCTGCTCACAGAAAAATGATGGCCAGAAGCACCGAGGAAGCTCTGGCAAGAGTAAATGTCTTTCCAGTGTATAAGTCCAGGTTTGAGCAACAGATGTGCTGAACAGCAAGAGAGAAAAGTAAGTGGCTTCCCTTTCTTCAGCAATGCTAACATTTATAGAGATGGAGTTTCTTCCCCAATAGCTGTGCTAAAAAATCACAATGTCAAGGCTGTCTTCCACAGAATGGGACCTGAATGAGTCTGTGACAAGGAGGCAAAACCAGGACAGACAACAGCAGAGTATCTAAGAGTCCAATACCAGACCTGACAGATCACATCTGAACGTGCTCCTCACAGGCTACTTACCGAGAGCATTTTCTTTGCAGACTTTGACAGTCCAATTCAGGAATTGAAGGAACTGGATACAGGGAGAAAAGATATTTTGGCTTTGAAAGAGAATTCAAAACACAATAATAATTTTCAAAATTCAAGACAATGAATCAAAGGCTGATGAGGAGAGTCCCCTCCTGGCAGAAGAGCACCCAGCCATTCCCAAGGAACATTTAATGTACTAACAAGTTTAAAGCTGAGATCAGGACAGAGGACTGGCTGTATATTCCCTTGGACAGAATCATAGTTCCATTTCATTTAATGTACAGGATGATCCCGACTTCTGGCACACTTTTAGTGCAGTCTCTAGCTTGTAAAATTGGGGCACTTTAGAAAAAGCCTCCAAGGAATTAGGCACTTGGCCAGTTTGGACTGGACACAAGTCTGCTGGCTTTTTTTGGCTCTGTTCCCTTGTGGAAGCTGTACCACAGCTAGGCCCTGTCAGGAGCCCTACTCAGGAGAATAAGGAATTCAGACTACTGGGGTCCCCAAAGGCAGCAACAAAATGAGCAGGAAGGAGTGGGATGGGAAAACACCTTGTTCTTAACTGCCCTCGCAGGTGTATGATAGGAGAAAACCTGACAATATAACAACAAACTGTCCCTGGAAGAACACTCACACATGTCAGAGCCCTCGGATGTCAACCCAACCTGATGTTCTTCCCATCACCCCTACCACCCCATGAAGGTTGTGAAGTACCTGCTGAGAGGCTGGATCCAGGAGTTTGGACAAAGTGGTGAGAACTGTGATGAGGGACTGTGTTTCCTTGGAGCTAAAGTCATCTTCAGCACTGCTGAACTGGTTCACCAGGGACCTCTAATAATGGAGAGAAAAGAGAGTCTCTGAGTGTATATGCTGGTTGCAGGGCCTTTTTAAAAAGCACCTAACCAGAGGCTGCAGCAGATACAGGAATTGGCAACAAGGAGAATGATGAAGAATATAAAAAGAGGATTCTTCTACAGAGCAAGCACTGGGTGTTGTTCCAAGTGCTTACATAGAGGTTTGCATATGAGGCCAATGGCATCCTGGGGTGGAACAGAAAGGGGGTGGCTAGCAGATCGGGAAAGGTTCTCCCCCTCTACTCTGCCCTGGGGAGACCACAGCTGGAATATTGTGTCCAGTTCTGGGCCCTTCAGTTCAAGAAGGACACAGAACTGCTTGAGAGAGTCCAGCATAGAGCCACAAAGACAATGAAGGGAGTGGAACAACTCCCTGATGAGGAAAGAGGCTCTCTTTAGCTTAGAAAAAAGGAGACTGAGGGGTGACCTCATTAATGTCTATAAATATGGAAAGGGCAGGTGTCAGGAGGATGGGGCCAGGCTCTGCTCAGTGCCATCTAATGATAGGACAAAGGGCAATGGGAGTAAGATGGAACACAGGAGGTACCACATAAATACAAGAAGGAACTTCTTCATGGTGAGAATGATGGAGCACTGGAAGGGCCTGCCAGGGGGGTTGCGGAGTCTGAATCTCCAGAGGCGTTTAAAACCTGCCTGCACATGGTCCTGTGCGACTTGGTCTAGGTGATCCTGCTGTGGCAGGGGGATTGGACTGGATGATCTTTTGAGGTCCCTTCCAATCCCTAATGTTCTGCGATTCAGAGTGATTTTTACAATGTTCAGGTAAGTTCATGCTGCATAGCAGCACTCCAACAGCTCTGTAAATACATGTGCACCTCAATCCAGTCCTGCACAGCACTCCAAAGCAGCTTTCTTTAGGAATCAGAAAGTTTTCTGAGCTGACGGTGAGTCAGTGTCACAGTTGCTGTCACATACTGTGGTCAGGCAACAGAGAGCTAGCAGTGTTTCCTGCCAGAATTACCAGGGCTTTGGAACACTTGCAGCACAGTGGTACTTACCTGAAACTGTCGGATCTGGAAGGCAGCTTTCTCTGTGACATTAATATCCGTTTCTTCTGCGTCACCATCAGTAATATCTGGCAGAGACAGAGAGGTGCAGAAGAAAGCTAAATGCCAAGAGCAGAATACAGGATTTATTTCCAAAGTGGGAAAGACTGCAACTGCTCACAGCTAGAAGAGGAATACAGACAGCAAAACCATGGTGAGCACAAAAATGTGTTAAAGGCAAACTTCAAATAGATGAATGTTATATCAGACCTCAACAATCCTCTGCTGACAGAGAGCTCTACAAAAGCAGGCAAAGATAGCTCTAGAATTTGTGGGGGAAAAATAAGTTAAAAAAAAATAAAAAAATCAATGCTACTGAGCTCACTTGTTATTGAGAGACAAGGACCAGCCCCCTCTCTTCTGCTTATAGATGAAGGGCACTGGGTCTTTAACTGCCTACCTGTGCTGGAATGTGAAAGCTAGAAACCAGAGCAGTGTTGAACCTACCCAGAGCTTGAAGAAACTGGGGGATCCTGGCAGCGTACAGCTGCTGCACTGTGTTGAAGATCCGCAGCAAACCTTCCAAGCACAGAAGTGAAATGCTCTTGCCCTTCTTCTTCCCTGACTCTTCAACAACAGTGGGAATTGAAGTGTATCTCCAAAGCAGAACCCTATGGGATGGGAGATGAGTTAACTCGTAAAGCTTGTGGCACAGAGCAAGAACTACAACAGGGCTAATCATAGATTCTACTTTTAAGACTGTATTTTTAGTATAATGAAATTGGAGGGTCTTTTTCCTGCAGAAAAGTGGAGAGAAATTTTAAAGATGATTTTGTTTCAATATCAGCAAAACAGCTACTGCATTCTTCCTGCCCAGCAAATAATTTAATTCTTTCCAGGTGCCAAGAGACCTTCCAATCCCGTTTCAAGTCCATCTTTATATACTTATTTCTTCCACTCAGCCTTCCTTCTGTCCCAGACTGCCCAAACACTGACCACTGGTGTCAAATCTGTCAGCTTTTGTCTTGGCAGTTTAAGTCTATGAAATGTTAGAAATATCAGAAAGGTAAAGGCAGGCAAAGCAAAGTCAAAAGCTCTGAAGAAATCAAAATTGTTTAGCCCCAAAGAGACTTTTCTATTTGTAGGCAAACATCTTTTTCCTGCTCCTCTAACCCCATTTCTTCTCTTTTTTATTCTCTCTCCTTTCTTCTCATTAGTTGTGTTGCCTGCACAGATGATCTTATTCTAGTTCAACATCCAATCACACAAAACATGTAGTTCACATGTAGTCCTAATGACTGCAACAAAAATAGCCTCTATTATTTGGGGCAAGACACAAAACAGGCATTATGCATGGCAGACGTAATCTGCATTTTGTGCTCTCTGCTGACCAGAATCTGAAAAGACCGCATACAGATATGACCTAGATCCCAAAAGACATTTACATGGTTAACATTCTTGGATTTCCAAAGGATTAGATGCTCAAATGTCTTCAAGCATCTTGCAAAAGCCTTAAACAAATGTTTTCCAAAGCTGCCGTCCCTCTTGCATCTGTTTTGCACTGTGGTTAGAGGTGAAGTTTTACTTCACTGCACCCCTGAGGCTTCAGGAATCCAGTAACCATCTTATCTTGTCTGTGACAATGAGTGATGAACCAAAAGTCAGAAAGAGGCTGAAAATGAGAGTTTGATGGCATTTGGTTCTTCCAGGCCAAGTACCATTATTAGACCTGTATCAGTCACTGTGGCATGGAAAATGTAATGCCTCCACTTGATTTCTCAGGAGCAAAGAAAGGTAACGGTCTCAATGCCGTAATGATAACTGTTTAAAACAGTTACAGGGTGCTTTCTTCTTGCAAAACCCAACCTAGGAATCAAAACTTCCCAAAATGCGTTGGTGATGTCTTTATATGCCATAGTGACTCACCGTGTGATTTTGCAGAGGCTCTGAAACATCTTCTCAGGGTTTTGTCCATCTGGTCCGTCTGTTTGTCCTGTCTCCTCCAGCTGCTGCACCTTCTGCAGAGTGACACTGACAGCATAGCGCAGGAACTCTGTGTTGGAGCGCAGAACCACCAGGCTCTCCTCATGGCTTTGGGCATTGTCCCTGAAGAATCAAGAGCACTGTCAGAGAATGGAGGATGCACTGATAAGGCAAGGGGATGGTTTATGAGATTTAAACTCTAAACACACATTTACAGATAAAATCGTTACCAGAATTCAGAGCAGAAAAGACCTTTTATATTGGTAGCTTGCAGTGCGTACTCAGAGGACAGAATTCCACCAGCCTCTCCAAGGACACCAACAGATATGGTTTGAATTGATGTTTGGCTCCATTCCATAGAGGACTAGAGCTCAAACACTGGAGATTGTCATTTGTGCAATAGCCTGGGACTGGAAGAGCAGAGATTCTCTGAAGTCTTACAAGCCATAAGCAAAGTCCAAGAAAACTGGTTTGTCAATACCTTGTCTGCGATGGTCTCCAGACAAGTGCTCTTCCTGTACAGTCTTTGTGGAGAAATGAAAATGCCTATGCTGTGTATACAGCACATGAGACAGTCAGAAGGCAAACACCAAAAAAGCAGCTTGTAAATAGGCCTTAAAGTTATCCAGACAGTTTCTCACCTGAACAGAGCTGTGAGCAGAGTAGACACAAAACCCATAGACAGGAAGCTACGGGCAGTTTTGTTTCCCAAGGCAGATTTGTTCTTTCCAGCTTTCTCCTTCAAGATTTCAGAGAGTTTGTTGTAACATGCAAACAGGCCTAGGACTTCCTCAAACTTGTTCTTACTGCAATGTAGTAGAAAGCACTAAATGACAAAATCTTTTCTTAGTTTCCCACTTGAAGCTTTAGCTGCCAAACTACACAGTGACACTTCCTAGATGAGTAAAGCATGCAACATCTCCCCACCTCCCTAACAGTGCACTCCTCATCTATTCCTCCTTGACCTGGTCTCCTATTAAATGTCATATTCCATCTTCCACAACACAATGTTCAAAAGACAAACATCCCCCAAGGCTCTGTGAAGGTCTGAGCCACAAGGCACTTGCCCTCAGACAACATCATTCTGATTCTGCACTGGCACTGTTATTCTGGGCCTGTACTCCAAAGAGCTGGCACAGTACAGCCAGTGCCAGAAGGTAGGACTCAATGTTTTACCTGAAATTGCCTATGTTGAAATTGTACTCAATCAGGACCTCACAGATTCCCATCACCTGAATGGTGTAGATGTTATTCTTTAACCCGACACCAGAAGACAGACAAAAGTCTGCTGATTTATCCTGAGGGGTAAAGGAAATAAGTGGAAAAAAATCTTTTCAAAACCTGACAAGAACTCAGTGTCTTCTTCCACGGAGTCAAACTGAAAATCTGATTTACCAGTTCAAAGTCTTCCAACTCGCTCTTGATCATTCGTCGTGTGACAGATTCTAGCATGTCTTCAAAGACTTGAATAAATCCCACATCCTCGTCATCTTCAGCTCTTTGGCACAGATGCACGGTGCTCTTACACCAGGCGAGACAGTGCTGTATGCAGCAGAGCAGATGGGCCTGAAGAAGGAAGCAGCCACACAGTTACACTCAGCCTTCTAGCTGGAGGTCACTGGCAGAAGCGGAGACACAGGCCAAACGATTATAGTTGGATGCAAAGAGCCATAGCTGCTTTCAGAGGTTCACATGAGTCTAAGAATATGCTGCATTCCCAGAACAAAGGGATCTCTAATCCTACACAGCTACCCAGTTCTAGCTTCAGACAATGTTGTCTGCCTGAGCTTGCCTGTACAGGATATAAAGAATTAAATCCTACTGCCCCTTCACAGCCCAGCTGCCTCAGGAGATGGAAGGGGAATTTCCCTGAAGGGGTCTCACTGTAGCTGAGGTGTCTGTGTGTGCTCCTACAGCTTCCTTAGGTGAAAACAAAGCAAATGATTGAGGTTTCAGCTCCAAAAATTTCAAACAGAGCAAAACCAAAGGGCAGATTCTTTCCCCTACTGCATGCAAACCACATGGCTATTTTATGTGGAATAAAGTTGAAGGAAGGAAAAATAAAACAGCCACGGTGAGCTCACTAGAACCACACTATTCCTAGAGCATTTTTCACACAGGTCTCCTAAAGTCTCGTGCTAGCAGAGCTCTAAGATAGCCCGAGACAGGGGTGAGATGCCCAACTCTACTGTCACTACAAGAATTGCTCCAGATCAGAGGAGGCTGAAGAAACAGAAGGTATTCAGGTCATGTAGCAGCACAATTAATACTCTAAGAAACAGGTGAGTTTGCAGCTCTAGCCAGCTAGTACAGCTCTTACCAATGGTTCTTGCAGAAAGATTTGATCTCCTTGAGCCATAATACATCCCTCCAGTTTCAGAGGAGGCAGGAGGTCTTGTTGGGGCAAGTAATATTGCTTTATCTGTTCAGAGAAAACAAGAAATAAAAATAACCAGTTACTTGGTAACTGAGCCTCTTATGTTGTTTGAAAACAGGATACAATAATATTTGTCCTCCATTCAATGGGGTGAAAACTGGCACAGTGTCTGGTACACGAAGATAAGCCACATCATCTGCTCTATTAGTAATTAAAATCCCCTCTTGAGCTGCTGAGGTACCTCTCAGCCAGGCCATGACACTGCCCTAAAAGAAGTTGCATGTTGAGGCTGCGCTGCCTCAACATGCAACATCACTTGCACTTTACCTGCAGCACTATGCAGCCTTTAATCAGTGAGGAGAGGGAACTGTCTCTGCCACCTCTCACCTGTGCTGAACATTTGGTTTTGCTAAGGGCCTGCTTACCTCACAGAAAAATCACAGAATTATTGAGGTTGGAAAAGACCCTTGGGATCATGGAGTCCAACCATCAACCCTACTCTACAAGTTTGCCTCTAAACTGTAGCCCCCAACACTACATCTAAGTGACTTTTAAACACACCCAGGGATGGAGACACAACCACTTCAGAACACCATTGTTATGAAGTGACCAAACCTGTCCCTGTTTGACAAAAAAAAGTAAAATGTTCAAATTCTTGTGCTCTCCACAATTGCACCCAACTAGTGCTACCAAAACCTGCTCTCCCATATTCATTTTCTAGGGCATTTTTATTCTTATGGTGAGGGGTTGTGATAACCTCCACAATTCTTTGTCCTCCTAAATTTTTGCGTGGGGGTGTCAACGTCCATACCATGGTCTTTATTTCACCATAATAATCCAAATCACCAACACCAGGGTGAATGAACAAGCCTTGTATTGTTAGACTGGATCTCCCTACCATAACCACAGAAGTTCCAGAAGGTAACAAAGCAGTTGTCCCCGTAGGGATGGCCAGCACCGCAGAGGTGATAATCAGTGCATCACGTGCTGCTGCCAAGGGCAACATAGTTTGGCACTGAAAGAAATCTGAGACCAGGCTTGCACCAATTCCTGGCTGCCTGGCACACCACAGGAAGGAGATATGCTCCAAGTACTGACACAGAATCATAATCAAACAGGGAAAGTTTGATATGTAATGATGCTTTAAGGTTTTATACATTGGTACCAAGTTCTCAAGTTCTCTGATACCCAAAAGCTGCCTTGGCTCTGAGACCCGGTGCTGCCATGGGAAAGCTGGAATTAGTCAGCATGAACTCTACGGATGATTAAAAGGAAGAAAATTACTTGTCTCAAAGAAAGCACAGCCTGTCCAATGGTTTGAAGAAATGTGATTGTCTTGTTGCCATGAGCAACATGAGATAATCCTCCCAGATCCTACATGGACTTGGGTATTCTCCCGATGGGAGGACAGCAATAATAATTACTGTGACAGCACACATCCCTGGGGAAGTATGGGAGGGTAACTGCTGTGCACTGCTAAGGAACAAGGAGAACACAAACCACTGTGCTCACACTTCTCATAGCATCTCAGAACTGAAGGGCTGGAAAGGGCTTCAAGAGATCCTCTTTCTTCCACAGTGACAGGATATGAACAAGTCTCCAGACATTTACCTAGTCTTACTCTCTCAGCATAGCAGGGATTCGAGCACCTCCTTAGAGAAGTGCTGCAGCACTTTAAAACGTATTGCCAGTGTAAAGGAGAACTATTTTCCCAACATTTAAGCCACATTGCTTGCTGTAATAGTCGCAATGCAGAATTCTCTGTCTCAGCACCCACACTACACAGCAGTACTTCACCTGGGACAAGAGTGTTTCCATTATGGAACTGGACAGCTGGGAGTTCCTGCGAAGGACATCATAAAAACCCTGAAGACAGGAAGGAAGGACAAGTTGGCTTATACAGTGAAGAAAATGAACCATATGCATAATAAATTGACATTAAAAGACAGCAGTGACCCTTCGGCACCGCAAGGAACCACAAGGAAGTCACAATGTGGTCACTGTAAAACCCCATACCTGGCAAAGCAAAGGCACCATAGAAAGAAGGTATGAATCAGAAAGCGTATGAATTTCCTCACAGGGGCCCTCTCACAAGCTGCATCTCCCTAGCAGCAGTGGCATCAAGCCCAGAGTGACTTTCACTGTTATTTAACACTAGAACTAGATCCAAATTCAAACTGTGAAATCCTGCTTCAAAGGCAAAACAAGCCAGTGGGGAAACTGTAGGAGGTAAAAAATCCTTCAAGCTAAGAAATCTCAGCGGATGGATAAAGCAAGCACAAGTCTTACAGCAACAGCAATGAACAGACACAAAACTTGCAGCTCACCACAGGTCAATCCAACAAAGTCAAGAAGGAAACAAAATCTCTCTGCCCTGAGCAATTTTTTTTCTCAAGGTGATATCCTACAGGAGCTAAGATGGACCTAAGCTATACAGGAGACACACAAGTCTTTAGAGAAACCTGCAAAAGGAAGAGAAGATGGAGCCTTGAGGCAGTCTCTAAGGAAGTTTCCCTACAGTCTTCAGTCAGGGTTTTATTTGAAGCCCTTCAGTAACTCCCAGCAACTCTGCAGCTATCCACAGTCTGTCAGAACACTGGGCATTGAACACACTTACCATTTCCCAGACCACCACATAGGAAAAGACTTTGACATATCTTTGCTCTTCAGTGACGTATGACATGAGAAAGACACATCAGGGTGTCTTTTGGCTTATAATGCCCCAAAAGTAAAAGAACCAGGAGAATTGTCAAAGAAAATGAAAAAATAGTCCCGGGTCCATCTGTCCCTTGAAGAACATAACTGAGATGACAGTTTGTTTTCCACAATAACGTGATCATTATTTACCTGGGGCTACAGTAAAACCAGACTACAGAAGAGCTAGTAGCTGTTTAAGAGGAGATTGAAGAATCTACATTTACCTCATATAGCATGAGTCGAACATCCGCTTGCTGGCTCAAACATTGCCTCAGGCTGCCCAGGATTTCAAGGCAGAAGGCCTCATTAGCTGCAGAATTATAGCAGGCATGAACATCTGCCTGGACCTGAGAGGGAATATTAGTCACATTATAGTAGTTACAATTCTCAAATATCATAACATAGAAGCAAGGTGAAGAGAGGCCTGGCCCCTGAACAATCACTTAAATAGTCCTTAGCATGTTGCCAGGCTCTTTATCATCATTGTGGAGCAGCGTGAACACTTCCCAGAATACTGGTGCTGTATGAAAGAATGACCCTGAGTGGCCACAGCCCTAGGACAGCTTGTCTTTGCACACCACATTTCCTAAAACTTTCCTTCCAGGACTAACCCCTGCTGAAGGGAACGCTCTTCAAGTTTTGTCAAACAGCACAGATTAGACAGAAGACAGTCTTGTATATTCACTCCAGGGACTGCAAGACAGCACTTACCTGAGTGGCACCAATGGCCTGGCTGCACTGGGAAGAGGACAAGCTACCCAGAATCTTAAAATTTCTTAGCAGGAGCAAAAAGCCGGCAACTGCAGCTTTGCGAGCATCCAGCTGCCTGTGAGTCAGGGGGAGACGAGAAGTATAAGGAAAAATGGAATGGAGAAGCTCAGAAGTAAAAACAAGATCAACTCAGCAATGAATAAGGGTTCACAAATACAGAATGACTAGGCCCAGTGGAACTGTATTTCTAAGTCATAGTTCCAAGTAAAGAGATTGCCAGCTCCTTGGGAACTTTCTTGCTCTACGCTCTAGATTCTCAAGACATTCCAATTCCTTTCTGTCCTTGCAATGCTCACACCAAGGGAGAGCCCCAGCCCAAGACCCAAGCATTAAATGTGACCCGAAAACTGTGATGGGAGTCTCATGGAGCTCAGAGTCAGAAAATTCCTCACAGACCTGGTGTCCTGCTTTGCTCACCAAAACCCCAGTTCTCTCCCAACACCAAAGTCCATTGCCTTGAATAATAATAATCCTAAACTACAAATTTTGTACTCATAGCTAGGTATTCACTGCCCAACAAAATCTAGTCTACTATCACAACATTATGAAGACAGCAGGATGCCCAAAGCATTACCAAGACAACAAGTCTACTTCCCTAGCACCTTGTAAGGGATCAGAGGGAAGATGGGAGCTCTCCCTAGCATCTGGATATACTCAGCTGCGTAGACACATGTTGGAATTGGTTTTAATTTTGCTTGCTTATTTTGAGTTCCCAAGAGCTTTCTGAATTTCCAAAGCCCACTTGGCTGAGGGTTGGGAGCTGTGTCTCAGTTTGGTAGAGCTGTGACTGTCTCAGGCTAAAATGGTAGAAGATGGTACCATTACAGTTAGTAATGGTAGTTACAGGTAGTTACAGGAAGAACATACTAGGAAGACACTTAGCCAAAACAAACATTCTTGTTCCAAATCTAAAAACTGAGATGTACAGATATTTTCAAAGAATCCCCTTCCCAGCTTACCTGGAAAAAATAGCTTTTTGGAGAACAAGTATCAGGGAGTCCCTCACTGACATGCTGACTTTGAGCAGGGGCTGGAAAGAAAGATACATTTTGGAGAGCAAAGCACTAAGGCATGCCAAGCCCTTGGGGCATATGACCTCATCTTCCTCAGGCCCATCTGGCCCTTCCTTTCTAATACTGTCATCAGTACAGCAGGAGAACCAAAACACTTTAAAATCGTACAAAATTAAACCCAGAGGGCTGTAGCACTGAGACACCTTAGCAGGTGAATGAGGACACAGTGCAAAGGTTTGGGCAAAGAACAGTTCACAGAATTGCATAACATTAGGGATTGGAAGGGACCTTGAATGATCCTCTAGTCCAGTCCCCCTGCTATCTCCAGATTGGACAAAGCAGGTAAAAGTTTTAACGCCAAGGCACTAGCTCAGCCCAGGCAAAGAGAAACACTGGCATAGAGCTTGGAAGGAGAAAAACATGACAGCTACATCTGTTCAGTTAAACACTGTATCTACTCAGTTTTCTACAGTGTGTAGCATCTGGGCATCTTCCAGATGAAAGGTCAGCACTGAGCAGTATGGGTACCACACCAAGCCGCACCATGTGTTTTGCTAGAGGGCACATGCTTGAAGAACAGTTCCATGCTACACCAAACAACCTACAGCAGAGCATGAAGGTTTATTTTACAAGGAGGGTTATTACATCATGCATATAATTGTGGCCTAGAGCAGTCACTGGAACTAAACTAGCAAGGACACTCACAGAGAAGAGCAAAGCTTTACCTGTACTGCCCGCAGGAGCCCTTGTACTGTGTCTATGGGCAGAAAGGACAAATTGTCAAAGATCTCTGTGACTTTGGAAGATGAAGTTTGAAGCACAAGAGGAGCAGACACAACAATGTTGGACAGCAAGTCTGAAAAACAAAAGGAGCAGATGCTGCCATGGGGCCAGAAAAGTCTGAGCAAAAGACTCTGAGCTAACAGAATAATCAAAGCTATTTCATTCATGAGAAGTTGTGACAGGATGAGCATGGAAAATCTGAGCTCTGCTGCAGGCACAAAGAGTTTTGAAGTGCTTACAACCCAGCTGAAGGGCCTCACCCCACCAGAGGGCACTGAGGTATAAGGAAAAAGGCCTCTCCGCAGCCCAGGCAACCCCAAGCACCTGCCTAAGGACAAGGAAGAAGGCAAGCAAGGCCAAGAACGTGTAACAAGTCACCGACTGACTGATACTAACTTTCTGTGCGTCAGCTGTTCTATGGCAACTACCTGCAAACGTGTTTTTCATCTGCGATGAATACAAGGTAATCTGATGCAGCTGGTACCTCAGGAAGAGGGAAGGAACAACTGATTTTTTTTTGGCTTCAGGTCACTTCAGCCAATCTGCTGTAGCACAGGGCCAGGCTGCACTTAGAGCAGTGTGGCCAGCAGATTGAGGGAGTGGATCCTGCCACTTTATTTCACTCTGGTAAGACCCCCATCTGGAGTCTTGTGTTCAGCTCGAGAGTCCTCAGCACAAGAGTGACATGGACTTGTTGGAGGAGATCACAAAAATGATCAGAGGGATGGAACACCTCTGCTGTGAGGACAGAGTTGGGGTTGTTCAGCCTGGAGAAGGTTCCAGGAAGACTTTATAGCAGCCTTTCAGTGCTTAGAGGAGGCCTATAACAAAGATGGGGACAATATTTTTAGAAGGATCTCTTGTGACAGGACAAGGGATGATGGTTTTAAACTGAAAGAGGGGAGATTTAGACTAGAAATATAGAAGAAATTTCTTATGCTGAGGATAGTGAAACACTGGCACAGGTTACCCAGAGAGGTAGTATAATGCCCCAGTCCATGGAAACATTTCATGTTGAGTTGGATGGGCTCTGAGCAGCCTCAGCTAGTTAAAGATGTCCCCGCTGACTGCCGGGCATTGAACTAGATGGCCTTTAAAAGGTCCCCTCCAACTCAAAGCATTCTGTGGTTCTGTAACTTGTCTGAGAGCAGGACACGTCTCTTTCCTGTTACCTATGAAATGGCTGACAGGAGATGCTGCTTTTGTGAGGACTCTGTTCAGAACCTGCTCAAGAATTTCACTTCTGATTGGCTCATGAACCTGAAATGCCAAAGAAAAATAAATACAAATCAAAACATACACAAATTTAAGGTAATCCTACAATTCACAGCATCACGCAGCACAGAACAAATCCAGATCTGATAGGTAAGGTAGGACTGGGTGCCAGAAATGGCCTTTCAGCTAAATTCACACAGATCAATTCAGATTTATCCCAGGCCAGTCAGAGCCAGCACATCAGAGAAGCGCACACACACAGGACACTCAAGATGCAACAGGTCACATCGTCTCTGGGATGCAAATTTACCACTTGAGTGAGGATGCTGGCTTCAGCCCTACCTCTGACAGAACTTCTTTGTACCTCTGAATCTCCCTACCTGCTTGGCAGTTTCTTGGAAACTGTAATGTGGAATACACAAGTATCACAGTAACTGAAACAGATTAAGATAAGGTCTTTATGAAGACAGCCTCTTACAGCTAGACGGGGCAAGTAGGAGACTAAATGTAGTATTGTTTGCACAACAACCATAATGGATACAGCAGGCAAGGTTCTGACATCATTTACCAAGAATAAGATCAGAGTTCCCTCCTTCTGCAAAAAAACCCACCAACCCACTCTCCAAAACACACCCTACCTTAAATGTTTCCAGCAGGATACTTGCTCCCAGCTTGCAAGCCTGTTGGCCTGGCAGTTTTGAAAGGCTGTAGCTGGTATCAGCAGCTTTTCCTCCAAAGGGCTTCTTTGGTTCATATGATTCCATTAGGCTGAAGCCAAGATCCACCAGGCCCTCAGTAACGTGGTCCCATCCAAATACGCTGAGGAAAACATTAAACATATCAGGAAAGAAGTACCTTAGCCATAAAAAGTGTTTATATTAGAGCAGCTCTAAAGCAAAACATCTGCAGTCATTCCAGGGTCCAAAGCAGCAGTGAGAGATGCTGGATCACTTCAGAGGCAACACCTCTCACAGCCCCAGGACTGTCTTTAGGCTGAGGGACAGGTGCTCAGAACAACACATCTTACACTACTGGTTCTCCAGCCACGAGACTTCCTTCCCTTCCAGATCAAAGATTTCCTCACTACGGGGGAAATGATGTCAACTTGAGTCTGACCTGATCGTGTCAGTACAGGTGCACAAATACTCCATTGATCATGGGATCTTCAAGTCGGAGGAAAACAGAATAGGCAGCCTCACATCAAACTGAAGGACAGATGATAACACATCACAGAGCTATCCCACAGGGTGTTTAAAGATCTAACCATGTGGGAGAAGAAAATGTGAACCTCTCGCTCATCCCTTGCTCAGTTCACAAATTACAGCCAGCAGCATGACTTGTGCTGTCAGCTGCTTTACCAGCAAGAAACAAAGAGGGTCCAAGCAATCATGTTTGAGTTAGAGGGGGCAGATTTATACAGCTGCATTTTGTTGTTTTGTTTTTTTCAATTCACCAGTAAAAAACTGGGATAAAAACTTTAGATTTTGACACTGTTTCCTACCTGCACCTGATCAGCAGTATTTAGAACCTCAGTATTCTAGTGAGGCTGAAACTCTCCTGCTCCCAAAGCCCTGAGTGTTCTGCAGCATGTGGCAAGAACTCACCTATTGTTCACCACTTCCAGAATTACAGCAGTTACATCATATCGTTGAGGGAACAAATCCTGCAGAAACTTAGAGGCCTGAAGAAACTGCAGGTCCTTGCAGCTTCTTGTGATTGATGTTTTCAAGAAATCAAATATCTGGAACATAAAATCACAGAGTGTGAGGAAATGATCTTTTAAATGGGACCAGTATAATCTTGGGTAGGTTCCAGTAAGAGCACCAGCCAGAACACAAGTTTCAGTACAGCCTGCCAAATATCTTTACTCACTCCTTTCTCAGGACTAATACACCAACCTCATTAAGTGCCTCAAAGAGGGTACCCTGCTGCCAGATGCTCTTCAAGTGGCCACCACAGAGCCAAAACATTAGAAAAACATTACATTACTTTTCTTCTCACCCTGCAATATCAACCCACAGGAATCACAACTGTGGGAAACTCTGATATTGCTCTGGGGTCTTTTATAGTGTTCAATACATTACAGAGCACCAATGATCTAACTGTCTCCCCATAAGCATCTTGGAACCATTTGAAGCTTAATTCTGATGGGACTATGACCTAATCAGGCTTCCTTTCCTTTACAAGGAGTGCAGCGTACATTCCCATGGAACTTCTCAGATCACTCACATACCTGCTCTTTCAGTCTGTGTTTTACTGCAACTGAGAGCAAAAGAGCCACACTGAAGGGACACAGGGCTCTACCAGGGTCCATCTGGTGCTCAGCCTAGAAAATGGCAAGCAAGAGTCAGAAAGTTTGTTACCTTCAGCTGCAGCATCCCTCAAGTTCACTGAAGCCATCAGGCTCGTGACTCTAACCATATTACAGCACATGTTAAACTGAATGCAACTTCAATCATAAAAATTATTAAACCACTTCTACAGACAACCAATTAAGTTTTAAAACCCCTGTTTCAACATCTTCAAGAACAGTGCCTGCTTCATGCTTACTGTACCTTTAGATATCTGATGAGTTCCTCGCCTAGTTCCTGATCCAGGTTGATAACAGAAACAATATAGAGGATAACAGTACCTTCCACATGGCGAAGTTGGTCTAGGGGCATTGTGGCTACCTCAAGGTCCACTGATCTGTAAGTTTTATCAGAAAAAAAGTCAACCAAAGCAAAAGATCATTTCTGATGTATCAAGGGGGATCAATGTATACAATATTAACAAGTCAGATTCAAGAAATCCTGTACAGGACCTGGTAGTGACAAAAGAGGATGACAGAAGAACTTACTGCGGAACCCTCTGTTCTTCCTTTTGTCTCTCATCCAACTGATTGAAGAAACTGATGATTCCTTCCAGAACAGTCTTCTTATTGCCCTGCAAGGCAGGCCATTATATTAAGCCACTGCAGGGCCTGCAGTACCACAGAGAACTACTCTGTTCCCACATCAGTGATAAATGTCATGGTATCCTTTTCCCCACTGAGGTGAGGGAAGGCTCCTGCTCAGCCCACTTCCAGATGAAAAAACTCTGGTTTAGTTTGTTCATTTCTTTTGACTGCACTTATTGAAGTGCTGGAAGAAGCTGAAGTGTTCAGACATTCTAAAAAGTTATTATTAGGAAGGATCCTTCATGCAGTAAGTTCATGCTCTTGGGAAATCTTCCATAGCCCTAAGCTTAAATCTAACAATGCACTTTGACCAGTGGACCAAATGAACACAAGTTGTTTGTCTTTGAGTGGATCATCTAAGCATTGACTCATTCATAAATGAAACAAGCAAAAGAGACAGCTCACTCTGTCAAAGAGCACAGGTGTCACTGGCAACCTGTTTGCAGGAAAAACAAGAGATGAAACACTTCCAGTCCAAGTCAGACCACAACCCAGAAGACAGTCATACTGCATGAACTGTTATTATAGTGCGAGCAAAATCATACTGAACACTGCAGAAACAATTGTCTCTGCTGTCTGCTGGATCTGTGCTCATCCTTTATTTCCCAAAGGTTTCCTCTTTCCACACAAGGAAGACTGAGATTGTATCATTCTGAGTTGTCTGCTTCCTCAGGCTAGAGAGAATTAGAGGAAAAAAACCCCACCAATGCCCTGCTGTGTCCTGCTCCCCACAGTATGGCTTGGGAACAATCCAACTCTCCATAGCTCAGTCTGCATATGTTTTTTTTCTCCTGGTACATATTCAGGGGGAGGCCAGCTCCTGTGAACTTTTACCTTTGCAGAAAGCAGTAGCAGCTGATAGACCAGAGGAGGAATTTCCTGCAGGTCTAATTTGGTGAACATCCTAAGGACCTTTTCTACCACAAACTGCAGCTCTTCTTTCGATAGTGGAATATCCCTGTTGAATTGAAGATGCAGCTTAATAATTCTCCAAAATTTCCTTCAGCATCCCACAGCAGATTAATCCCATAACTAGACAGTCTTCACATAACAGGCAGAGACTGCTCCTGGAGTCCTCAGCAGCAGTAGCCACAGATCCTTCAACACCCTAATGCTATCCCAGGCTACTCTTCATCCTTCAGTGCTTTTAGATCTCCTGCATATTATGCTTGTTTGTTAACATACTGTTTATGTGTTAGAGTTCACTCACACAGGGAATAAAACCCATGGTGTCCACTTTGGGGCATACCTACCTAGCTGTGTTTTCTAGCCAAAGGAATCTGATGTAGTTGTTCCCTGACCAAACATCCACGGACTGTACCATGCCTGGTACAGTCAGGCTTCGTATTTGTATTTGCCACAAACTAGATGTGAAATAGGGCACAGACCTGACCACAGCACAAAAAGGTGCTGATTTTGAAAGGAAAAAGAATTACCTGAACATGTTGGCAAGATGTATTACACTCCGAGGATCCCACCTGGTAAAACAAAAATAGATCAGAAAATTGAGAACAAACAGTATTATTGTTTAGACTTTCTTCTCCTTGTACACAATTACTCCGTATCACCATTTTCCTGTTCCAGTACAAAGATTAGAAGAGAGATTTCCACCAGAAATCACTATCATCACTCTGACTACCCAGATTTGTAATGATTCTGAACTGCCCCAGCCTCCACAGTAACAAGTACCAAGAAAGGAATAAAAACAAGCGCTTCCCGAGACCAGTTCATGCAATACTATTGCCAGACCTGGGAACAGGGTGTTCCCTCGCCTTCCCAGCAGAGAAGACACTGTCATTGAGGGCATGGAGTCACAGATGACAGAACAGAACACAGATGGTGACATTCAGCTGCCCGTGATATCTTTTCCAAAGCATAACATGAAGCACACTGCTTTGCTATGTAACTAAGAGCTAGCAGAGATGTACCTACTTGCTGGAGCAGAGGGTATTTATCAGCTGTTTCTTGAACTCTTCCCCATTCAGCTCACCTGAAAAAGCAAGTCTTTTAGGAGATGATTCCAGAGGAATCTGTCCCCAGAGGGCAAGCTGAGGAGAAGGAACTAAAAGGGGTTACCTTTCCCGTAAGCCAGGTTCTCCTTCAAGCCAGCCAATGCAGTGAGAACAGTGGAAAACAACTCCAAGGATTTTCCATTAGCCAGGCTGCTGCCTTTAATAACATCAACAAACAGGCTGGCAATCTCAGCCAACGCATGGCCGGGCAGCTGGCGAGCCTGGGAGAAGACACAACAACACGAAAGAGCCTGAGGCAGTGCACAAGAGAATTCCACTCCTATGTCCAAACCATCACCAAAACCCAGCAAAGGGGATTTCCTACAGTGAAACATCCCTCTAAGAGGGGAATTAATTCCCCAGATCTCTACTTTGTACTGTCCTTTATAGGACAGAGCCATTAACAAAGCTGATGTAATTACAGGTTTGGAGTTTCGAGTGTAAGTCTAAATATCCAAAGATAATCACAATTACACACACAGCAAATTCCAACACCAGCGTAGTTCAGGGTGGATCTGTGGAAAGGACAGAATTAATTTTCCTCAGTGATCTAGTGCAGTATCTCAGTTTACATATGAAACAATACCCAGTGGAACCCAGGAAAGCCAGACCAAAGGAGCCTCTACCTCCAGCATCAGCAGTCCTACGATTTCAGACACCTTGCCCAAATGCAGGTCCCCTGACTCCACTAGCGGGATGCAGTGCTTGTAAACCTGAAGCCTCCTGAGGACACCACTTTGCTGGGAACAGGGGGAGCCTTGTAAGAAAATAAAGAAAGAATGCAAAAATAGTTACTCGAGTAACTACATGCTGCTAAACAAGAGGAAATTGGCAGGGTTAAACTGGCACCTGACTGTAACTCTCTGACAAAACAAGATAAAAAGACAGAGCACAGGAAATTAGGACCTCTTGCATAAAACCACTGAAGTGCTCAGTCTTGTTTTGCACTCTGGAGGTCACTCAGCCCGTTGCTGGAGATTAGGAAGTGTCATCATGGTGAGAAAAAGCCGCTTGGCAATTAAATCTCCATTGGCCAGTTCTGTTCTACCTAAGGGCTTCCTAAACTCAAGACAGATACTGAGGTGCTAGAAAGGGTCCGGAGAAAGGCAACAAGGTTCATGAAGGGTCTGGAGAACAAACTTTGTGAGGAGCAGCTGAGGGAGCTGGGGCTGGTTAGGCTGAATAAACAGTGAGGGGAGACCTTATTGCTGTCTACAACTGCCTGAAAGGAGTTTGTAGAAAGGTGGGGGTTGGTCTCTTCTCATGAGAATAAGTGACAGGACAAAGGGAAACGGCCTCATTTTGCACCAGGAGATGTTCAGATTGGACATTAGGAAAAAATTCTTCATTGAAAGGGCTGTCAGGTCTTGGGAACAGGCTGCCCGTGGAAGGGCTGAATCACCATCCCTGGGGGTTTTTAAAAGTCATGCAGATCTGGAGCTTAGGGACAGAGTTTAGCAGTGGGCTTGGGACAGTCCAGGTTAACAGCTGGACTCGATCTTTTCTAACCTAAACAATTATCCAATCTCATAATTCTATGAAGGCAAAGGCAGCTTGCAGCAGGCTCACTGAAACTCCTAGTCCAGTCTCTTATTTCCCCAGAAATGCCCTGGGATGTCACATTCTTCTGTGACAGCCCTGAACAGCTGGTTTTTACAGGAGCCCAACACTTTTGGTGCTGCTGACCCTTCTACCACCGACCCAGCCCATCACCCACCGGCTCTCGGCCCCACCGCCCCACAGCTCAGAAACACCCACCTTTGAAGATGCCCCTTAGCAAAGCTGCTGTCTCCCTGCCCTTCAGGGCTTGCTGTGTCACCATGTCGCCCAGCTGCGAACAGACGGGACGGCGTGAGGGGAAGAGGCCGCAGGAGGCGAGAAGCCGCCCCCACTCCACTCCCGCACCCAGCCCCGCCCCGCTCCCTGCACACCTCGCCCTCCCCTAGGTTCTGCAGGGCCTGCTGGAGCCGCTCCGGGGCCTCCTCGGCTGCCAGAGCCAGGATGCGTTGGGCCATGGTGCCGCGGAACGGACGGGCCAAGACGGGCCGCAGCTCCACCGCCCCGAAATTCCCGCCCGGAAGCGCCGTCCGCCCCCCGCCAACAGCCCCGCCCCTGAGCGCCGCTTCCCGTCGGAGAGCACGGGTTCGAGTCTTGCGGCGGGGAGCAGTGGGGTCGGGGTGGGGCTGGACCGACGGACACATGTGGGGTGCAGACTTGGGTGTAGGCGGTGTGGGGCGCATCTTGGTGTGGGGTACAGGCAGTATGGGTTACAAGCAGTATAGGGTACAGGCAATGTGGGTTACAGGCAGAGTGAGATACAGACAGTGTGGGGTGCTGGCAGCACAGGGCAGGCAGCTAGTGACAGACTGGGATGCTGGCACAAAGTGCCCATTCAGGGCCACCCTACAGCAGCAGCATCCGGCCCCTTCGAGTGCGTCCCTTGCGGGGTGCAGATCCCTCTGAGTAAACCCCTTAATTCCGGGGGACACGAGGAGTGGCCTCAGGGGCACGTGGAGTTTTAACCCCCCATAAGCAGCAGGATTTAGCTGGAGGACCCGGTGCCAGCACAGCATGGGAGATTTCACAACTCCGGTGCTCACGGGGAGCAGGAGCTGATGCTGCCAAGCAGAGGTCACCCAAGGCCAGGGACCGTGGGCAGAGAGAAAAGTGGACCTGATCAAGATCTTCTCTAAGGGGTCTGGCCACAATGCCTTGGAGTGGATCACTATTGGGGCTGCTGTCCCTCCCAGAGCCCCTGTTCCCTGGGACCAAGCACAGACTTGGTGATGTCAAGGGTTGTGCATCAGTCTGCAAAATCATTTCAGCTGTGGTAGCTCTGATGCCAGAGTGTCAAGGTGGCTGGAAGAGAGCAGATCCTCTCTGCCAGCCCCGTGCAAGGCCATTGGGTCTGTTCAGGATCTCTCACACTGACAATGTTCCCTTGTCACACACTGTCTCACTCACCAGGTGAATAAGAACAGAAGTCTAACAAGCTGTAGGAAGGAGGTGAGTCTTGCTCCAAGTCTGGTGTGTGACGGGGAGTGAAAACTGAGAAGTCTTCAGTAAAGAGCAATGTACAGTGCCCTGGCAATGGCAGCATTGCTCAGGTTCTTGGCACATCTGGAGTCTGGGGTCTCATGTCTTCCTCAAGCTGTCCTCTTCCCTCCCTTGCAGCGTGGTCTCATATCCATTTGCAGGGCAGCCCCCTGGAAAAGAAATCTGCAAATCCCAGTGGCATTACAAAACGTGGCTTGTGTAAGCCCCCTCGGCCCTGCTCTGGTGCTTAACCTGCTTCCAAAATCTCCAGCACAGTGAGAGCCCAGTCGAGCTCCTCTCCAAGGCTTGGTAAGGGAGCTGTGTACGGCACTGGGCATGAAAGGAGTTAAGGCTGCAAGGGCTCCCCTGCCCCATGAGGCTTCAGCATACTGGCATGTGGATGTCTCTGAAAACCTTGTTTTGCCACCCAGTTGTACCCACGTGAGGGTCCAGTGTGGTCCCTGCCACATCCCAAGGCTTCCCCTCATGTGTGGGTCCACAGCATCACCCTATATGTGGACTGTGTTCCAGTTCCTGAAGATCCAAGTGGGCAGTAGTTACTTAGGGGCATCATAAAAAATAATCTTGTTTTTTATTTTAAAGGCCAGAAGGGGACTCACTGGATGCTGTTTTGGGTGGTTTCGTAGAGGAGGAGTTGGAGAGTCCCCACAGCTGGACCCTACCCATCTGGCCAAATGCACGGCTGGACCTTGCCAGGCTTTTCAGGGCAGAAGATGGAGAAGAGATCTGTCCTGCTCACCCCAGGGGAGCGGGCAGGGATGGTGGGATGGCAGCCTGCCCACCGCCCCTGCTCTGTGCTAATGAGTGAGTTACACAATGGGAAGCTTTTATACTTCGCTAATCGGGTCTGGCATCCCAGCCCGACCCTCCACGCACGCTCTGCCTTCCTGGCAAAGCTCTGGCTCCCTCCTTCCCTCTCCTCAGCTGCCTTTTGTAATGTTTTAATGGGGTTTCTTGCCTGGGTTGTGCTGGCTTAATTACAAAGCTGCAGTGAGTTGATGCCTTGTGACGGTCTAATCCCAACCCGGTGACTCTACAAAGCTTTTGCCCAGCTTTCTCCCTGCTCCACTCTGGTCTCGCCATCTGTGTGTCCGTCTCAGCCCTGTGCACTTGACCCTCTACGGACAGTTCAGTTTGTACTCTCCCTGGTGAGTATCTGGGACTTTTCCACCTGGAATAATGGCATCAGAGACTATCACCCAACCCTCCTTTAACTTGGCATCTCCAACGCTGGGATTGCTCTCGGTGCCTGGCAAAATGGGATGCCCATCCCTTTCAAGGGAGCTGGCGGGGCAGAGGATGCCCCTGGGAAGTGGTTTTGCTGGAGCTAATCACCCCTCGTGGAGTCTGGGCTCAGAGCTGGTGCTATGGCTTGCCGGGGGCAGAGTTGGGCACTGAAGGGAGGATGAAGGCAGGCTTCCTCCTCCTCATGCATGAGGACTAGATGTTGCACCCAGATGGTGCCAGAAAGATGCTGAGAGGCTTGATGTTCAGCCCTGAAGCCAGCAATGGGCTATGGGCTGGAGCAGCGGGGTTTGAGGGTTTGGAAACACCTTTAAACAGTATATATATATATTTTTATTTATAAAAGGCAATAAAAGTGGGAGCTGGCTGCCCATGCAACCAAAGCTCTGCACTTGCCTCTGCCTCTATGAGGATGGTTTTAGGAGAGCTTATGGGGTTAGGGGTCCCCATGAGATACTCCCAAAAACCAGACAGACCTGGAAATAATAGAAGGATGAAGGTGTCAGATGATAAATACCCACATTTTTAAGCTGCCTTTCTAAATATCCCTGATGTTTCTCCAAGCTGCTCAGCCTCCAGCAGGCAGGCAGAGATGTAGGCAGTGTGTGACAGAGACTGGATGGTTGAAGTGTACCTGCTTGAGCAAGAGGGGCGGGGAATGGGGCATAGGGTTGGGATCCCCACTGCTATTGATTCCTCCTTCGCTCTCCCAGTGTCTTGTGGCTGACGGAGCACAGCGGACAACATGTCTGCAGTTGTGAGTACTGTCCCCATGCTGCCCTGTCCTCGGAGCTCTGAGCATCCCCTCCCTGCATCGCTGGGATGGGGGGCACCCCATAACTCCTCAGCTGCTCTCAGCTGATAGTGGGGAGCCTGGGTGACATGCGTCTGTCCCCATCATCCCCCATCCCAGGAGCCCCACAGTGGGGCAGAGATTTGGGAGACTGGCTGGGAAAACCCCACGTCCTCTCCTTGCCTGCAGATGGGTACATTCCGCATCGTCTCAGAGGAGGAGCAGGCGCTGCGCAGCAAACTGGAGCGCCTCACCACTAAGGACCACGGCCCTGTCTTTGGGAAGTGCGAGAAGATTCCCCCCCACACCCTGCAGAAGGTGAGGACAACCACAGGGAGTGGGGTGCAGGCACAGCCCAGGGCTCCTGCTCCTTCTCAGGGGACAGAGGACACCCCTGATGGGCTCCTGAGTTGCAAGGAAGGGGGTAACATGCTTACACCAGAGAGGAAACCTCCTCAGTATTTAAAGGATAGCTACAAAGAAGATGGAGACTCCCTTTTTACAAGGAGTCACACGGAAAAGATGAGGGGTGGTGGAGAGAGCCTGGTTGGACACAAGGGGAACATTTTTCTCCATCAGAACAACCAGCCTTTGGAATAGTGTCCCCAACACTTTTAAGATTCAGCTGGACAGGGTGATGGGCCATGTTGTCTAAACCGCTTTTGCCCAGAAAATGGCAAAAGACATTCTGTGATTCTGTGACTTGGATGACCCTGCCCTCCCTGCACTGCTGTGCTGCAGTGAGCATCCCTGCACCCCACTTGGCTTTTGGGTGCCTGAAAAACAACTGATCTGAGCTGGGTTCCCTTTCTGTCCCACTCTAGGCAAAGGATGAACTGAATGAGACGGAGGAGCAGAGGGAGGTGGCTGTGAAGGCGCTGCGGGAGCTGGTGCAGGAGCGGGCAGGCAGTGAGGAGGTCTGCAAGGCTGTGGCTGAGAAGGTGCAGGGAAAGGATGACTCCTTCTTCCTCCGCTTCATCCGTGCCCGCAAGTTTGACATCCAGAGGGCCTACGAGCTACTGAAAGGTGAGGAGGGGTTCTGGGCTGGATGCCACTGAGCAAGGACAGGGTTATCTGTCGCCCTGGCAGCTTCCAGCCCCATGCCAGAGCCTCCCAGCCCCTCGTCTAGGCTGTGCCAGCATACCAGCATGGGAAAGAGATGAGAAAATAAATAGAGCAAGGCAAGGCTGGGGGCTCAGGATGCAGGGAAAAGAGCTGGGATGGGAAAAGGAATAAATGAAAATGGTGCCAGGCATCCCAAACAGCCAGGACAGCCCGATTAGTTGCTAATTTGCCAGACAAAATGGAAAAATCCCAAATGCATTTGTCTGTGGCAGGCAGGCTGTCCCATTAGTGCAACACCACAGCCCTGTAAGGAGCCAATCTTGCACCCACCTGGATTCTGATGTGAATGGTGCTGGTGGGCTCAGCACCCCTGCAGCCTGGTGTCTAGTTGTGAGGGCATGTGGCACCCCCTCTCTGCACTGGGGGTGACCCATAGGGATGAAAGGAAACTGCCCAGCTCTGGCTCATCTCTTCTTTGTGTTGGCCTGAGGGATAATGAGTTGTAATTATCAGCGCTGGATCCCAGACAGGAGGTTTTATTTGTTTGCATTTTCCCAGGGTGAGATTCCTTATTCAGTGCCCATAGGGTGCCAGGGGAGGGGAACGGGGGGATGTCACCCAAATGAGGAAGAAAAGGGAAATGGTGAGGGGAAAGCCTTTATCTCCTCATTGAGGTGTTGGAGAGATGACAAGGGAGAATAACACTGAGTGTGCAGGGTCTGAGGTTGGTCTAGTGCTGACCTCCCTTTTCCTCCCCTTTGCTGGATGAGACCTGACCCATGTGAACCTCAGGCACAGCTGTTCCATAGCTCCTGGGTTCAGGAATAACATTTCACCATCACCAGACCATCTTATCTGTGGTGGCTCCCCTAACTTCTCAAGGTTGGGTGAGCAGCCATTGTCCTCTCCGGTTTCTGCTTCTCTCCAGGCTATGTGAACTTCCGCCAGCAGTACCCTGAGCTCTTTGACAACCTGACCCCCGAGGCTGTGCGCAGCACCATTGAAGCTGGCTACCCTGGCATACTGTCCAGCAGAGACAAGTATGGCAGGGTGGTGATGCTCTTCAACATCGAGAACTGGGATTATGAAGAGATCACCTTTGATGAGGTCAGCTCAACCCAGCTGTCACTCCTGGTCCTGCTCCTGGGCTCATCCCACTTGGCATGTCTGGGTGCAGCATCCTTTACACACACAGTGATGAATGTCCACACCATTCTCCCACATCCAGGTCCAAGCTAATCTGTAGCCTCTGAATTTATCCTCAGAGAGCCCATAAGATTGTAGTCCATCCCAAAGGGTTCCCCTTCTGTCCCCCTGACACAGGATAGGCTAACACGGGCTTGCATCTCCCAGCCCAGGTAACAGGAAGTGAAGAAAAGCACCATGCCATAAAATCAAGGTGCTTTCGAAAAAAGAGACACTCAGGGCAGACCAGGAAACTAAGGCATAAGGGCACAGAAAGGGCTTCTTGGCGAAGAGGTCTCCACGCATATAGCTTGCAAGTGCTCTAAGCTCCATTTTCTCCTCAGCTATGAATTTAATGGCATTATGTCCTTGATCTACCTTGAAAGGGGAATGGGGTTTTTACTGACCATCGCCCAAAATGGCCTCCCTGCTCTGAAGTCCTGCAGCTGACTGCAACAAGCAGGCTGGAGTCAGGCAGACCCTGGCTAAATGGGAATTTTCCTGGACACCTCCTGAGGTCTATGGAATGTGAGACCTAATAGCAGACTCTGCTGTCTCTCCCCTCCACCAGATTCTTCGTGCCTATTGTGTTATTTTGGAGAAGCTGCTGGAAAATGAAGAGACTCAGATCAATGGATTCTGCATCATTGAGAACTTCAAGGGCTTCACCATGCAGCAGGCATCAGGGATCAAACCCTCTGAGCTCAAGAAGATGGTGGACATGCTGCAGGTGAGGTGCAAGTCTGTGCCCAGCAGTGGCAGATTATGTCCTCAGGGAGCACAGAGCTCAGGGAAAGGTGAAGGCAGGGCCAGCAGAGTTTTGTGTTCCTACCACACTGGCAGGATGAGAAAACACCATGGAGAGGCTGGCTCCTTGGCAAACACTCCTTTCTTTGCTGACTAATTGGCTGTAACTCTGTGAGATGGATTCCATTTTTCTGGTCCCAGCTCCCTGCCCTCTCAACAGGACAACCAGAAGCAGCACCATGAATGCTTGCAACTTCCTCCAACATGGCCTAGAGGTCTCTTCTCACCACCCACTCCAGGCTAGAATGAGATTCAGAGGCACTCCTGGATTTCTGCCCTTGGACCAGAGGCCAAAGACAGTTTTCCCCAGGGAAGGAGGACAGGAGAGATGCGGTCCTATTCATGGAGTAGGAGCAATTCACTATAAACTTCAGCTTCCCCTCATCCTCTTGGGTCTGAGATAGCTGATCCATTGGGTCAGAACATATAAAGACCATCAATAGCACAAAAATAAACAGCCTCAAGTTGTGCCAGGGGGTATTAGTTTGGATATGAAGAAGAATGTCTTCACTGAAAGCATTGTGAAGCATTAGAACAGGCTGCCCAGGAAAGTGGTTGAGCCACCATCCCTGGAGGTATTTTAAGACATGTAGATATGGTGCTTGGGACACGATCTAGTGGTGGACTTGGCAGTTCTGGGTTAACTGTTGGATTCATTGATCTTAAAGGTTGTTTCTAACCCAAATGATTCTATTATTCTTTGATTCTAAAAAGATGAGGAGATTTTGAGTGAGGGGAGCTGTGGCAGCACTGGGGTGCCCATTGCTGTCCACATGGCTCTGCATGGTCAAGCGTCTGTGGTTAGTAACCATCTGTGTTTGGGTTTGGGATCCTAGGACTCCTTCCCAGCACGTTTCAAGGCTGTCCACTTCATCCACCAGCCTTGGTACTTCACCACCACCTACAATGTGGTCAAACCATTCCTGAAGAGTAAACTGCTTGAAAGGGTGAGTGTGGGAAAGGGGCCATGAGACAGAGGCATGTCCCTGGGTGAAACAGAGCAGCTGGGAAGATTCACCTTGGTCATCTGCTGAGCGTCGCTCCTGTCTCCCACCAGGTCTTTGTGCATGGGGAGGAGCTGGAGTCCTTCTACCAGGAGATCGACGCTGACATCTTGCCAGCAGACTTTGGTGGCACGCTGCCCAAGTATGATGGCAAAGCAACTGCAGAGAAGCTCTTTGGGCCCCGCATTGAGGCTGAAGACACAGCTCTCTAAAGCAGGGTCTGTTCCTCCTTTACTGTAAAATAGGATCAGAGGTGGCTCTCTAACCAAAACCACCTCCTTACTGTAGCATTGATTGAGTGACTCCAGGCATATTGCTCCATGCCTGTCCCTCCCCTCCCCAAACCTGGCAGCGGGCTGCCCAGCAGCTCTGTCTCTCCTGGCAGAGCATCCTTCCCTCTGGAGACAGCAGAGAAAGGAGGCCACCGGCCCTCTCCTGCAGTGCACCCTGGAGCTGCAGTGGGAGGACAAGGAGAGTTTTGGCTCTGGGAAGGGAGGGCTACAGCAAGGAAGAAATAAAGTGTTTAACAGCAGAGCTCCAGGGTCCCTTGTGGCATGTGGCAAGAGGGGTGCAGCTTTCCCGGCACAGGCACTGGCTGCACTGTTAGTTCTAAGGAGGCCAGGAGTGTTAGCACTGTTCCCCCCACTGTTGACTGCCCTGTGGCACAGGAGCAAAGGAACCAGCCACCTCCATCCGTCTGGTGTCCCAGGATGAGCCCTCCTTGGCTGGGCAAGGACCCAAATTCTGTCACCTGCTCTAACCAGGAAAGACAAAATGGCCCAGAAGATGCAAACAAGGACCAGCCAGGGGTGTAGGCAGAGCTGGCTCTGCCAAATTCCAAGTAGAATATAGCCTCCTAACTCCTCCAAAAGCCTCAGCACTGCTGGTTATCCTAGGGAGTTCAGTGAGGGAAGCCTCACTAAAAGCAACTATGAATGGTCCTAACCTGGCAGTGAGAGCTGTGCCTGATGCTACTGTTAACGAGCCTTTGCTCATGTAGAGTCTGCAGGACAGGGGTGGGGAGGAAGGTGGCAGATGTAGCTGTGTCCCAAGCAAGGTAGTGTGTTCTGCTTCATGAGCCAGGCATCTCCTCCAGGCTGATTGGATATCTGTCTCCAAACCACTTCATTTGGGCAACAGGAGGACTCAGAGGGAGCAAGGTGCTGGTCTCTGTCCAGGTTACCTTCTTCTCAATACACCTGGTCCTGCAGTGTCCCTCTGTCCCCTCTCCATCCCTATCAGCTCCACACAGGTGCCTTTCATCAGCCACAAGAGCAGACACTCGCCTGGTACCAGCTGAGGTGGAGATGCTGACAAGAGCCCACCCATCAGGGCACTGTCGCCGGCTCAAACCAAACAGGAGGCAGCTCTGCAGCTGCAGGAGGGTGTGACTTGTCTGGGCAGAGGCCACTGGGACTAAATCTGGTTGCTCTACCCTCAGCAGCATGGTTAGTCTACACAGGGGAAGACGGAACTTGTGGCTGCATCAGCCTTGCTCCAGAGTCCAGAGGGAGAGCAAAAGGCACTTCTCTGTGCATTTGGCTCCTTCCTCCACCGTGCTGTCCACGGGGCTGGGAAGCACCTGGAGCCATCCCAAGGAAACCTTGAGTGACAACCCTACAGCACAAACACAGGAGCAGAGCTCGTTTAAGAGACAGCAGCTGAAGCTCACTTGCAAAGGCAGTAAGAGACCAAAAAAAACCCCCCCATATGCACGGACAGCAGCACCTCACTGCTGCCTCTGGAGTTTGGACTGGGACAGTCACTGCTCACAGACCCGTGTGGCTGCAGGCAGGATGAGCAGGAAGCATTGTCCATACGGGGCTCAGCTTCCCTCCAGAGTGACTGACCAAGCCAGGAATGAGTTTTGAAGCAGATCTAGCAGCTAAATCATAATGGCCAGTGGAGATGGAGCCTGACACACTACTTTCCTCGGAGCAATTGTCTCTAAAGGGGAAGAAGAGCAACAGTCCTGGCCCAGCCCAGCCACCCTGACAATGCATCAGTTCCAGTTACCCTCTATAGCTGTCTCACTTGGTCTGAAGGTAGAAACAGCACCCAACCCCCCACACACGTGAGCGCTTGATGTCAGACAAGTATTGCTTTTGGCAGGGTTCTTCTGTGCCCTGGGCTCAAAGATGTCAAGTGTCCTGGCCACAGCTGCTGTTGTTGTTTCTCCTGCCAGCAACTGAAAGATTAGGAAATCCACTCACTCTCAAGTGGAGAAAAACAACACGATAATTTCTGCAGACACACGAAAGCCAGAAGCTCTGCCCCAGGCTCCAGGGAAGCTGCTGTCCCAGAGGAAAGGCCTTCCACATGCTGTAGGAAGGGCCACAGCTAAGCTCTGTTTTGGCTCTTAGACCTGGCATGGCTGTAGCTCTGGAGGGTTTCTCCAGCCATAAACACTGTGGTCCTAAGAGAACCTGGGGATGACACAGGGCTCTCACAACCTGCTCTTGTCTACTGGCAAAAGCAAAGACAGCCCCTTAGTGTTTTCAGGGCAGACATTCAGCTTTTTAAAACTGATGTGCTCTCCCTCTGTTCTACACTGCGGAGGCATCAAGAACCAATCAGTCAGAGAATACAAAGCAACTAGGAAATCATTAGGCCATGTCACACTGCAAGGGAGGAAAGGGAGAAGATGAAGTCAGCCCCAGCTAAAGCCCTAAGCTGGGCCTCAGGGAAGGTTGAGCTACCAGCCTGTCAACTGCCAAGTGAGCCACATGGGCACTGCTGGACATGCCTTAGCCATCAATGCAAGAACCAGGGCAAGCGTTCCATGCTCCTCTTACACAGGAAGAATTAAGACTGACTTCTCCCCAGCAGCATTCTGTTGCAGCTCTGTCCTTGTTCTGCTCCCTCGAACATAAGGGGCTGAAGGCAGCTGCAGATGACAGTGGTGGCAGAGGTTGCTACACCACCCATGTGTTGTAACACACAGCCCCCCACTTCAGTGGGGACAAAATTTGAGGTGGGGTGCAACGAGTAAAAGGTGAAGACACTCCCACCACCCCTCCTCTTGCTCTCTCCACCCCAGAAATATAAGAGTGCAGGATTGAGGTCTCCTTCCCAATGGAGGAGTTCATTCACATTTCCCAGAACAAAACAGAGCACTGGCCTTTACCACTGGAAGAGACCTCCTGCCTTGGTGTACCATAGGGGTGCAAAGATCTCTCCCTGAAGTCATGTCATATTGGGTGGTGCTGTCAAAAGCCGTCACATGTAAGGGCCAATGCTAAAGGGTTGCCCTTGTTCCTCTAGATTTCATAACCAAGACAGCGTATTTCAGACACCCAGTTACAACTGAATCTGTATCAACTTCGTGGCCCAGTGTTTTGCAACATGAGTTGATCCTCTCCCCACTGCAGAGGCAGCAAGGCTGCTTTGCATGTCACGTGACAGTGGGATGTCATGACCCAGTAACACTGCACACAGACACTGCATGTAACACTGACTTCAATAAGTCCTTTATTTTTAAATAAAGTCCCACTGAATCAAAGATAACAAAATTACATTTTGTTTTGCAATGATCTTCATTTTACACCACACAGAACAACAATTAAAGAAAATCAAATACATTGTTTTATATAGTTATATATCATTTTAAAGGTAAACATCAGCAGATATAGAAAAATTGCATTGCTAGTTGCAAATCATCTCCCCTGCAGCAATCAGCGCCAAAGAATCTGACTTGAATGTGGCAGCGGGGAGGGTGTCTCAGCATACAAGCTTCTTCAGGGCAGCATCTAGAGGTGGGTCCAGAGTATAATTTTGCCAAAGTCTAATAATTTGAAAATATTTTCATAGTAAACCCTCATCAAGAGCATAAATCACTCAGCCTTTCTAACATGGCTACATGGGCAAAACAAGGGCACAGGTTTGTTTTTCCTGAGCTCTCCACATCTCTTCAGCTTGGGATTTTTAGAGAAAAAAGATTACAATTTCTCAAAAATGTCGAGTGATCTGTCACTGAGAACTATGGTCAAGCTGACAAGTAACATGATGGCAAAATACACTCCTTTGGAAAGCTGCTGACTTGGCTAAGCAGTAGGGTTTGGTTATATCAGACACAATGGGGTTTTAATTGGCCACATTTCTAAAAGACTTTCCAGTTGGCAGGAGCCACAAGAAGGGTTAACATCCCAGTACAGCTGTAATACAGATCCCGGAAGAAAGTCACGTATCTAATCCAAGTTCTCGTACCACTAGAGATAGACAAGTGAGCTTGTCATTCAGAAGCCAAAAGGCTTTTGTAGAGCCACCCTGTGGGATGAGGCTCCTTACTGGCATTAAAACTACCTGGGCTAGGCAAGGCCACCGAGTGAGAAGGAAGAGCCTTTATCCACAAGAGACATGGGGTTGCAGTTTGAGTGTGTTAGGGATACTGGAAAAAGACTTCAGCGCCAGCAGAGCCACCCAGTAAATACTGCCCTGGATTGCAGGGTGTGTCTCCATTGATTAACCAGTAAAAACAAGGCAGAGGTTCAGAATGTGACAGTCCAGGATGACCCTAAAAACCCTTCCAACACCTGGCAACTGCTTTGACTCACTGATGCCACTTAGGCCTAAGCCTCCCTCAAGGGTCCAGGGCAGAGTAACAGACACTGCCAGTGATACAAACTTACAGGTACAAAGTACCCCTTGTGTGTTGCTCTGGACTGTTCTAAGCTTGGAGAAAACTCTAAAGTCCTCACATCAAGAGCTGCTTGTTTTTCAGCTGGAAGCATTGAAGGGGATACTACTTTGAGTCACTGTGGCTCCAGGACCTACCCAAATAAGAGACCCATCTAAGGAGTGGGGATGAATGGAGCCAGATCAAGCACAGCACAAAGCCAGGACCTTTTCTTCTCTCCTGGAGAAAGGCTGAAGAATTTCAGCAAGCTCCAGATAGGCATAGTATTTCTGGAAAAATGTGGAAGCAATCCAGGCAACTAAACTGTTTGGCAATTAAATCCTGAAGCTGCTCCTCTGCTTTTTGAGATGTAGGCAAATCTACCTCCAGCTACATCACTGGAGAGCTGACTGTAAGGTACCAGGTCACATACCCAGCAAAGCAATCCCTTCTTCTACGACTCAATCCCTACTACTAGAGGAGCAGAGCACTGGAAACGATCCACTTATGTACAAAGGTATTTTAAGCCTTTGTAGACTGCAGCTAGTTAGTTGTAGGCTGCCCACAATGGTCCTTTTAAGTCAGCATACACTGTTCAAGTGTCTCACTACCTAGTGTCTGAAAAGTCATGTATTAACAGCAAAGCCCCAAAGCTCTGACAGAGCTGTTACTAAAGTCTCTAGATATGCTGATGTCAAGGGAAGAGGAAAAAGAGGGCAAGGCACCACGTGTCAAAGGGCTGTGGTCTAGGAACTTGTGACAGACCTCAGACAGATAACACACAGGTTGAGCTTGGCTAAATTCAGTACTGGAGCTAATAGTTCCCAACATGTTTGCTAAACGCCCTGTCTTTGTAACCTGTATAAGCAGGAACTGCAGAAAAATTGCTCAGGGATAAACTACAGGGAAGTTTAAGTGCAAACTAACTCTTTACAGTGCAAAGAACCATCTGGAAACACCTTCAATATAGAAGCTAACCAAAGGACCATTAAAAATGCTGGCAGATCTAATGTAGTGGAAGCTGTAAGCTCCTTATGTTCAGTAAGAACAGTCCCAGTTGCTCACCTTCAGTCTTCAGATCTCTCCAGACACTGCCAAAGGTGATGGTTGGACCAGCCTAACCAGAGAGTAGCAGTTCTGCGATCATTTGAGGGTCCTTGGGATTTAAGTGCTGCTTACATGCAGTGACAGGAAGGGTGTGTGTACCACATGAGACTACCTGTAGAAAAGCTCCACTAGTTTTTTTTCTAATCCCACTTTAAAACTAAACAGAGCTCATGAAACCCACGCTGCAACTTTAACTCTGCACTCTTGGACTATGCAGTAATGATCTGCAAGTGCACACTTCTACCACCTCATGTCCTGACAAGATATGAAAAAGCTTCACTTCTAAAGACTTACAAATTCAGATAGCATTTAACGTTGAGCTCAGTGGGCAAATGAAGGCCACATGCCCACACCACAAGACTACTATTGCCTTATTTTGGGGAAGAATAATATTTCAGATTAGGATTGGACAGAGTGCCATGCATCTTGGAGTACTGACTCTAGCTATCATGCCAGTCACTGTCAGCAGCAAGATTTAATACACAATCCTTTCTTTGAAGGTCTTTAGATAGCACATATTGCAGCTTATCTTTCTTCTTTCCTGTTTCCCCAAGATCTTAAGTTACTGCTGCAAGTCTGACACCATGAGTCTGTCTTTGAAAGCAGCACCAAATTGAGCGAGATGGAGAGAACAGGTTGGGTTTTGTTTTTTTCCACTGCTTCTACTTACAACAATCTCAGCAAGATGAAACTACTACCCCAGAAACCTCACACAAACACTATCGCAAAAGGTCTTCTTCACTACAGAGGCTAGAATTAGTTGGTCAAGTCACAAGCTGTTTGAACAGCTGTAGATGCAAGTGTAAGAACAGGTCAAGAGCAGCAAGACAAACCCATATTATCTCTGTAGCAAAGAGTTTCTGAAAGTTCACAGCAGTGGCAGTTCTAAAGTCTGAAGGCTTTAGGTGTTGGGACAGGAAGAAGTACTCCTTAAACAGACCATAACACTTGAAAGAAATATTTCTGTATTTCATTAGGTACAGCTACAGCTCCTGCTGCTTTGAGAATTGCCTAGTTGTTGATCTCATTTTAGGAGACTTGGTTAAAAAGTAGTCATTGATTGACTGGCCATCTGTTGTAGTGAAATCAGTTTAAAGCAAAGGTACATTTGACAAGAAAGTTTTTTCATACCTCAGAAACAAGAAAAACCTGTTTGAAAGCCTGATTTGTCCAGAAAGATCTTTTTTACAAAATGGAAAGTGGAAAATTTTTTCCAAGAAAAGCTTCCCAGAACAATGCTCCACTTTCAGAAGAACTGGCATGACTTGGCCAAAAAGCAGAGACAAAACATCTGCTTTGCCTCAGCTTTAACCATCCCAGACAGTACCCAGCCAGTTCTTACACTCCTAATTTTCATCATCTGGGCAAGTTGACAACTAACCTGTTTGGCCAGTCTGGGGTCCCTTGGAGGAAGGGAGAACTTCAGCCACTTGGGGAACTGGGCAGAGCATCCTTGCTTTTGATAAAACTCTCAGTGAAAGCAGGTAACTTCTCTGAGGTCAGATGTACACTGACCTTTCTTTCACGGGTACCCACATGCTGGGTCTTATGACATGCTCTTCACCTCAGTGGTAGTGGTACCAAGGAAATCTTACATTTCTCTAGAGCTGTCTGAAGTTCATATTGAGCACAGTGAATCTGGACTGCAGAAAGACATGTGAACCAGTGCTGTTTCCCCAAGGCAGGCAGCCACCTGTCTAAGCTGCAGTTGTTAGGACACTATGAAAGTCACACTTCTAAAGTTGTAACCCACTGGAGATAAAACTCTCTCCCTCTAAACACCTAAAATCATACTGCATCTACTTGATGTGTAGAAGCGTTGTTTACACTCCACTTTTGTTGAAGTGAGAAGATATTTAAGTCATATCCAATGAATATTACATGAACAGATACTTAAGCAAAAATCTGAAATGCCTCTTATGACAGATTTTAGCAATATACAGATGAAGTATGAATAAGAAGACAGAGACAAGATATCCATCAACTAAGAATATCCTTGCTAACTGATGCCCTAAAATAGTTAAGGAACAGCCACAGGCATGGCCAAGCCTTGCTATAGCAAGATCTTTACTTGATCATCTTTTCTTTGAAAGAAAAAAGGAAACCTGGATTTACTAACAAGGAGAATGTGCACATATCTGCAGCTCACTGAAACAGGCCAAAGTGCCTAGCCTAAGGCAAATGAAAGGAAATTCCTGATATGATGCACCTTTGCTACAGTTAATTATTGCTTTATTAAAACTCCACCTCTCCAACCTACACAAACTCATGACGGGGCAGTCCAAAAGGCTTGTTCTCCCATGTTACCAGACTGAAGTCTTGCAGCTTGTTTCATCCTTAAGCTATAAAGTGCCTGGAACACAGACCAAGGCTGAAGCAATAAAGTGCTAATTTGATGTTGGAAGTGTGACAGGAAAGTAAATTTGCTGACACTGCGATAAAGCCTTAAGTATGGATTAAGGAGACTACAATATTGACAGAAGCAACAGTAAAAAAAATTTTGACCACAAAGTTTCAGTCTCCAGATTGTCACGGGACAGCTTTCCTTCCAGGGGATAGCCTCATCTTTAACAGCCACCTTGGCATAGACCGTAACAGCCACTTGAGAGAAAAGCACAAGTGATAGGCATCTTTTCTGCAAACAGCTTTCACACTTCACACATGAAAACTAGAAGACAATGTCTGGTTATGGAAAAGGAAAAGAGCCAGTAACACCACAGCGTTTACATGGATAGGGAAATAGTTAGCCATGCAAAGATACTGTGTTTGCAAAAGGCTACAGACATCCAGTTCCCCATCAACTCTAGGTCAAATCATGTGTTGGAAAAATCATTTGATGCTTTGAAATCTAAGTGGAATAATTTTATTTTTTTACCCTGACACTGTTAGAATTATGTATTGCTAGGGATTAAGAAACACCCTTAAAATCAGATTGTGCCCACACAAAGATCCTGCAGAATTTCTTAATCACTGCTTTGTATCTGGAAGCCACCGAGATAGCTTTAAAAAGCCCTGGGTCAGACAAAAACAATTCACTACTAAAAAGATTACTCTGCTTAAAAAGAGGCAACGATAATAAGGTGAGTGATCTGGTCTTGGTGCAAGATCATGTTTATATAGAAACACTAATTGGTATTACCCTCCTACAGTATTTCCCTACTTGGGAGTCCCAGCATAAAGACACCCCAAGCTACAGATGGCTGAAGCATGGAAGAGTCAGGTATTTTTAAAGCCTATTCACTTCTCAAAGTGAATTCTGAAGAACCAAAAGGCTTCCTCTTGAGATGGTGCAAGGCTGGAAATCCACTTGCAGTCAGTCGCAGTCAAGCATCTGTTTTTCCAAGCCATGTTTTAGTGGCTTACAGACTGAACCACTCACTGGCTTGTGGCTTGGTACAGGGTTTACCAGGGCACATGAAAACAGTCTAGTTATACTGTCATCTACACTTAAACATAGCAGATCAAGTTTTTGACCAGCAAGTGAACAGACTGCAATTTGAAACTTGTACTATATTAAAGCAAGCAGGCTTTAGCTCAACCACCCTGCAACAAGGCACAGCCAGTTACAAACCCAAGTGACAGCATATGCTAAGAAGCTCTGACCAGATATTAACCTCTCCTTTAACTCCATTTTAGAAGAAAACATTGTGATCAAACTCCAGCCATAAGATATCAAGGATAATGGAAACCTGAAGCAGCAGGTGAGGGAACAAGATGTTCCCAAAGAGGGAGATACACTGAAGTGATAGTCTTTGGGTCAATTAATCCTGGCCAGATACTGTCTGCTCTGTATCTGAGCAGTGAGACTTTGTCTTCTCCCACTGGCAGATGGCATTGGCATACTGTACCACAAGCTTATCCATCCAGGTCAGAGGTTCTGGGAATAGTACAGACCCCTCAAAAAATCCCAGATGGCCTCCATGAAGTGGCAGCACATGCATGACGTTTTCCCTTTTCTCTGTAAGGGAAAAGGCAGAAAGGTAAAGGGAGCTAACATCTTGGACCTGAGAACACAGAAGTTTTCAGTTGTGATAGTCAGCTTGACCCTTAGCACAGCATCTGAACTAAAGGTTGTCCAAGAAATGCTGCTGGTAGGCCCTTACAGCGATAACCATCACCATAAGAATGTTCATTTTTTAACAAATTAGCATCTTTACCCATATACATTGAGCCTAGGGCTGTTGGCATCATGCTGAGCTGTACTATGCTCTGACAAGTACATCAGCTACCTTGTTCCACATGTGGTGCGAAAATTGCCATGTTTGCTTCAGTCTGCAGGTAGCTGTAGATAAATTCTCTGGTTGAAAGCTGTGAGCAGGAAAATAACGAATCCTTATCCCTCTCTCTGGGCACCCACTAATTTGTGTGGCAAAGCGTCAGCCAGCACCCTCCTCTGAACTTGCCTTTTTTTCTTGTCTGAAGACAGACAACTAACTGAACTCCTTTCAAGGGAAATAGGTGATCCTGCTCTGGCAGGGGGATTGGACTAGATGATCTTTCAAGGTCCCTTCCAATCCCTAATATTCTGTGATTCTGTGAAAGATCCTAGTTCAGTACCAACCACCACAGCCATGAATGTGACTCCCCTTCCATCAGCAAAGGAGGCTGTTCATCTGTACTTGTTCAAGACTATCACTATGGCATACTGTTATGCTAAATCCCAGTGAGAAACATTACATGAAGCATTTTTCCATTCAAGAACGCATCCTAAACGTAACCTGTTAGCGGTCAACACAGGCCAAAACAGCAGAAGGTGCCTGAAGGTTAACTCTTAGTTTTAGCAACTGGTAACTTAAAGAGGCTTAGTACACCTGTAATGCTGTGGGAGGCATAAGGAGGCAAGTCAAGTTGCTCTGAAATCATGGGTCATGTTAAGGAAGCTGCAGGTACACAAATAGGCACCTGTGGAGGAGACTTCAACATACCTGAAAGAGCTCTTGGAATTGATAGAAGACTCTCATGCACGAGAGGGTCGTCAACAGCATTAACCAAGAGAAGAGGGACATGGATCTATATCAAGAAGCATGGCAGAAAAGGAAAAAACCCAAATATTAAAAGAGGTGGTATTTAAATTTCAGCTCATCAACTAAAATCATCTTAGCTCAACTCTATTAAGACAACTTCCTTCAGAACTGCCCTGTACCTGCAGAAGCATCACAAAAGCAGAAAGTCAAAATGTGTTGGCTTTTCATCACTTTGACGCACGTGACTTTTTCTAACTCAGTAGTATAACGAATGGAAAGGGGCAGGAGTGCAAAGCAAATACAGACTTGGTCACTCATTTTCCTCATTTGTAGAGTTCAAATAGCTACACACTTTTTCTTCTCTGTATTTTTTTTTCCTTCTCCGCAGCTAGTATCAGCTAGCTAGTATTTGGAGAGTAGTGTGGGAAAGAGGGATCTGGGGATCCTGGTGGACAGCAGGATGACTATGAGCCAGCAATGTGCTCTTGTGGCCAAGAGGGCCAACAGCATCCTGGGGTGGATCAGAAGGGGGTGGTTAGCAGATCAAGAGAGGTTCTTCTCTCCCTCTGCTCTGGCCTGGTGAGACTGCACCTGGAGTATTGTGTCCAGCTCTGGGCTCCTCAGTTCAAGAGGGATGTGGAGCTGCTGGCAAGAGTCCAGCATAGGGCAACAAAGATGATGAAGGAGGTGGAGCACCTCCCTTACAAGGAGAGGCTGAGGGAGCTGGGTCTCTTTAGCTTGGAGGAGACTGAGGGGTGACCTCATTAATGTCTACAAATATGTGAGGGGTGGGTGTCAGGAGGATGGAACTGGGCTGTTCTCGGTGTCATGTAGTGATAGGATGAGGGGCAATGGTTGTAAGCTGGAACATAGGAGGTTCCATATCAACCTGAGAAGGAACTTCTTCACGGTGAGGGTGACAGAGCACAGGAACAGGTTGCCCAGGGTGGTTGTGGAGTCTCCTTCACTGGAGATGTTCAAGGCCCGCCTGGATGTATTCCTGTGTGACTTGGTCTAGGTGATCCTGCTGTGTCAGGGGGATGGGACTAAATGATCTTTGAAGGTCCCTTCCAATCTGTAACGATTCTATGATTCTATCAGCTGTTATGGACACCTTAGTTAAAAATCCAAGAAACACCTCTGGAACATCTTCAAGCACTGGAATGGGGTTCCCAAGGATGTGGTTGAGTCATCCCTGGATATGTTTAAAGATTGTTTGGATGATGTGTTGAGGGATATGGTTTAGGGGTGAACTTGTAAGGTAGGGTAGATGGTTGGACTCTGATCCCAGGGATCTTTTCCAACCAGAGCGATTCTGTGATTCTGGCTCAGCTGACTAAGGCATAATTAATCTTCCAATTTCACTTCTGTAAAACTTCATTCTGCCTGACAGACAGCACCCAGAGTCCCTTCCACAGTATTTAGTCTGTCTTCCTTGAAGCTTCAGGTTCTATCCAACAACCTTATGCTCATACACTCAGGGTTTCAGCTGAATGCATGGCCTTATGTAGGTCACCCAAGTGCTACTACCTGTCAGAGTTTGGAGCTATCAAAGAGCCCAGAAGATTCAGTTCCAGTATCAGAGGTAACAAGAACTGAAACCCCACTCCAATAAACCACATCTGATTATGTCTGAAAACCCCAGCTAGAGACAGCTATGTCTAGGTATCGGCAACAGAAACCACAGTACATTTTCTCTCCAATAGGACAATGAAGGTACAAGAACAGACTAGTGCAAGAGCTCACCCTGTGCAAGTACTGCAGGCAGCTTTCTTTTTCATAGTATTCCTTCAGGGAACTATAGCCGTGGAACTTCCTGAAACAGAGAAGTCAGTCCTTGCAGTCATCTGCTTCTAGTACCCACGTGACTCTTGCTTTCAAATGAGAACATGTACGAAGAGAAAGCAATGTCTCAATTTTCAAGGCCAATGCTCCCTTCCACAGTGTCTCACTCACCTTTGGCAAAACATGCCTTCCTGCTTTATGTGCTTACTCAAATATTGTGATAGTGAGGGCAGGTTAAACACACCAGCTGAAGTCTAGCAGCCTTCAGGGCATTTCTTTTTAAATTATCCCACTTAAACAGTTTTCAAATACAAGCCCACCAGAGTTTATGACCTTCAAACACCCTGGACAAAGGGGTCTGCCTACAAGCCACCCAAGTTCACTGTGGTTCCAGTTCTTTGCTAAATCCTTAGCCCCCATCCCAAATCAAGAATTCCGTTAAACCTATACTAAAGTGCTTTTTATTAGATGCAAGTTTCAACACAGCTGTTGGCCCAAACTACAATGGCCTCAGGGATACAGGACAAGTAAGACGATTGCCCTAGGAATGGCCTTTAAAAAGCAGGCAGCAATACTTCCAAGTCCGACAAAAGCATTATACCCGTATAAGTGACAATTTATACCTTAATTTTGGAAAAGCATCAATGCCTGTACAAAAGCTGCCACTGAAAAAACAGCTATGCTGTTTGCTAGGTCACAGGCAGTAGCTGGTCACTGTTTTATTAAACAGCTTAACATATGTGTTAGTATGGCAAGTAAAGCTTGCTATCTAAGCAAACCTTAACGTTCATGGAGAAGGCAGTAATGGTTTGGGGATAAAGTATTTTCAAAATTCAAGCAAGGCTATGGACACTCAAGAGCAGTTCTGAGTTGATTTCCACATTGTGAAGATTGAAGGATTGAGGTTCACATGTTACTGATAACTAAACACCACCTGGATGATTTTAGGGAAGCTGAGACTGTCAATAGTATTTTTTCCTGGTTTTATTCAGGTAAGAATTTGAGGTTTTCAGCACCGTGTTTAAGTAGATTCCTACAGGCACAGCCAGGGGCACAAAAGAACAACACCTGAAAAGGTACTTTCAGAGTTCTATAAAGGATCGGAGAATTGTCCTTCATACCTCATGATGTTATCATCAATCTGCATCAGGGATGTTGCTGTGTAGAGTTTGCCCAGCTCAGCATCTGCCAGGTTTTGTGGCTTCTTCATGCTGTTTTCACCAAAAAGAACTTGCCTGAAAAAGCAACAAAGAAAAACATCCAAACAAAAGGCAGCAGAGTCATTACCCATTCAAAGGTGACTGAGTTTACCAGGTATGACAAGACAGGCCTAGAAGTGGGCAATATGAGGCTTTTTTAGAACACACCCAACTCATTTGTCCTCTTCCGTTTGCAGCAAGGCTTAATAGAAACACTGGCAGCCTCTTTCTTGGTAAAGATGTTTTCCTGTATATTGAAGAAGTGCGTGAGGGGCTCCTAAAAAAGAACCTGCCCACAACAAACAGCACCAAGGGTATTTGCAGCAGAGACCACAGCCATATGAGAAGGGTCCTTTGGCTTCAGACCAAGCTTGTGGGTGGCCTGTGTGAGAGCACTAAGTCTAGACATCACACCTCCTCCACCATCCAGTCCTAAGGCCTCTCCAGCACAGATACAGGGTAACCTCACAATTAAAATTCCTTGGGACATTACCTTAGCAGAAAGCTATTTACTATGGCCATTTGTCATAATTAGTTATTGCCCTGTGGAGAAGATGCATTTCTTTACCAGAACAAACTGCACCCTTAACAAAAAGGACAAAAGCCACAAGTGGAAGAGTTTATTCTCCCTCAGAGGCAGCTGCACGGCAGAGGAGGAGGGAAGTGCAGGAGCTGGCTTAGAGCAAAGTCATTACGAAAAAGTTTACTTAACAGAAACAGTACTGCCTTCAAGCCAGCACTGGCTTTTTCAGAGTTATGAATTCAAGTACCTTTTAATGGGGGCTTACCTAACTTTGCATGTTATATTCGGCCAAGTTGGCTAAATATTTGTCAAGCTCCAATGAATTGTGTGGATCAACCTACCTATCAGCTGCCCTAATTCCTTCTACAAGTGTTTCACACTGCACAGGAGTGTAAACAATGAACCAAACGTTTGTGAGACATGCTCTTAATTGGTGATCTTAGATATTCACCTCCTTTTCCCTCAAGTCAGGCAACTTCAGATATACAGATGAAATACTTACACATTTTTTGTCCTAGAAAAAAAGTACCCAGAAAATTTGATGTTCAAACATACACATTTCTGTCATGAGGGATCACAACATCAGCACAGGGATGCTACAAGTACACTTGCATTCTAGGAAGAGCAATGCTAGGTATTCTGCTGGCTACACTATCTTTCTAGAGGAACAGCTAGAAGCCAGAGCTACAGTTTACTATTTGCAGCAGCTCCATACAGATCTTGAAGATTAGTCCTACCTCAGGTAGGTGTCAGAACAAAAGTCTCCTTGAATAGGGAATTCTTTGGCTAGAAATGAAACAGATGCAGAATACTCCACTTTGAAGTCTAATTTCCTGCACGCATCTTGTTTATTCATTAAGCCAAGCTTCCCCAGAAGGCAAAAAGACAAAGCCTGCTTTCTTCTACAAAGACAACCACAGGTTATTTGTGTATTTAACAGTATATGAATGAGATTGACACAGGCTCCCCTTTTCTGTTGGTTCATCAGAAGACCAAGCAAGAACCCAGTGCATAATCTTACAGGAGTCCTATTTCAAAGGACTAAGACAACAAATTCAATAAAAGTGAGCTAATCAGTGCTAACAGTGTTATTTACAGCAGTACCTGTGAGAAAGTATGATCTTCTTCATGTTGTCTGCCATGAGGAAGTTATAAAATCTTCTACACTGGTCCCACTGCATGAAGGTTTCCTGTGCCCTAGGAAAAAACCCACAGTGCAGAACAATCAAAAAGCTGTTAATGGAGATGTTGAAAGATCAGATTAATAAACTAACATCTTAGGGCAGCCTAGGGACTATGTCAACAAATCTTCAAGCCCTCCCTATCAGAGCTTAACCTTTCCAGGAAATGACTTCCACTTTGATGAAGTTTGGTAGTATCAGAAAACTGATCTGCAGTTTCATTTTGCACAATGTGATTAACTGTTTTGATCAGAGCATTTGAGAGCCATCCATCAAGATCTGCAACACTGACAAGAGGATTTTAGTATCCCTTTGCATAAATTGAAAGTGATTTTCCTAACAGGACTACTAAGGAAAGGACTAAAGCCTTTTGCTAATCAGAGCAGTGTCTATTGTGTATACAGCTCCACAGAGGAAATCATTTATGCAGATGTTTCCAACATGCACAGACATTATTAATTTCTTTAGCTTCACTGGCAGGGATTGTGAGAATAAATAAATACTGGCTGCAGGTGCAAGTGGCATCCAAGTTGAAGTTACCTATTCTCAAAGCAGAATAGCACTTCACAGGTTATCTGCTGTTACAACAGAATTAAGAGTCATCCAGACTAAGGAGCTCTACCAGACACCAACACTCCTTTGCTATGCAGGGTCATGGGCAGGTTATAGCCTCACTCTTCACAGGGTTTGCAGTTACTGAGGAAACACCATTTACTGAGCAATCTAAGAATGCTGGGAGCAGTTTCAGCAACTGAAGTACTGATGGCATTTGAACACTAACATATCATGCAAACTGGAGGAGATGTAGCATGACCTCCCAAGCTACAACCAGGAAGTCCCCCAGCAGAGCAAGAGAAAGCTATTTTCTTGTGGTACACCATGCTGGAGTACAGGCATTTCTTAAATAAAATTAAAACTACATCTTAGTCTAGCCAGACTACACCTACCATATTTATGCCAGGGCAGGAGAATGAAGAGAAAGATGCAGATTTCTTCACCAGTTTAAGCAAATCTATTAAGTTAGTACAAGGCACTAAGTTAAAGCTTCTACATTTCTCTATAGTTCTTGTGACACACAGTACTGCCAATGTTAAAGGCTGCAAACACTAAAAAAAGTGCAGTGTCTGGTATTTCAAGGACAGCACAGGTTTCAAAGCTGAGCACTCTGCCCACAGCCTGTAGCTATAGTGAAGATGCATTCTACTGGATCAAGAAGCCAAAGCAAGCCTGTGCAGGCAGAGATTATAGAATGAGATGTCACTGTTCAGCCCTGGGGAACAAAATCCTCAGACTCTGTGTTAATTCATTAAAACAAGAGTTTCAAGTTCTTTGACAGATCCTAGTATTGTTACTTTATACCCATCTGTGGGACTCATGCTTAATACTTTGGAAAGAGATGAGGCCAGTTATCACAACCCAACTGTTATTAAGCCTTAATTTAGGTTACCAATCCACCTGGAGGTGCTTTACAACCACAGGCAAAAGGTACTCCCCATTTTGTGTTTTGCTTAGTAGTTATGGATGTTGTTTTCCCTTAGCTCATCACCTCCTTAGCATTTAAAGTCAAAGGTAGATAGTAGGTAGAGAAACACAAGGTCTCAAAAGCCTCCCGGCTATCTGATAGCCGGGTAAAGCAGATGCTTTTCGACTGGAGATTTGCTAGTGGATGTTTACCCAGCAGGTGGAGTCAAGAGCTCAGTAATCTAAAGTTCAACAAGGACAAGTGCAGAGTCCTGCATCTGGGGAGGAAGAACAAACTCCACCAGTACAAGCTGGGACNTTACTGTGAGGGTCATGGAGCACTGGAACAGACTCCCCAGGGAGGTCGTGGAGTTTCCTTCTCTGGGGACTTTCAAGGCCCGCCTGGATGCGTTCCTCTGTGTTCTGTGTTAGATAGTTTTGTCCTGCTCCGGCAGGGGGGTTGGACTCAATGATCTCTTTGAGTCCCTTCCAACCCCTAACATCCTATGATCCTATGATCTAGCAGAATCCACTGAATACTTGCATTAAAACCGAGATGAACAGCTGTTTCTTTCCACAAGAATATTCAAGTGCAGTGCTGTTAAAGAGGTTGTCCTTGCCCTGCTATTCTACCAGTACATCATGACACTACAGATATCTGCTTAGGGAACAGCATGGCATGCAACATTGTTCTGGAGACCAGCAATACACTATTGTGTAACAGCAGATGAACCAAATGAACAGCAGCCAGATGCAATCCTTGCAAACCCTGTCTGGTGGCTGCAGCTGAGGAGCTGGCTTCCACAGGATGCTCAGTGCTCCATGCCAGAAGCCCAAAACAAAACAAAAGCTGTTCTTGACAGCATGTCAGAATGTTCAGATTCTAAGGGTGTGAACTCATGGGGATTCAGCAGTAGGTTGTACATGCTTTTAGCACTAGTCCCATCTGATCTCAAAAGCCATTTGGTATGCTGAAATTACTGAAGTACATACAAAACTTTAGTCACATCTTACTGCATCTAGAAGAGCTGAAGAGCGCCTCCAAGAGCCTAACTCATATTAGGTGTCTTTGAACACTTTTACTGAATATCAAACTGGTCCCTGCACAGTCAGAGCATCAGCAACTCATAAAATTGCCCAGGACAGAAGGGATCTTTCAAAGGTCATCCAGTCCAACTCCCCTGCAGTGAGAACAGGGGCACCCTCAACTAGATCAGGCTGCGCAGAGCCTTGTGGAGCCTCACCTTGAATATTTCCAGGGATGGGGCCTCAACTACCTCCCCAGGCAACCTCTTCCAGTTTTCAGCCACCCTCATACTACTTCCTAACATCCAATTCCCAACACCCTTCTCTAATTTGAAGCCATTGTCCCTTGCTCTATGACTACAGGCCTTTGTAAACAGTCCCACTCCAACCTTCCTGTAAGCCCCTGTCAGGTACTGAAAGGTCACTATCAGGTCCCCCCAGAGCCTTCTCTTCTTCAGGCTGAAAAATCTCAGCTCTGTCTGTCCTCATAGAAGTGTTCCAGCCCCCTGACAATTTTTGTGGTCTACTCTGGACCCTCTCCCTCAGGTTCATATCATTTCTGTATCAGGGCTCCAGAGCTGGATGCAGTACTCTAGGGTGAGCATGCAGAGTTCCAGCTACCTTGACCAGACAGATCAAACTCCATGGAAAGCTCCTCCCAGAGCTGCCACAGTGTCGTTATTTTTATCTGCTCAAAAGATCTTGACCCAAAGACCTTTGTCTCAATAGCTCCTTTTGTCTTTCAAATAATCTCAGGGTTTAAGTGTAGTTAAAGTCAGCTACATCTTAACCATTGTCCACACAGTAAAAACTGAAAGCAACAGCTTAACCAGTTACTGCTTTAATCTTCACTAATTGTGCAAATGTGGAAAGTCGCTGCACACCAACTGAACCACCAGTTTTCAAGTGCTGCACTGTAGATCTTCCATCAGTAAAGGGAAACATCAGCACTAGGTGGAGCAACCACAGCTCTTGTGAGGTGGTACAGCTGGATAGGGAACCACAGGCTAACATTTCAGACAGACTTTAGGGCAGTAAGCCTTCTCTCCATCTTTCAAACTGTATAGCATAGCTGCAAGTGTCTCCATCTCCTCATCAACCCATAACACTTTCAGTGACACCAAAACAGGAGCTTGGACTGACAAGTGAGCTGATGTTTTTTCCAACCTCCCCAAGCAACAGCTGCCAGATGAAACAGCACACTGAAGCCAGAAAAAACTTAGGAACCAAGGGATACTTCTCAGAGTGATGAAGTGTAAACCATTGCTTGCAAACCTGGCATCATCTCTGCAGTTTGTCATGCTGCCCAGCCTGCCCGGTTAATCACACCAAGACTGCTCAGGAAGTGCCTTCTCTTAGGGTGCTGCAGCAATGAGACAGTTTGTCAGGCCAGTTCACATACACAGACCAGAAGCTGCCAGCAGGTACTTGCCCAGGTAGAAGAGTCTTCTCTGTATCACTGACAGAAAACTTATTTAAAGCTACAACATCCACAAAGCTTTGTCTGCTCCTTCAGGAGGGTAGCATCCCATATGAGGCAATGTCAGATCCATGCAGTGCAAGAGAAGCACCACACTTCATCTCACCCTTCCAAAGATCATCCTGCTGCTGCACTCCTATAACACCAGCATGGGAATGTCTCTAGACTTACCTCAGTGCACTGTACCCCTGGCACACACTGACACAGCACAGGACTCGCTCCTGGTTGGCCTGGCTCTCTCCCATATATTTACACACTATGTTTCCACCTAGGCTGAAGCCCACAACCACCAGTTGGGTCTGAGGATAAGTCTTCTTGATGTAGTTAACCATGGCACCAAATTCCCAGGTGCAACCTAAAAAAAAAAAAAAGACAAAGTGAAGAACTACCTTCTAACATACCTAGATACTCACTTTGAGTCATGTTAAGTTTGGCTGCTTTCCTTTCCTGACTTTTCGGTAAACTTATTGTTTGAAGAACTGTGATTCATGTACCTGTTTTATGAGTCCTGTGGACCTTGGCTCATGCTCAGTCCTGACAGAGTGCCAAGGATGAAATTAATTTGCTTACAAGTCATGGCAACAGCTGATTTGACAATGGAAACTCTTCCTTTCTAAAGTAGCTTAAGATTGCAGTGTCCAGCAACTCTGGGTTTGACGTAACTATTTCAGAACCGGGCACACCATACCCTTCCTGGGGCAGTTTGCCACTTCTGAACTTAAGTGTGGTGTCTGGAAAGAGCTTGCTCCTTTGCTTTTAGCCTGCTGATGCATGGAGGGAATGGAAGCGTAGAGCTGGCTTTTCAGCTCAGTGGCTTTTGTAGGGGCCACTGACTAAGCAAGTTTCTGTCTAAGCTTTTCAGCAGGACTGGGGCAGCTTCCTTGCGAACATTCCTAATGAGCAACTTCCAAGATTACAAATGCTGCACTGCTCTAGCTATGGGGAAGCAGCCAGCAATCAAAATACTTCAGTGTTTGACCTTTATGATTTGAGGGCAGCTGGCAACTATTCCAAAAACCAAAACTAGAATAGCAATAGGTCAAGCTTGATGTAAAGGCTGGAGGATTCAGTGAATCCCAAATTTAGGCTACTTGTTCCTCAAAAAATATGGCAGGAATCTAGCAAAAACTGGAAGGACACTTGGATATTTGTTTTTAAGGCAGAGTAAAGTCTGCTCATGGTTTTGCTGTTACTCCATTAGCAAGCAGATCTGCCAAGTTGTTTACTATCTTACTCAAAGGAAGTGCTAGGCATTCCTTGCCCTTTTCACAGCTGTAGAAGACTCTGGAAGAGTATGTCTCCGGAGACTTGCTACAGAATAACTCCCTAAGGTCTAAAGCAAAACCCATGTAAGAAAGATTTCAACTCTTATCAAAAAAGCAAGTACTTTAAGGAGGCCAAGCTTAGTTCAAGACATGGTAAGCTTGAAGCCGTTATCAAACCTATACAAGTGGAGGTCCTTGGTATTCCTGAATATTTTCTACTAAGGAATAGATTCAGTGACTATAAAATAAGCAAAGAATTACAACCTATTTGCCTGCAGATCCAGAACCTCCAAGCACAGTGTTTCCATTTTGGCAATTCAACTGTTCAAGATAAACATTCAAGCCACTAATCCAAACTCTTAGAAGTATTCCAGCTTTAAAAGATGGAAAATGCCTACACCAGTCTGCTAAACCCACCATTGACTCCTGGTATGATATATCTATAGAATTTTACCTACAGAACTTTCCAGTAAAGGGGGTCATGAAGACCTAGGAACAAAGATCAGGTTGCAGGCAAGAAGGCCACAATCTACATCTATCCCATTTCTCACTAGGAGAGCAGTTAATAGCTGGAGTCATCCTTAATATAGTTCCATAGCACCACCACTTCTGCAGCTTTTCTGTCATACTCTAATTGTTGCTGTTCCTTTACATTTGTTACATCCAAGGAAGCTCCCACTGTCCCAGGATAGAAATGTGCTTTCAGGATAGTGTGGTACCAGCACCTCTCACATTACAGTTTACAAGGCCTCAGTAGTAGTGTTTATCCTTCAGACCCAGGTTTGTTTCACATTCCATTAAACTGACATTTCAACATCTCTAAAAATCATTTGAGCAATTTCTTAGTAACTTTAAGAGGCTTCTCCCCCCAGAAGTTTTCAGAAAACTTGCCTCCTTGATTAAGGTACATGTGTATTAAGATACATATGTAAGAGCTGGGAGAAATACAAGGAAAGTGAGCTTCAGCATTAGTCTCCCCTCTTCCTCACACAGAAGTTCAGTTTAGTTCCTAAAACACTACAAAGTTATCCTTATCCAGATACAACAGTTGGGTTATGTTGAAGGAACCTGATCAAGCCCTAGAAATTCCACAAGCTTGAACGTACATCCCCCACCTGTCACCAAGTATCAAGTACCTACCATATGTGAACATGCGTGGAGAAGTGAGCTCAATGTTTGGTAAAGCTCCCAGGTGATTCAGGACAGCACATCTGTACCCATTTTTTTGTGCATAGTCCACAAAAGTGCGGATATACTGTTTTTCACTGTGGTTAGCAATCCCAGGGCAGATCACCATCGTGACATCCTCTGCACACAAAGAAAGTAGTAAGTAAATGTCACTTCATGCAAATTAAGAGAGTCAGGTTTATATTTGAAATCCATGGGAAACCATCTACCAGAAGCAAGTTAAAAAAATCCTACTAGCCTGCCAAAAATCCAGTATGGGACAGGAGACTTGTGGCTCTAGTGCTACAGATGTGAAAAAGTAATTCACATTACAAGAGATGAACAGTTTTCTAACTTAAGGGAAAGCTGCCCAAACAGTTCTGCAGGCACTCCCTAGAGACCATTTTAAAGATGTTTTTAACAGTACAAATGTTCTGTCTTCTGTCAGCCTGTTGTGACTGCTAAGAGTGTGAAAGCTCTGGAGCCCACTGCTCCACCATGCGTCAAGCAGACTGGCTACGCTATTCTTCCTTCCCTTCCAGAGCTGGGAGTAATATAGATGTTCAACACTAAGCTTTGCTAAACCCAGACATTCTGATCAGCTGACATTAGCCATCATCTGCTTTATGGCTAATCTAATGATATCTGATCTGCTGACACTGTTCACTAGTTTAACAAGATACTATTTCATCAACCCAGAAAATAATTGTTGTAATTCAAGTACACACAGTAAATTACACTCAGGATTAGCACATGCCCATCAAATTCAGTATTGGACTCATGTGCAAAAGGTCCAACAGTGACAACTCTAGACACTGAATTTTTGCCTCATTAGGAAAGCTCTCTTCAGCAATAAAGATAACGGTAACTGTTCTGAGATACCATAAGGATCTCAATGCTGGCAGCTAAGAAAAGTCTGCTTTTTCATGGGCTTTCAATGGAATCAGCTACCGCAGGAGTAAATCATACCTCTGAAGTAAAGTCATAGTAACTCAATTTACTTGTAGCTTTCCAGCTCACTGTTACTGACATTCACTGTTAAGTATACATGCAGAATATTGTAAAAAGTCATCACGGTTTCCTGCTTTTTCATGGAGTGTGTCACATTGGGGGTCCTTCATACCCTATGTACATAAAACTTGTTTCTACACCAAATTTTAAACAAGCTCACTGTTAGTATCAACTACCAAGAACCTGTTTCTAAGGGGGCATAAAATCTAGTTTCTTTTCCACAGACACCAGCCAATGAAGACCCTCATGTGGCTGACTGCTGTTGTGACCCCACAGCCTGAACAGGCAAAGAGCACTCCAAACAACTTACCACCAGATTCTCTTGCCAGCCTCTCACTCGAGACTGAGTGTCCTGTGCCACAAAATAGTGCAACCCTTCCTTCTGCTGTCTGAGCTAGAGGTATAGAAGTTGGCCTCATAGCCTCCACATCGCTTTGCAGCTTCATTCCATCACCAGAATTAACATCAAGCAGCAGTGTCCTCACCCACACACCAGAGCACAGGCTCAAGGTTAGCTGCTAGCTGCAGCCAGCTGCTATTTGACTGACCTCCAATGCAGTGCTCAGCCTGTGGCTCAAAGAGATCAAAAGTGGCTGTTGCTCCATCTGGCATTGTGAGGTACTTGCGAAGTCCGTATGGATGCGGTGATCTCACTCTCCCCATTTTTCCATAAAGGGCAGTCTGGATATGTCCACTCTTCCCCCAGATGAGGGGTGGAATGTACCTGAAAGAGGCACTAATTTAATTGCTTTTCCCTGCTGTGTTGACAAGGCTTTGAGAGCAGATAAGCATTCCCATAATGAACCTCCCCATCACTACCAAATACAGTAACAAATATGGAATGGTTCTTGCTGTGACTGGACTTTGCAGCCTTTCACAAGAGGAGATATGCTCTCAAAGCAGATAAATCAGTACCGAGAGCAGCAGCAGAAGTCAAAACCAGACATTCCTCTGCATTAAAGTGTTACGTGCACAAACGCTCCTCACCAAATACACAGAGGGGACCGGCATGTTGCCAGCCAACCACTGACCTCCAGAACCTATAGTGCTGTAAATCCATTTTAATTGAAACACTGAAGCCTGCCAGGATAAGCCACATGAACTTGTATCAAGCACTTGACTGTACAAGCCAGTAGCAGAAATGACAGAATTCACAGCAAGTTCTAGAAGACCAAAAGCCCAAGACTTTACACAGAACTGCTTTTCTCAGTTAAGTGAAGAGCACAGTTATGGGGTGATTCTGTCTGAGTTAGGTAAAGCTGGGACATTTCAAAAGGACCTGGCAGAATTGTCAAACCCCACTGAATAACACATTACTTTCAGCTAGAAGGGTGGAGTCCACCACTTACGTTTATCAAGGTTATTTGAGCTAGGTGACAAAACAGCACACAGTATCTTCTTCTGACTTACTGGTCCTCAAAAAAGGCACAGGGAACACAGGGAACAGCTATTAGTCAATAGGCACAGAAGGTTTAGTTATCAGGGTTTTTTTAGTACAAGCAGAGCTGCAAGTGGTTTAACAGGAAACATGTCACCTGCATAGTGGTGGTAGGATAAGTCACCCGGCCACACTGCCAAGAGGAGACTGAGCCACTGCCTTGGAAAAGGTGATTACAACAACTCACAACAGGAAAGCACAAATGACTCACTGTTTAGGAGGACAGCAGTCCCATGGGACATGCTTCCAATTACAGAGCTACAGTCTCTGCTACACAAAGCAGAGTATCCAGAAGCAGCTGCAGAGCTGTTGACATCACTTAGGATCCCAAGAGATTAGCAACTCCCTCAGTGTTGTGTTTTTAGGGCTTCCTGCAATTACTTCCCTTTGAGACCACAAGAGGCAGAATCACAAATCACTTTCTTCTCTGTTCACACAAAATGAAGCAGTACAGGACTCAGTTCTACTACTAAAGCCCATACTCCACTAGAAAGTTGCAGAAACCTTGCCCCTATGCTTTGACACTACTTACTCATGCAGCTGGACATTCTTCCCTATGCCAGCTCTTAAGTATACACAGCTCCCTTTGCTCTCTGCACACAAGACTTTTCACAAAAATATGGACTATCTAGGCTTGCTTAGCAAGACAGGACCAGCAGGATCTTCTTTCTCCCTGTTCCCTCATCTATGAGGGAGATGTCTTGATCAAAAGAACATAGCCATTCACAGTACAGCTCACTCAGTTTTTCCAAGTACACTTTCCAAAGAGACTGAAAATGGATAACACTTCAATAAAGGCTGCAAAACCTGCCAACTAATGCTTGTAATCTTGAAAATTAGCCCTCAATTCATCCTGGATTTGATTACTCAACTATAAAACTCTTCAAAAGAATCTACGTGAGGCCAGCAGCACTTTTATCAGACCAGTATCTCTGCAGTGGGAACTATGTACAGCAGGCAGATCTTGCTAGAAGTGATGTGCTGTATACCAGCTGTGCAGACATCTCCGGCAACACTGGTGACTGTGCAGGCTCATCCTCTGCAATTACTGGTAGAGATGGAAAGCAGTCAGTGGAAATGTTCTCACAATTCAAAGTAGATATCCATGAGGATAGAGCAGTCAGTGTAAACAAGGCTGCACAGGAAGAACTACAGATGGCTCTGCTCAAGTCTCATACAGCTCACCGCAGAGGGTTTTGAACAGCAATTATGCCAGATGGAAGAGATGCTGCTCTACTGCTCTTCAAGCATAAGAAAAAACAGCTGGCTTTATCCCATTGCTTATACTACAACCAGTTCAGGTGAGTAGCCATACCCCACACTAAACGGTACTTGAATCACTTTGTCTTTGAGAGGTTCCTTACAGATGGGTCTTGTTAGCAGTTTTTGAGGAGAGTTGCCAAAGGCAACCTATAATAAGATTTGCAACTCTTTTAGAAGAGTCTCAGACTTTAACACTGTCACACAGTTTCTAATCTTAGGTTAAGCACATGTGTTGGAGAGTTTACAACACTTCGCAAATCAAAGATGATCCCACTTGAAACCCCAAGTCTTAACCCAAAAGGCTAACAGGAAAGCAGTTTCTTCAGCTACAGCACATAAGTTATACTGCCATTATTGGTTTTTGCTACCAACTTGATGAAAAAAAGAAAATCTACAATCTCTGCAAGCACCAAACCTGTCCTCATATTTGCCTCCATTTCAATTTCCAGCTGTAAATTCATCATCTTCTGGAATAGGTGCAACAGTACATACCACAGGATGTTGTTACAGAGGAAATGAGAAGAGTCTTCTGTGCTAACTTAAACTCCACCACTACTGCTGGAGTTTAAATGAAGACAAATAGCTTCAAGTCTGCTTACCAAGTGTGCTGCTTACAAATGTCTGCTCATGTCACAGTTGGTTCCTGTCACAGCAGAAAAACACCTGCCCTCAAAATAACCTCACTGGAAGTTACTGGCAGTAATAAAAACCTTTATGCTGTGCAGGCAAGCAGCACAGTTTCATTGATATGCTCTTTGTTAAGAGCCAGGGATCCCTATGACTCTCCATAAATGACTGACAAGTGATACCTGTGATTCACATCTCCCTCAAAACAAAGCTCCGTGAAACCCTATAGACATGGGTGCAGATGCTGCTTCCTCACTTCAGAGTGCACAAGTCAGCACATGAGCATCCTATGGACCATGGAAATCAAAAGATAGGCTTATCTGTGAACTCTACTCAGCTGTTTAAGCACTTCACTACTTGCAAAGATATGTAAAGTGTTACTCTGCATCCAACACACCTCACAGTATCACAGTATTACCAAGGTCGGAAGAGACCTCATAGATCATCAAGTCCAACCTGTTACCACAGAGCTCAAGGCTAGACCATGGCACCAAGTGCCACGTCCAATCCTGCCTTGAACAGCTCCAGGGATGGCAACTCCACCACTTCCCTGGGCAGGCCATTCCTCTAGACACATTCAAAGGTGGACAGTACTGAAGTGGAAGTAACAGATCCCTGCATAAGCACGTTAAGTATATTTCTGCAGTTTGCACTTAAGTAATTTAAGCTGTGAAATACATGCAAGTGTTATCTCAGCTACATTTTTCAGTACTGCTCATCACCCTTTAAGCAACAGGCTTGTGGCAAGAGTGAACTTAAATTCCCTTAGCATCCGGGCTCTAGGAGCATCGCAAGACTTCAACAGGGAGTAGAAGAGAAGTTGAACAGACTGTAGAGATCTTGTATAATCTGTGAAAAAATGACAGATTAAAACTGACCATACCAGACTGATGCAAAAGCAAGCAGCAACTAAAAATATTAGACTGTCAAGAGAAGCTACCAATCTAGGCTACAATGAAACCCTTGACAGTAACAAAGCAATACTTCTGTCAATATATCCCAGTAAAAGCTGTTCCCAGCTGTGGGCCAAGTTTGGCTTTACTGAGCTCCCTTATAATCAACAGCAGAATCAGCCAGATGAGCTCCTGCTACGCTACTTTTCTTTTGGCAGCAGACAAGTCTGCTTCTGGAAATCTTCCTATATATGACTTCTTGTCTACATCTTTCAACAAGGCCAAGTCTACAAGAAATTCCAAGGGCAAGTACTGAGCATAACAGTGCAGGACTGTAGAGAACTTAATGACATTGTTTTTTCAATCAAATATTTGTGCATATTTTTAGTTTACTTTTGCCAAAACCAAAGAAGAGCATAGAAGACACTCTTCAGTCGTGAAGGTGCATGACACCACATCAGTGAGGGGAAAAGCAGCTTGCCAGGAATTGTGCAAGTCCTTATGCTCTGAAAAAGCAGATCAGGTAATAGGCTTAAATAAAATTTAGCTTATGTGAAGAGATATTTGCATACTCAACCCAGCTGAATTAAATCAACCATCCGGAGCTGATGGCAAAGCTAGCACTGACTGCACTGACTGTTCTGTAGCAAATCCAACATTCCTCATGGCAAACAGCTGAGAAGGATGCTCCTCTGAAAGGAGCAGGAGGAGATACTCCTCTGAAACTCTCACACTGTAGGCAGAACATGTACTCAGGGTATTTTTTTATGACTTACCTAACAAAACAAGCTCAGTAGGGTGTGTCACATGGAAATGCAAGCTCAATATCATGTAGACTGAGCAGCTACACAGCATTCAGTTTAAGGAGAATTCAAGCACTGCCCTTTAGATTTTATGCCAAAGCTATCACTACTGCTGAATTTAATCATGTCTCTCAAACAAGGGCCCCTCACTCATAAGCAGGTGGCTTCCCTCCAGCATTAATACCATGTAGGAACAGTAAAAGCATTCAAGGACCTGACAGACTTCAATTTCTTTACAACACCTGCTGTAAAACAAAGTGGTTTTGAACAGCAGAGAACTGTAGAGATCATCCCAGCACATTACAGTGCTTGGAGGTGATTAATTATGGACTATTTCTTGTGCCCAGTTCCATCGCCAATGCTGCTCACAGATGTACAAGGGTCCAGACAGACTCCCTGTCTATAAGCAGCATTTACCCTGTTCTGCCATGGCAGTTTAGGGATGACAGGAGCTGAGCAGCAGCTGGGTGGTGTGCAGCTGTCAGAGAGACCTTGTTCCAGGGAGGTATATGCATGTCCACACAAGGGCGAGGTACCACAAGAAGCAAGTACTGATAACATTGGAGGTCCTATGGCAAAGGCTGTTACACTGGAAAAAAACCCACTCAGTTTCTGCAAAACAAAAATGGCTTCCCAGTTTGCTCCACACCCACAGGCTTTCAATTGACTCATTTTCCTATTTCGATTTGGTCCATTACAATAGTTATCAGACACTGAGTAACAGAAAAATATTTGAGGGAATTCTTCTTGCTTCCAGTAACCAGTTCTATTAGTTCTAGTAAGAGAACTCTTCAGCAGAAGGCAGACAGGAGATCAGGACTAGGGATGCCAGTCACATATTATGGAAGTGCACTTAGATGACACAAGTACAGAGGTCATCAGCCTTAACCAGCTAAATGAATCCAGCCATCTACATAACTCTATTCAAAACTGACAATGTTTTAGCTCCAAATGCTGTGTTTCAGCTGTGCAGCACAGCCCCATATCTTGATAGATGGCTGTCCACAACAGTGTCCAAGAGCTGGAGAATGAATGCATAGGCACTTCAAACATCTTCCTAGCAATTTAATATTAAACACAATTCCAACATGTGACTGTGGATTAACTTTGTGTCTCAGGCAGGAGATTATAATTTTAGAGCGCGTACATTGCCCAGTATGCAGGAATTTAGGAAAGCAGCAGCTGTATAAGCAGCTCACACAAAGCACATGAAAACTGTGCTATTTTTATTAGCAAGCATCAGCATTCAGATCCTCAAAGAGCTGAAGGGGAAGTTCAGCAACAGGCTTATTTCTAGAGCATTACTTCACTTCATCTGAGGTGATTAACAATTTAAACATTAACTCTTGCCTTGCTTTGATGTGCTCTAATACATTGGATACTGATAGCAAAACACTCAAAACCAATTTATCCATATCACAGGATATCCTAAGAACTGCTGCCTGCATTACCACAGGTGACAGGTCATATTTTGACTTTTAGAGAATAACTTTGAGGTATTTAAAGGACACCTTAAAAATCAAAACTTGCCCATTATTTTATGCCAGGAAATGAAATTTGAATTCCAATCAAGAAAGCCATCTAGAAGTCTGTAGCAGTCAACTCCCTTCCCACTAAATCTGCAGAAAACAGCTTTACCTGCATCAGCTCAGTTAGTTCAGTGTGCTCAAGGTACAGCAAACATGTAGCAACAAAAATTTGAAGCAGCTTATGGAGCTTCCATGTCCCCTGAGCCTCTGAACAAGAAACTAACCTATGTTGTGTACAAGCATTTGCTGCCCGTAGAAACTGTATGAATTCAGAAGTATTTAAAAATACAGACTGGCCTCTTTGGTTAAACCACCTCCTTCCCAATTTAAGCAGCTTTCGTTTAGCAGAGTGGCCATCGCCACCCATCATTGTCTACCTCCAGTGACTGCAAGTATTCTAGTCAAAATATGCCAGCACAAATATTAGAGCATGTCTTCCTTGTTAAAGGGCTGGAGAACATGAGGCTGCTACTGACATCACAGCAGATTACACAGTTAAGGACTCAGACCCCTAAGGGCTGCCTCGCTCCCCCCAAAGACAATGCTTCAACTTACCCATAGGCAGCTGCCATTCTCTACCTCTCAGCGTGTTCACCTGCCAAAGCCACAGGAGTAATGCTGTTGTTCTAGTTCATTATTCTCCTGGAAGTGTTTCTCCCAGGGTAAAAAACACTAAGGAGTTGACAGGAATCAAACACTGTTATTAGATAGAAGAAAAACAACATTGAAAAGCTTGAAGTCAGCTTTTCTGACTGCTTGTCTCCTTGTATCTAGGAGAAAAGCAATGACAGTGCAAGAGAGTCTTCTGGTACCAGACAACCTGCTTATCCAGTATAGGTTACTGTGCAAACAAAAGATAAGAAGGATCTAGGCTGGATCTTTGACAGTGGTTACCAACAGGCTTGACAGTCACTTGCCTCAGTCTGTGAGGTGCTTGCCTTTGCTAGTGATAAAAGTGCGCAGACAGCAAGGATACTTACTAAGAATGATGCTTGTGCCACAACTCTACTGGAATATATACACAACACACACTTAGTGGTAGGAGAAATTTGTGGCAGCCAAAAAATATCTACCCAAAATGTGGCATTGACCAAATATATCCTTAGGAATCAAAGATCCAGTGCCACATTTCTGCATGAGTAAAAGCAGATGACAGACTTTATTCCAATTTGAAAGACTGGAAAAGGAGCCAGCCAGGGGTTTGGCCCCAGTGCTCAAATGCACCAATAGCTGTGCTGACTTACAAGAGCTTCCACATAAGCAGTACTTGCAATGAAAAAAGGTCTGATTATGCTACTGCATCACATAGTAAGCCAAACTACAGAGCTGGACAGGAATATGGGAAGGGAAATAAAGAAACCATGAGCACTAGGAAGACTGTTTCTTCCTTATCAGTGTTTGATTGATGCGTAGAATGCTTATAACAGTTTAGAGAACTGTAAAAAGCAGCGTGAACATCTGCAAGTACAAGGTACCTGGCACAAAGCCATCTCAGGCAGTTTCACTATCCAAAGCTCTTAAATTATTCATCCACCACCACTTTGCTTATTCTGGCTGAATGACACTATAGTTACAATGTAGTAAGTCCATAGGTGAGAATGATGCAGTGAATGAGAAACACAACCCAAAAATACTTTTGAACAGCTGCAGATAGAACAGCTCTGGTTATTTCTGCATGATTCTATGATTCTCCCAGCCAACCTGTTTTTTCCCAGCAATATCCTCACCCCTTCCTTCCTTAAGCATAAGGGAATTGAACAAACCAAGTCTGAGAGCCAGTTCACAGCTGTAAAGAAGAACTGGTCTTATAACAGATCTTAAAACAAGCCCATTACAGATACAGCAGGAGGGATTGCTGGGCTACTTATTTTGCTTTCATGGTAGAATTTGAAAAGAGCTGCTTAATCAGCTTTCCTAACACTCTGAATAATTAGCAAGTAATCAAAGCCTTGCAAGATTTTTCAGTGGAGTATGGCACAAGCCACTTCCACATAGCTTTTTCCTAATTAGTCCTACAAACTATTTCATGCATAATTGCAGGATTTAAATATATTTGTTCCCCTTTAGTCTCCAGGTGACTTTCATGCTTGAGGACAGGATTTCTTTGAAATTTTTCCATAAAGAAATCTAAAGGAGTCTGTGCTAACATCAATAGAATAGCAAGAAGGTACATACACATTACCACACAGAGTCGTCTTTCCTGTAAAGCCTTTCAATCCTCAACAGCAATCATGGATTTGTCTCCCCTAGTACAGGTTTACAGGTAACAAAACTGAACTGCCTACTGCTATGTTTTGTTCTACTTTCAGTCAAGTTTGTTTCCTGGGGCCATGCAAGCCTTTCAAGCAGTGTTCTGCCCAAGAACCATGTGTTGCAAATCACTGCTACAGCTCTCAGGAAAGCTGGTCAGCCTGAGCCGATTCAGAGAAAGCAAAGAACCTGAGGTTGTGCACTGTTAACACAATACCAGGGTTCTGCAAGACACTTTTGCTCCTGCAGTTAATGCATAACAGATGCGTCACAATCTTTAAACACATTCTGCATTTTCACTCCTTTGGGACTCCTTGGTTGTCCAACTGAGTGAAAAATCAGAAACATGCCTGTAATATAGCAGTGTAGGGAGCTTCTGTCATAACAGGGCTGAAACTGGAGTAAAACAGACTCTGAATTAGCTTATAGTCTGTTTCCAAAGGCCAACTTGATCCTAATGTGCTGTCAAGAGCGGTAATCAGAACAGCTTCATGCCTGCTTTTTCAGTGACAAGGAACTTGTCAATCTTGAGTGCCAACACCAAGATGACAAGTGTGTAAGACACACTAAAGAGGTTCCACTTACATGATATTTTTTAGGGAAGCAACTGCTTTCCAGCAAAAGTGCTAGTCATAATGAAGAATCCAGTTTCCAGAGCTCAGCTCTACCACACACTTACATTGCCCAAACTCAGGAGTGCACAGAACCGTTTTTGGGTTCCAATTTTAAACAGGTAATGCTTTGTTTCCTCTAAGAGTTTAGAGATCCCATGGCCTAAGTTCTTATACCTTACATAATCAAAGCACCTAACACAGCAATAGTAAGAGTCTTTAATCTCCTCTAGAAAGACTATCATTAAGTCAGCTTGACTTTTGAGATCCAAAAGAAAGGTTCATGCAGCTGTACTCAGCACTTAGGCAATAACTGACATATTTAGGGCTTCTAAATAGGACTTGGAAGTTTCCAAAGTGATTGCAGAAGAGAAATACTGTAATATAAGTCCTTGTCCTTGCAAAGCCTCATGAAGTTGTAGCAAATGCTTCATATTATTGGTTAAGGCAAGGGCAGCCACACAGATTCTGGAGTTCCCAGAATGGAAGGGCAAGGATCAGCTGGTCAAGCACATAGCTGATGTAAGGTTAATTACAAAGCAGATTCAACTGGCCAGTATGTCATTACTTTATTAAAATAGTTAATGTTGATGTGCTCTAGCCAGTAATAGATTTCATTATCTTTCAATCAACTTAAGGCACTTCAAATAGGAGTAGGCACTTTAAAATTAATAACCATCCCTGTGCAAAGTGCACAGACACTACAAAAACATTTCCTTCCAGTCATTCCTGTCAGGTTTCTTCCCCAATGTACATAAACAGGAACAAGCATTTATTGCATTCATCCCTCTCCCACTTTCACAAATATTGAGCTTTACAGGGCTTAGGACAATAAAATATCAGCATACAGCTACTATACAGAGGGGTGAGGAAGACTTTACACACACCCATAGAGAGCTCTTTGCGAGATCAGTTATAAACCCCTGGGTTTACTGTACAGACATATTGCACTTGGGACACTAGCAATTAAATGCTTCACTTGTAACAAGTTTGTTTTCCTAAGAGCATACCCTGACACTCATTTGCAAGTTAAGAAACACTAGGCAGAAGAACAGCCAACTGCAGCTTCCTATAACACAAGTCAAGATGGGGAAAAAAATATCCTACTTACTCTTTGGTCAACAGTGGGCAGGATTTGAGCAGAAAACGGGCCAGAGCAGAGTCCTGGTAAATGAGTTCCGGAGGGGCAGTTGGACTTTTTAAATTCAAGCAGCGAACAATAACATACAGAACAGCAGCAACTGCAGCTAGCTTCACCCCATCAAACACTGCTGGCAGCTCAGGTGTTTCCAACATTGCACTCATTTTGATGCTGGAAATAAAAAAACAGTATTAGAGCCCTTTGCAATATACTGTTGGGTACCAATACCAATTGTCATGATACATGACTGTGGTAGCTAACTAAACTTGTCAGTGAACAAAGCTATAAAACCCTAGAATATCAACTTAAACAAGCAACCTTGAAGATTAAAGGAAGTTTGTTTTGCACCACTGTAAAAAACCCAGACCAACACAAGAAACAAAGTTGGTGATCAGTTCAAAGGGAGATTTATTCCCAATCAGTGCTGCACTAGAATCGCAACAGCAGTGTCTTAGGTTTCAACTCTCCAGTCTGCAGTCAATACTTTCAGAATCTTGACCAAGACTATGTGACTCAAATAGAAGCTGAGCTGAAAGCCAGGCTATAAAGACACATCAGCAGCTTTTGGTATGTTTTACTTCCCAGATGTATAAACCAGGCTTGAAAACGAGAATTTGAAAGAACTACTGCGTTAGCTCCTCAGCCTGGATTTTGGAACTCCATGAGAATGCTGGTACTGACTCCTGCAGGTATTTAAAGTGGTCACTTTAGGCATCAATGAGTTCAGCATTTATTTGAATTCTCTGTAGTTCTGTAGCTGAAGGATGACTACACTAATACATTTTCTTTCAAGGGTTTCAGAGTAAAGGAACTGGAGCTGCAGAGAGAACTTTTTAAAATCCACAATATAAAAACATCCTTCCAACTTGAAAAAAGGTCTCTAAATCAGTCCAGCTTCCTTTGAACATATGGTTTAAATAACTGTTTGCAGTTATTATAGGGACATTTCATCCATATTGACGGGGTAAGTTTTACCGTCTTTCCTCAGCTACATGGGTAGCCCAAGTATGCCAACTGACAAGTTAAGTCTTACCTATGTCACTTTTTCTTCAAATTAGAAATAATTGCCAGTCCCCAGTAGAACTGTCACTGTCTCAGTCCACGTGCTACCCGAGTTAGCCTGTGAGGGAAGGAAAAGCAGATTGATTGTTAGTGGTAAGGCTACAATTCAGCTGGAAGGGAACAACAAATGTATACCGACGCTCATCGTGATTGGCTTGTGTATTCAAATCATCACCACTTCAACTCTGATCCACCAGAATCAAGCCTGTTCTCTACAGACATGTTCCACACTAGATCAGTTGTCTACAGTACATTAATTCATCTGCAGTATGCAAATAGATACACCTTCTTGAGTAGGGGCACACAGAATAATAAGTGCAGTTTCAGAGGAAGAACAAGGTATGAACATTCAGAAGACCACTATCTCTGCAAGACAATAACAGTCCTCAATTACAAAACCTGCCCAAAATTATCTTTAAAGGACAAGAAACAGGATGCTATTCTTGACTCCATGCAATGTCTAGACTGTCACTGAAGTGTGAAAACAGTCTGAAGAAGTTTCCTGCTACTTTTACTCAGGCTTCAAGGCAGCTCACTCCTACAGATAGACGCTTGTAAACAGTCTCTGCTTGTTCCCATACTTGCTTTGAGACATTACAACATGACACTTCAACAAGACAGCAAGGGCCATCAGGAGCCCCAGATACAGCCACCTAACTAGCTCTAGAGCACACACACTAAGGCTCATTACAAGAGTTTTATGAAGCCAATAAAAGCAGGGGAGCCTTCAGCTCATAACCATAAAGATGTAAGCGATATTTACAACAAGAGCTGCGTTCCCTACAGCACAACAAACCAATGGTGAATTGGAGCTTCCAGGAAAAAGCAGCTCTGTCTGCTCTCTACCACAGCTGTTGCTTCCAACTTGGGAAACCACAGTGATAGGACAGGCCATAACAAAGCCTTAATCTTCCTCCTAGCAGGAGGATAAAAAAACTCAGAAGTACTTTGTGCACAATGCTGCTACGCCAAAATCCCTTGGAAAAAATACCAGTTTGACATCAGCTATTGATTCACAGCATACTGGAAAGCTACAAGTTCCACAACACAGACAGTTGTGGTGGCAGGAACAGAGGGCAAGAAAAGCAGAGATATTTAATAGCTGACAACCCAGAAGGTTTTGTTTTCTGATTCTGAACTTCACAGTAGAAAGGAGAGAGAAGCAGGCTGCAAAAATCCATTTATTCTTCTAATCAGATGACTATGCTGACATTGCTTGTCTCAATGAAGAGTTCAAGTACCTCATTCACCTGTGGTGTTATCTCACTGCCATACTTAGACTTTCACCAACACTACCACCAACTGTGTGGAAGACAACAAGCAAACTACAAAAGCTTCTCTGGGGAAGGTACAATCAGCAGAAGAGGTGACTAAGTCTGATCAATCACTGACTCAAGGACAACCTTGAGTATATAATCAGTGTATTATCAGCAGATAATAGAGCCATGTTTTGGATTCTGTATTATGGCAATAAAGAAGTTAACTCTGTGCAATCCAAATATCCACCCCTTATTCCATACCATTTAGGTCACAGTCAGGTTCCACATATTCCAATACATTCTAATTAATTACCACCCCTTTTACTGTCTTTGACATATAAGCACAGATATCACTGTCTTGGTCTATGGGCCACCCCTTCAAAAACAGGTATTGAGATAATTTATAGTCCATAACTTCAAAGTTTCATCTTCACGTCAGACTTTCCAAGCAAGAGAGATGTAGGGTTCACCTTGCTGATGGAGCGGGTCACATTCCTTGTCAGAGAAGGACAAGGTTTTGATGCAGTACAGCAGGTGAGCTGACACTGGACACAGCAGAAGGCTGACGTGTCAAAACCAAAAAGGTCCCCTTACAAGGTCCTTTCTAAACCAAATAATTTTATGATGCGAAAGCTTTGCCTCTAATCACACAGGACAAATGCCTCTCTATCTACCAGCCCAGATGAGGTGACCTTGCTTCTGTTTTGTTACAGCCCTCTTTGCATTGCCCTATAACACTGTCTGTTTACAAAAATTACAAACAATCTGTGTTATGCAAGTCAATTTTTAAACTAGAATCCCCTCTAAATTGGTCTGTATTAACAGACTGACAAACATTTGCCCTTTTCTGCATACAGAAAGCTAGATTCTCTTTTAGCAGGCTAGAAGGAATTAGCAAGAGGAAATGAGTATATCACTGGATGCAGTTCAGCTTTCTGTCCACCCCAGGGGCTGAGCTCCTCATTGAGGAGCACTGACAAACTGAAGCTTTCAGGGCTAAGAATGTTATTTTGAAGCACCCTAGGTGTACAATTTAAAGGCACGATAACCTCAAAACCTGGTACCACTTTCAGGTAATACTAATTTTTAAGGCCCATTTGTGACTGAGGACTCAACTGAAAGAAAACACTGAATTTGTAGAGTCCTTTAATTTGCTTTTTCATTGTGGAATAAAAAGCTAAAAACCATGTTACAGGAAAAACATTCCAGCATTGCTGTTAAGAGAAGACACCTCTCCTGTACAAGAATAACAAGAAACAAACCATGTTCCCCCTTTCCAGCCAGGAATAGGAAGTAGTACAAAAGCCAGCAGAGCTAGAGCAAATTTCTTATGCCTCTTTTAAGAAATCAGGTTTCGGGAAAGCCAACACTATATTCACTTGTGCATTAAGTGACTTCATGATTTAATAAATGAGACCTGTACACATTTCTGTTCCAGTTGTCACAGGGAAAGGAGACTCTTCCAGTGACTCAACAGGCCACACACAAGATTTGGTAGCTTACAAGCATTACACCTCCTCCACCCACGCCAAAACAGAGCTGGACACTGCATACTGGAAAGTCAATATTAAAAAAAATTCAAACATTAAAAGGAAGCCACTCCCATGGGGTCCTTCCCTCAGGCTTTTTAATGAGCAACTGAAAGCCTGGTAGACTCATTTCACTGAAGCATGAGAAGTGCTTTGGGCTGAAACAAAGATGCAGCTGCACAGACAAGGGTAAAGGCAGTCTCTCTAGAAGGGGGCTTCACTAGCAAGACTTTATGCCCCATTACATTCACTGAAGAACTTTGAAGAAACCTCATTTCCAGGCAGTTTGATACAAAAGCCTTCTTGATGCCCTCCACCAGTCAGCATTCTGGCTCACTACTGCTTTCAGAGTCAGCAGGATACCATGACAGCTTGCCTGGTCAACACTGAAAGCCTTTAAAAATCCCTTTTTCACAATGTTTTACAGCTTCTACCAAGTAGCATAATACCCTTTCTTCCTCACTAAGATTCAGAAGAGACAGAAATGCTGTTTCTAAGTAGATTAAGCAGACAGACTTCGTTAACTAACTTAGCAGACATTTCTTGGACTGGTTTCATACATTTGTAGTGCCTGGTTGGAGAATAAAACTCTTGAAAGCAAGTCTGCTAGACAAGAGGAAAGAAAAACACCCTACTTTAAAGTGTTGTGCCTAGGCATATTTGGATCAGAAATATTCTTATTCCTCTTATTTGAGAGGGAAAGAAGGAAATCTGTTTCAGTGAAGTCGGTGTTTTAGGGAATGTTTCCAAGAAATTGATCTGTATCAGCCAAAGCTAATGCTTCTTCCAATCGATACAGCACGATGAGAAGTTACAGGCTTCTCATCAACAAGTAAGATACTTAGACCCACATTACAGAAACTTACTAAGGAAAGGGTGGGAAGTCAGAGCTCTACAGAGGGTTTTAAACAAAGCCAAGTATCATGCCAGCATATTATTTCAATATCATTCCAGAAACCAGTTTCACTGCTGAGCGAATTCCAATAGTTTAAATTCAGATGAAGACGTGTGGAGACCATCCAGATGAAATCTTTGGTAGGAAACATATACCTGGGAAAGGCTCTGAAGCAAATGTGTCTTGATGAGACAGGCTGCCAGACTAAGATTTTGTCAAGCACTGGAGGAGAGTCAGCGGTCACACAAGCTACATGAGTACAGCAATCTGCAAGATGACTCATAAAAAACCCTCAAGCTTTATTATACAGTCCTGTACCCTGCCTTTCACTCAGCACTTGTATAAAAGATGCTTTCATATAACAGAAAAAATGTCAAGCTTAAACTGCTACTTCAAGGTCTCAAAATATTATCACATAAACAACAGGCTTTTAGGGAGACACCAGTACTGTCTCTCATGGGTTTAGGCACACAAAGCAAGGCATCACACTGCTTATCTCAAGACTAGCATCTAAGCAGCCCAACCTTGTCCCGTGCAGAACCTCCTGTTTTCTTCAGTGGTTGCTCCCAAGAGAACCTGTCAGGGACAAACACTGAGCTCATCTTAATGCTCCTGGACATCCAAAACAGCAAACTAACTCATGCTTCAAAGCATAGAGGGTATAGTTAAAAATTAGCCGAGCACTTCAGGCACTTAAGCTTAGGCTTTCAGGAGATGTGTTCGTGACAGAGAAAATATTGTCGTTGCCAGAGGCATCAGGAACCTGGCAAAGACCACTGGTTTTGTTGTCAAACATCTGACTTTTTATCCCCAAAACTAAAAGGGCACATTGACATGTCCCATCACCAAGATGCTGAAAACAGCATTATTTGGTCAGTAGATGGAAGTTCTTGGCGCAAATCTCTGCCTTGTGCCAGAGCCAGCACCCAGGCTGGCTAAACGCAGCAGGTAAGGTTTACACCATGTTCCAACAAGAATTTCTTGGCTGGTGCCTTCGCTGGCATTTGACCTTTTCATCCGATACAATACTTGGCTCATATACTAAATTTAGAGGTACTGTAAGGTTACAGGAACAAAGTTCATAGTACAAGTAACCATCAGTAGAACAACCAGAAAGTCAGGTGCCATAAATCAGATTTTTCTTCCTCTTTTGACATTGAGAAGTCCTACACATTCAGAGAACCACCAAGCACCTAAGAAGGCTAGGTGAACACACCAAGGCAACTTGCTAAAGAAAGCACCCAAGAACAATTATATAGCCAACAGGGCTCAAGACTGTCTTTCACTTCCCCAAGAGGGTCAATTTGTAGTCAAATGAGCCTTGATTTTCAGTTCCTTCCAACTACAGGAACTATTTTTTTTTCACAGTATCATTTTAACTGATCAAAATGGTTCTACTGAGAAGACTGCCAGGTAGACTCCCTGCACACCAACTTATCTGACTTCTGCTTGTCAGATGGATTTAAAAACCCCACTGCATATTGGCCTTTATTGTGCGCACAATAGCTTTTATCAGTGCACACATAGAATCACTATGGATTGGAAGGGACCTCGAAAGATCATTTAGTCCAATCCACCTGCAACAGCAGGATCACCTAAACCAATCACACAGGAACACATCCAGGCAGGTCTTGAACATCTCCAGTGAGGGAGACTCTACAACCCCCCTGGGCAACCTGTTCCTGTGCTCTGTCATACTCACTGTGAAGAAGTTCCTTCTCAGGTTGATGTGGAACCTCCTGTGTTCCAGCTTACAACCACTGCCCCTTGTCCTATCACTACATGACACCGAGAACAGCCCAGCTCCATCCTCTCGACACCCACCCCTCACATATTTATAGACATAAGGTCTATTTATAGACATAAGGTCATCAGTCTCCTCTTCTCTAAGCTAAAGAGATCCAGCTCCCTCAGCCTCTCCTCATAAGGGAGGTGCTCCACCTCCTTCATCATCTTTGTTGCCCTACGCTGAACTCTCTCCAGAAGCTCCACATCCCTCTTGAACTGAGGAGACCAGAACTGGACACAATACTCCAGGTGTGGTCTCACCAGGGCAGAGTAGAGGGGGAGAAGAACCTCTCTTGATCTGCCAACCACCCCCCTTCTGATCCACCCCAGGATGCTCTTGGCCCTCTTGGCCACAAGAGCACATTGCTGGCTTATAGTCATCCTGCTCTCCACCAGGACCTCCAAGTCCCTTTCCCCTACACTACTCTCCAACAGGTCAGTCCCCAGCTTATACTGGTACCTAAGGTTGTTCTTGCTCAGATGCAAGAGTCTGCACTTACTCTTGTTATAGCTCATTAAATTTTTCTCAGCCCAGCTCTCCAGCCTGTCCAGATCTCACTGAATGACAGCACAGTCTGCAGGGGTGTCGGCAACACCACCCAGCTTTGTGTCATGAGCTAACTTGCTGACGTTGCACCCTAGTCCCTCATCCAAGTCATCGATGACTAGATTGAACAGGACCAGTTCCAGCACCAATCCCTGGGGCACTCCACTAGATACAGGCCTCCAACTAGACTCTGTCCCATTGACCACCACTCTCTGACTTCTACCCTGTACCCAGTTTACTATCCACCTCACTACCTGATAATCTAGACCACACTGCCTTAGTTTGTCTGTGAGGATGCTGTGAGAGACCATGTCAAACACCTTACTTAAGTCAACATAGATCACATCCATTGCTCTGCCATCCTGGTTACACCCTCATAAAAGGCTATCAGGTTGGTCAAGCATGACTTCCCTTTTGTACAGTCATGCTGACTGTCCCTAATGACCCTCCTTGTCCTTGATGTACCTGGAAACATCCCCTAAATAAATTGTTCCATCACCTTTCCTGGGATGGAGGTAAGGCTGACCGGTCTATAGTTACCCGGGTCTTCCTTCTTTCCCTTTTTAAAGATTGGGGTAATATTTGCTATCTTCCAGTCCCTATGCACCTCTCCCGTTCCCCAGAACCTAGCAAAGATGATTGAGAGTGGCCTAGCAATGACTTCCGCCATCTCCCTTAGCACAGGTGGGTGCATCCCATCTGGGCCCATGGATTTGTGCACATCCAGTTTGCTCAACTTATCCCTAACCCAGTCCTCATCAACCAAGGCAGGCTCACCTGTTGCCTCAACCTCCTCTGCCATTTGGGGTTTAAAGTCAAGACAACCCCTAGAAGTATAGACAGAGGCAAAGAAAGCGTTAAGTATCTCTGCCTTCTCTGCATCCTCTGTTTCCAGGGTACCCACCTCATTCAGCAGGGGTCCTACATTGCCTCTAGTTTTAGTTTTACCTGCTATATATTTGAAGCAGCTCTTTTTGTTGCCCTTGACCTCTCTTGCAAGGTTTAATTCTACACATCTGACAGACAAGATTAAACAGAAAAGGCTCTGATGACTCCACATAAATCAATTAACTCTATCTTATCTTAAAGAGTCATTTAAGCAAACAATTGTTTGATTACTGTGGAAACTTGGGACTTTGTCACACCCTAACCACTGCCTTATGGACCAACAGGTTGGAGCTTCAGTTCCTTGCAGAAGAGGCCAAGTAGACTTTTAGGTACCAAGAGAGAATACTGGCTGTCACCTTTCCACAGTCTCACTCTATTAGCAGATATCACCTGATTACTACATAATCCTGTGTCAGTGGGGAGCATTAAGCTCAAGGAGGAAGTAAAATAAACAGATTGCAGAGAGCCCACTGATCCATGATCAGTAACTGAGGGAATCATACCAGCATTAAGCCAGAGAAAGCCAAGTGGTGGCTTTTTTTGGGGATGCCAGTGGACAAAAGACTCAACATGAGCCAGCAGTGTGCACTTGCGGCCCACCAGGCAAACCAGATCCTGGGCTGCATCAGGAGGAGTGTGGCCAGCAGATCGCGGGAGGTGATTCTCCCTCTACTCCACTCTGGTGAGACCACACCTGGAGCACTGTGTCCAGTTCTGGAACCTTATACAAGAAGGATATGGATGTACTGGAGCATGTGCAGAGGAGGGCCATGAGGATGATCAGAGCGCTGGAGTGCCTCTCCTGTGAGGCCAGACTGAGGGAATTGGGGCTGTTCAGTCTGGAGAAAAGGAGGCTCTCAGGTAACCTTATTGTGGCCTTTCAGTATCTGAGAGAGGCCTACAAAAAGGCTGGGGAGGGACTATTTAGGATGGCGGGTAGCGACAGGACTAGGGGGAAATGGAGCAACGCTGGAGATGGGTAGATTTAGACTGATGTGACAAGGAAGTTCTTCACTGTGAGAGTGGTAAGAGACTGGAATGGGCTGCCCAGAGAGGTGGTTGGGGCCCCATCCCTGGAGGCATTTAAGGCCAGGCTGGATGGGGCTCTGGCCAGCCTGGTCTAGGGTGGGGTGCCCCAGCCTGGTAGGGGGGTTGGAACTGGATGATCAGGTGGTCCCTTCCAACCCTGAGGAATTCTGATTCTGTAACTTCTCCAGTGAAGTGATCCTGCTGTGGCATGGGGATTGGACTGGATGATCTTTTGGGGTCCCTTCCAATCCCTAATGATGCTATGATTCTATAAACCAGTTCAAACTGCACTACAGACTAAATTCCCCCAATGGAGCCTGCTCTATTCCCTTCACTAGGTTTTGAAATGCAGCATTACACTGTTATAGCCTCATTTATGCTCAGCCCCTCCATCCCTGCACTGTCAAAGCTCAGATGTATATATGAAAGGAGCAGCTCAAAGTCCAAGCACTTCACAGCTGTTTGCTCAGCTACAGGGTGCAGTTGAGCAGCAGTGAGCAGATTCCACACCAGAACAGCTGTGCAGCAGTAAAAGCCATCTACTGCTAAAGCGCAAATTAATACCAGTCCAGCTAAAGCAGTCTGAAAACACCCATATCTGACCATGACCAAAAGCTGAGGTGGCACTTGACTCCAAGGTGCTCAAACACCTTGCTAATTTTTTTTTCCATCTGACAAACAGCTCTGCTCTGCAGCAGTACAGAAGATTTGCAGAGTCATTCTCTCAGTCTGCCCATAACCGAAGATGACTTGTCACACTAAAGACATTTAATCCACATGATTGCATTAAAAATGAAGCAATAGCTTTTCAGGACAAAAGAACCAAATACAAAGAGACAAGATCTGACCAATACACAGCTACCAATACTGCAGAATAATCAAATGTTATCAGAATGCAAATTAAAACAAACAGTTTGGAGCCCTACAGCAGTCACCAGCAACTCCAAGTTTGAGGAGCTACACTGCCCATTCTCCTGCTGCATCTGAGTGCAAGGTTAGGGATATTACATGCACACATCTTGGGACATGTTCTCCTTATCTCTTACAAGGACATTCATTGTAAGTGACTGTGCATCTGCTTATCTCACTTAGTACAGTCTTTCATCCTCACGTGTGCCCAATCAACATTTTGCAGAACTAGGTGTTCCAGTGAAGGAACAGCCTGACTTGAACACTCAGCATAATCTTCCCAGAACCCACATCTCTATGCAAAGCATATTTGAAGGAGTAAATAAGTTTAGACGCAGGATTAGCAGCCAGGGACTTACCTCAGTTGACCCTTTCCAGGAGAAGCCCATATTATACCAAGTACTCAACATCCTGGATAGTGCCAGAGTTCAATTATTAGGAACCCGTACATCAGAAGTTTCATAATGGTTTGATGTTTGCAGCAGCTCAGTCCATATTACCAGAGGAAGTTGTCAGAGGAAGTTGTTATTGCCATTTATTTCACCCAGACTGAACCAAAAAGATTAGAAGCCCCGCTCTTTCCCAACAGTAGAGAGTGATTGCTGGGCAACCACACTTCTTGGTCAATCTGGACACAGAGGTGAAAGTCTTTCATAAGTTGTGCAGCATGACACTTCCTTCCACGGGCACAAAGGCATGCTTTGTGGAGAACTGCTTTACAAAGTATTTAAAATTACTGCTGCCTGATGCTGGCAGAAGGCTGGCAGTCAGATACGATCTTCATTAACAAGTCAATTGATACAGCTGTAGAAAAGACAAACCCCTGGACAAGCAAGCATTCCTAGAACTGAAAGTGACTGAGATAGCTGCCCAGCTAGGTTAGCATCTCTGCCACCCATATGCTGGGCAAGTGAGACTTCACCTCTCCATGAGGACAGAATGTCCTTGAATACTGGAATGAAATCAATTGTCCAATATTTAATTCAAAAATCGTTCAAACTCAGCTGATTAATTCCATATAAACTTAATCTTCATGAGCTGTTTAGGCTGAAGAAAGGCAAATATTTGCCCAGAAGTTCAGCTGACCTATAGTACGCCTTAGGAATAGTGGTTCAGAACTAAACCACATCATGATCTTCCTCCAATAAACTGGAACAGCTATGAAGATGTAGGCTTCTGTTGAAACATCCAAAACACCAGTTTCAGGCTAGCATCCGCAGCTCTCAATAGGAATTACAAGCACCAAATTCCCCATCACATACACCCCTGCTAGACCCTGTTCTTGTTAAATTGGAATCCAAATCCTGGCACCATCAGAGCTAGTGGCATGATAGTAAGAATGAAGAAATACAGAGCAAGAAAGGACAGTAACCTGGCAACATGAATCCAGTAGCATCAGGGACATTATGAAGTGCCATTAAACAACGACTACAGAGGTTTGAGTCACTCCTCTAGAGCTGACATTTTCTGTATTACATCACACACCACAAAAAAGTACAGTTGGAACTTACCGATTTTGATAACCCCCTTCACATGCTTATATCAAGAACAAGTGTTATTATGCCCTCCTTCCTTCCCAAAGTCACATCCTAGAACAGCATGTTAATCTCTGGGTTTTCACATGACAAGTTCAGTAATGCAGCTTTATGAAACACTAAGAGCATAAGCCACTATTAATCCCTCAAGTAGGAAAATACAGCTTTTACAAGAAGAGTTGAACAAATTAAGGTTTCTTCAGAAACATTTTTTCAAGATGGAAAGTTTTACCAACTTACACATTTTTCCACCCCTAGAGTGTAGAAAAATCTTAGGTCAGCCTCTGAGCAGCTAATTCACTCAGTTACACTGAAGGTCTTCTACACAGAAGCTGAAATTTTTAAGCTATTTTTAAGAATAAGCATTAACAATAAACTGTTGTTGATGATCTTAAAGGCCTCTTCCAAACAAAACCATTCAGGGAATTGTTCTTATCTCCAACTTTGAGAGTGACACAAAGAACTAACAGAGGCTGCATGTCTACTAATCCAAGAAAAACCAGACTTACCAAAATTTTTCTGATATGAAAATTAAGCAAGTATCTAAAAAATACATGAAGTAGACAAAACAAGAGATAACAGAACAACCAGTGATGACTAGTTGTCAATAATAAAACTCTTGAAAAGAAAATAAACACTATCAATATCTGACAATTGGGTACTACTAATGCAAATGGCTAAATTGAACCTTCTGTGAGCACTATATCAATGGGGACTAGAACATGCCAACCTAAGCAGTATCAGAACATGGCTGGGCAGGATACCATTGATAAACAAGGCATGAAAGACAAATACACTGTACCAGTGAGCTGACTAATAAGTTACAGATGTTTGTTACAGAAAGAGTACTGTACTGCAGAAGCTGAACAGCAATCTGAAAGAGGCAGACAAGAATCTTTAGTACTTACCACACCAGTGACAACAGTACGTTAACAATAAGAGGAAGCCATTATGAATTCTCTGAAGAGACAGAATGCAGCTACAGGATGCAGTCTGTCCAGCCATAACTGTGTGAGTCTTGGATTAAATGATCTTCAGAGCTCACCTCCAACCCCTACCATTCTGTGGTTTGGTGAATAAAGCGGCTACTAACACACTTCTTTAAAAAGTTATTGTCAAATGAGGGATTTCATCAGCTGTAATACACAAACCATGGCAATACACCTACCCATCTTGTGCTGTGTTAAATCACAACCTATACACAAAGTTGCAGAATGGAGCAGACAGTTTCAAGGAGCAGGTGTATAGCACACAACAATACAGAAGCCCAAAGGTGCTACAAAAAGGCACTAACTGTGCCAGAAGCACACGACTAACAGAAAAGAACCTCATTTAGGGAGAGCAGTGTGACCTATCACCACCCAGAGCTCACCTGGCTCTAACTCACACAGGCATCACCAGCCAGGCCCTGCACTCCATGTCCAGCTCCCACACAGCGCCAGGCTACCCTCTGCCAGGCCCAGCTGCTCACACCACCGCTGCTCCTGCCCCGCACGGCCTCACACACGCACGAAGCACCGGGTTAAGGCCGACAGCGCACCGCGACCTGCGCGGCCCTTCCACCCCCGGCCTGAACCAAGGACAGCGGCACTGGCCAGTGGGTCTCTACAGCCGGACCAGACCCAGCCCTGCCGGGAGGACATCAAACCCAAGTGGCCCCCAAGGAAGAAGCGTGCGAGGTGGTTAGGCAGGGGCCTCAGGCCGGGACAAGCGACCCACCCCGCGCCCCTCATATCCCGCAACGCTGGGAGGGAGAGTAGGGGACAGCCCGAACGTCCCCAGCTCCAGAAAAAAGAACCCCGGCACGCTACCATCTTCTCACCTGCGGGCCTGCCCGAGGCGCTCAGCAGCAGCCGTCACTCCCGCCCGTCTGCGCCCGCCCCACTACGCGCTGCCCCTTAGCCACCGCGCTTGCCCCGCCATTGGCCGCGCAGCCACGCCGCTCCCGCCCCCGCCCGCGCCCATTGGCCGGAAGACGAGACGAGGATGGAAGCGGGCGCCAGTTAAGCTGCGCTGGCGCCATTGGCTGAAGGAGAGGCCAAAGGGCGGAGCGCGGCGGTTCCGTTGGCTTGGGCAGCTGTCAATCACAGAGAGGGCGGGAATTTGCTCCGAGGGAGGGGCGGGGCCGCCGGAGGCATGACCGAGCATTGGTAGCGAGGTAACGGCGGCAGGTACCGGTGCAGCCACCGGCTGCTTCCTGTTGATCAGGACAAGCCCTGCGGCGGGGAGAGGCTGCCGAGAGCCGCCCTTGGCCCTCAGTGGCATGGGGCTCAGGCCGCAGAGCTTGATGGGCCAGACCCATCCCAGTGTGACACAGGCCACCAGTAACCATCCCAGTGGGCCCAGGTGCTGGGGACTGACCGTAGAGTCATAGAATCATTGAATCATTCAGTTGGAAAAGATCCTTGAGATCATCAAGTCCAACCAATAACCCTACTCTACCAAGGTTGCCACTAGCCCATATCGCTATGCACCACACCAAAATGATCTTTAAACACCTCTAGGCATGGTGACTTAACCCCCTTCCTGGGCACCCTGTTGCAAAGCCTGACTGTGCTTTTAGTAAACAAATGTTTCATACAGTCCAATCTAAACCTTCTTTGATGCAGCTTGAGGCTGTTCCCTCTTTTTCTGTCACTAATTAACTGTGAGAAGAGAGCAGGACCCACATCTCTACAATGCCATAGAATGGTTTGGAGTGGAAGGGACTTGAAAGATAATCTAGGTCCAAATCCTTTTTATGAGGCAGACCAGGTGGTTCCAAGCCCAGTCCACCATGTCTGTGAACACTTAGAGGGGGGGGACATCCTATTTCAGTTGAAAACCACAACCCCTCCAACCCTATCACTACACTCTCCGATGAAAAGTCCCTCCCCATCTTTCCTGCAGCTCCCTTTTCAGTACTGAGTAGCCACCCTGAGTTCTGTCTTTTTCAAGATGAACAACCCCAACCATTTCAGCCTGTTCTCATAGGGATGCTGCATTGCAATCAAAATTAATTTAGGACCTGGAGTATTGTGACTGCTTCTGGAGCCCCCAACACAAGAAGGATGTAAAGCTGTTGGAGCACGCCTAGAGGAGGCCACAGAAATGATCAGAGGGCTGGAGCACCTCTCTTACAAAGACAGGCTGAGAGAGTTGGGGTTGTTCAGCCTGAAGAGGAGAAGGCTCCAGTGGGACCTTATAGTGACCTTCCAGTCTCTGAAATGGGCCTGTCAAAAGGCTAGGGAAGCCTGTTCACATGTAAGAATAGGATGAGGGGTCATGGTTTTAAGCTAGAAAAAGGTAGATTTAGGCTGGACATTAGGAAAATGTTTTTTAATCTGAGGGTTGTGTATCACTGAAGCAGGCTGCCTAGAGACATAATGGAGGCCTCATCGCTGGAGACATTCAAGGTCAGGCTGAATAGGGCTCTGAGCAATCTGTTCTAGTTAGAGATGTCCCTGCTTGTAGCAGGGAGCTTGGACTAGATGACCTTTGGAGGTCTCTTCTAATCCAATACATTCTATGATTCTATGATTTTGAGCCTTAAGAACAGTGGCTGGAAATTCAATGTCCTGGTTTTGTTTCCTATGAGCTCCCAGGATATTTCTCTGTGGCAAACCTGGCACTGAGGTCCAAGCTAAGATCTCCTCTTGGGCTTTGCCAGCAGGAGTGGAGTTGTTTTGCCCCAGTCCCTCAGAAGCTCAGGTGCACCTGTCTAGTTCCATTGAGTGGGATGTGTGACAGGAACAGTGAAATCCTCCTGGAGGTAGACAGAGCCTGCCAGATCTGTAAGGCACTGGAGGAAAACAACAAAATGAAAACTGTATGCAATGAGATGTTTATATACTTGCTTTTCTTGTAGCATCTAGAAAGAGCCACATGTTACGTTGCTACTAACATCAACTATTCCTAGCTATGTTAGTGGTTGCTTTATATAACTGGATGGAAAAATCCTTTCCCTGATTTCAGACATTTTGCTTCCTCTGTTTACTGGGAGTTGGAGCTTCCCACGTAGAGAAAGCTCTCAAAAAGCAAGTCACATTTTCCAGAGAGTTATGTATCTGGAGAGATGACTAACTGCTGTAGACTGAGTCACCAGGAAGAAGGGAGAGGAGAGGGGACTGCCCCAATGACAGCGACAGAAACAGCAGCAACCCTTGCTACAGACGTAATCCTGCACCACTCAATCAAATAGGAACTAGACTCCTAATCTTCAGCTTTTAATTAACTTTGTGATAATACCCAAGATTTATGGTGGTTGCTAAACTTGTCAGCAACTGAGCTGGGCAGAGGTTTGTTATATCTGAAGAAAGTAGCTGAGTTATGCCTGTTATGAAGCCTGAGATAGGCTTAGCAGACGAACTTCCGGTATCAGCCTCTTAACTAAGTATTTAAAGAATGTGTTTGGATTTGATTACAGAAGACTGCAGTCCAATTGATTCCAGGTGTACCTTGGCTCTTCACCATCGATCCAGGCAGAAAAATAACAGCTCTTGTCAGGAAAACATGCCAGGAACCGGAGCTCAGCCTCCAGGCAAGGAATTCTTTTTAATCCTTGAAACTATTGGAGATTTCTTTGGCCTGAGTGAGGCTCAGCTATTAGGAAAGAGCTTTCTTAAGTCACAACAATAAGCAAACCAAAGTCTTGTCTGCATACTTCTTACTGAGGAGAATCAATGCACAGGGTGGTCTTTTATAGCAGGGGATGCTCAGATACAACTTCAAGAAAGATATTGAAGTGCTGGAGTGGGTCCACAGGAGAGCAGCAAGGCTGGTGAAGGGACTGGAAGTAAAGTCTTATGAGGAGAGGCTGAGGGAGCTGGGGTTGTTTAGCCCGGAGGAGACTCAGGAGACAACGGACCTGAAGGGAAGTTGTAGACAGGTGGGGATTGGGTTCTTCTCCCAGGCATCTAGCGACAGAACAAGAGGGCAGGGTCTGAAGCTGCACCAGGGGAGGTCTAGGTTAGATGTTAGAAAGCACTTCCTCATGGAAAGGGTGACCAGACACTGGAATGGACTGCCCAGCAAGGTGGTGGAGTCCCCATCCCTGGAAGTGTTTGAGAAAAGTCTGGATGTGGCACTAGGTGATCAGTGTAATGTTAGACCACACCCTGGTCTACGTGATTGTTGTGATGTTAGATCATAAACTGGGCTTGATAATCTTAGAGGTCTTTTCCAGCCTCAATAATTCTAGGATCAGAAGGGAATGAAGGGACTAACGCTGAAGAAGTAGAAACACAAATTCAGAGGTGGCTGTGACCGTGGGAGCCCAAATCCTGAGCCATGCTTATTGCAAGAAGAGACATGGTGGAACAGGTGCTGTGTCTCCAGAAAGGGAAAGAGGAGCCAGTGTGAGTCAGTTGGCATTTTGCTGCAGACAATGTTGGGGGTTTCCAGCTTCACCTTCTGGTGTAGGAGCCGAGATGGCTGGGAGAGCACAAGTGTATTTTGTGACTACAGACCTGGCTTTGGGCTATTAGAGCAGCCTGCAAGCCATGGCTTGTAAAGCAAGCTGCCCTCCCTCTGAGTGTGCAGGGAGGTGACGTTGCTATAGTCAAGCTGGTGTGCTGATGAGCACCTCAGCTCCGATCAGCACTGGGAGCAGTGGTGTGTACAGAAGGTGGAGCATTGTGGCCTGGAGCCAGGACCCAGGCTCTACCACTCACAGCAAACAGGTCATGCTCAGGAAACGCCATCAGAGCGCTAGTCCAAGCCATTCAATAAAGGAAGGGTGCTGGGAAGAGCTGAGCTTCACTTCCAGCCTCATCAGGAGGGATATGGCAGTTCCATCCCAGCAGATGTTTTGTCTGGTGTTACTGCAGAGAAGTGGAATGGGGTATCCAGAACACACTAGTTCTTTTAAGGCAGAAGGACCCCTCTTTGAGTAGTGTGCCTACTGCATAAGAGGCCAAATATATGTGCTGGAAACTGCAGGCACAAAAAAACCACACAGCTTTGCCTTGTGTTTTGGGCAGGCACTTAGAGTGAGGCCAGAAAAAGTCCGATGATAATTTTACCTGTAACCCAGCAACTGGAAAGGTACCAGGCAGAGAGAACTCAATGTAGTGCTGAGCCAGCCTGAGCCACCCCCAGGCAACTCTGTGGTGACAGTCACCTTTTGTTCTTCACATCCCTCTCTCTTCTGGCTGTTCCTGCCACTAAGAACTCCAACGCTTTTTCTGCTTCATTTCCCTAGCCCAGCTTTTCTCCTGCTCAGCAAACACTGTGCACTGAAGGACTCCTGGGGACATTGCACCTCCAAGGAAATCTTACTGCTAGAGGAAACATCAAGGTGTTGATCTCTACCAGTGTCACAGGAGCAAAAGGTAGAACATCTCTTATGGCAGGGTTTGATTGCCAGCTGAAAATAAGCAAAGTGCCTGTCAGTGACATGTGAGCACAAAAAAAGCTCTGCAGATGGAAATAAAGGCAATGCTTTTCCTCTTTGCTTGCTCTGCCTTCCCCACGGTGCCAGCAGAACTGAGCTGTTGGAGAGCCTGTTGGATCAGGATGCACTGTGCTCTTTGGACTCTTACGTTTTTTCTGAAAATGGTGTCTAAAAGCGTAATGGGCACTTTGTGGATCTCTAAATAGACCAGCCTCTGTCCTGAGGAGCTGACAACGTAAGGAGGCAAGTGCCAGGGATGGGAGAACGGCTGCATCATATGAACCAACCAGGGAGGTGGCACGTGGCCCACCTACTCAGTATTTTTCCATCACATTCTCATTCAGCTGCTCCTTGCCAACTTGCAGCAATGTTGCCCTCCTCAAAAGCTTCTGCTCTGGGGTTTATTTAGCATGCTGTTTATTTCCTAATTATAGAACTTAACTGACTAACCTCAGCCCTGCTGGGTTACTGCTGCTCACCTTTTTGTCCCCTGTGGACCAGAGGCTCTGCTCTCTTCTTATGGCTGAAGGCAGTTTCTGGGGACTTCCTGACTCCTTTGTTGTTGTTTTTCTATCAAACCCAAGAGGTCTCTGACTGCTAACACACAAAGCTTCACTGATCATTTCAGAGCAGATGTGTGGTTGCATTCTCAAGCTCTTTAGGCCAAAAGAGAAATGCCACTGAGCTGAGACTTTACCAGGCTATGCTCCCTCACTTCTGCCACGAATTCCCAACAGCCAGCCCACTGCTTTTACTGTATATCCAGCCACAACTGGTGGCTGGAAAAAGAGGATCTGAAAACCACTTCCTGGTATCAGCAGTGCTGCTGGTCCTGTTTCTGGATGCTCCATTGTGCTTGAACTCTGCGTGGCTCCACAAGCAAACCTAGTGCTCTAGGGGAAGGATCCATCTGTATATCTCTGGGATGAATCTGTACCACAAGACTCCTGATTTTTCCAGGGAGTTCAGTTAGATGAAATTCCTACTTCATCCACAAAAAGCTGTGAGGCTGAGCAAACCTGTTCCCTGTAGCCACCTTCAATGCCACCTCTTTTTCACTTGCAGCTGTTTCTAACCCTTTAATACACATTTTGGTAAATCTTGACACAGCTGCAGGAACCAAGCAGTGATGTCCTTAAAGCCATCTGGACAAGTAGGTACTTGTGGGGAAGCTGCGTAAAAGCAGCAGGTATCTGGCAGGCATTGAGGTGGAGGAGGTATCTGGTGGAAAGTGGGATGGACTGGAATACATAAACATAGTAAAGCCAGAAGGATGTATGAACTGCTAGAGAGTTTCCAAGATGTCATACTCAATAAAGGAAACTGTCTCCTGTTTAACTCTGAGTAGTCTGTCTGACATTTGCCATTATGCCACGTTCCTGAGGTTGGAGTTTGGAAAGCCAGTGAGGGAGACTGCTAAAGCCACCTCTTTTCAGTGGCTGCTTGTGAAATACTTTCTGTAAAAGCAGCCACAGAAGGTGGTGCATGAGGAGAGGGAAGGGTTGCAATCCTGCAACTGAAATGCTTAGTGAACTGAAGACCGGAATTAACAGTCCTCTGTAAAAATCTAAATTTCATTATTGCCTAAGTAAAGGGGTAGAGAGCCTTCCTAGAGACCAATATTTATGGAAACAAAGTGAGCAGAAGCAAAAGCTACTGCCTTGTGCCAGAATAGTGGGAATCAGGATAGTCTGGAAGGTTTGGAACATGCAACTCTGCTTGCATGAGGTTAAGTGTGAAGGAAACAGTTACAGCTGTGATTTGGGAGAAAGGGTGATGCTGTTAAGGTGCAGGGATGCACAGCTTTGCTTCCTGCAAGCAGGAGTGAGAGGAAAAAAGCCTAATGCTGGTGTGGAAAGGTGGGTTATGGGTGAGGCTGATGGGGACAACAGGAGTACGGTTTGGGGGTTAGGCAGGTGGGGAGGAGGCAACAAGGAGTAGTCAGATGGCCATGAAGAAGGGATAATCCAAAGCATTCTTATGTGCTGAACACTGTTCTGGAGATGCACTGCCAGTCACAGCCAAGTGGGAAGGTCTGCTGCCATGTCCAGAAATGACCTGGGGGTGACCACCCTTTTCTATGCAGTAGGGATCAGGCAGACTCAGACCAGCCTCCGGAGAAAAGCAAACAGCTGCAGAGCTATTGCAGTCACTGACCTCATGCCACTGCTCCAGCTGACCTCAGCTGGCTTCTCAGGAGCAGCACTGCCCTCTTGAAACCCTGCCTGTACCACCACTGAGTGAAGCTGTTGCAAGGGCCAGACATCAACAGTGCTGCTGATGCTGTGCAATGATCCCTTCTCCTGGCTGACACCACCTGGGCTTTCTGCAGGCTCCACCTGGCAATGCTGGTGTCTCAGCCTTCTGGAAATGATGTCTGACTTACCACATGTGTGCTCAGAACAGCAAGCCTTAAGATCCAGATCCTCGAAGTTCCCGTGAAATCCATCCTGGGATTTGGCAGTAATGCTGCAGGAGGATTTTGCTGGAGTCACGCAGGTCTGGAACATCGCAAAACTGGGAGGATGCATGTCTGAGTAATGGTGGACGGACGTCCTTCTTCCAGGTCAGCAAAGAGCTGCTGCCCCGGCGGAGGCTAGAGGGCGCTGTGCTGCAGGGAATGGGTGTCCTCCTCCTTCCCACCTTCAAAGGCAGGTACAAGTCTGCGGGAGACGCTGCTTTTGAGCTGAGATGAAGAACAAGGTGCTGATTGGAGTAACCAACAACCTCCAAGGGTTTTCAGACTGAAAGGTCAGCCCCGTCTAGCTCGTTAGTTAGCCCCACAAGGTGACATACAGAAAGGGTGACTTTCCTCAGGTGGGTGACAAAGCAAAAAGGAGCAGACAGAGACAGGAGAAGGGAACAAATCAGATGATAATGAAGCAGAGCAGAACAAAACCAGAGAAGAAAAGAATAAAGAAAGAAAACAAAAGAATAAAGAAAGATAAAATAGAAGATTAAACCAATGCAGAGGATCACACCAGCTGCTGTGTCCAGTTAAGGACTTCAGATTGGCTGAATGACCAAAAGGAAGATTTGCGTGAAAGAAAAATCAAGGAGCACTCCTTGCTCACAGAGGGCCAGTATCCTTGGTGGATGGGGCAGGATCAACTTGTGTTTACCCAGCTGAGGTGTGGCTAATCCTGAGCCCAGCAAGGCAGAGCTGAGGAGAGAGAGAGAACAGGCCCGGGGTGGGGGGCCACGGGAGACAGGGCTGTGTTTGTACAGTGCCTGACAGGCAGCTGCAAGACCAGGCAAAAACACAACATGCTGCCAAACAAGCAGCTCTCTTGAGCTCCCTGGAAAGCCTGCCAGCTAACCACAGGCACCCCAAGCGAATGTGCCTCCTCTGTGGGGCTGCATGTGCTCTGCCAAACACAGCCCTGCCACCCCGAAGCTGCGGTTCTGGGGTCACTGTCCTCACCATCAGCAAATCTGTTCGCTCTGCCTGCCTAGAGCAAATGAGGCAAATGCACAGCTAGTCGGAAGCACAGGTAGATGTTTTCTTGCATTCTTAGGTTGTGCAGAAGGCTATAAGACTCAGACATGATAAAGGAGGAAGAGTGCAAAGGAGCCCCATTTCACAACAGCCCAAAGGGACTGCACCTACCTCTGGCTCGTGGGGAAGTCCAGGTGTTCTTTTAGGTGAACAGGGTCCATACATTGTGGTGTGTCCATGAAGCCGGCCCTGCCACACAATGAGTCACATAAAGTCTTGATATAGAGGACCTCCCTCTTGTTTTCCACCTCAAGTCTGAGGTGGGATAGCAAGGTCTGGAAGGGAGCATCTAGCTAGACTGGACAAGAGTTACCACACAAGTCCCTAATAAACTGCCCTGGCCAAACCATGTGTGCTAAGTGAGGTGCTGGGCTGTGTCTGTAGGCTCCTGGGGAACATCTCCAGGAGGAACAAACAAATCCAGCCCAGAAAATGGACAAAAGGGAATGCTCTGTGAGGAGGCAAGGACCAGTAGAAGTTAACAGGGGCTGTGAAAGAGTTTTCACTCAGTCTACTCAGTATATCTCCCCCTGCTGCTGGGGCTGTCCAGGCAACAGCTGTGTTGCCAGCTGGAGACAAGCAGGGACTCAACCCTGGAGCCAGGGCTGCTCAGTCTTTAAGAACCACAGGGACAACACAGATAAGTTCAATTTGCATCCAGTATCAGCTGGGGCAGGACAAGGAGGTGAGAGGAAACAGCAAAATGTGGAAATGCCTGGAGGGGGGTTGATGGCAGAAAGCAAATCAGTTCATGCTGACATAAAAGCTCAGTTGGAGGCTAAACAAGATAATTGGTGTGGTGGGAGGTCCCGCTGAGAAGGAGGGGTGATTGCAGAGGACATATGAGGTATGACTAACAGAATGATGTCTTAAAAACATGCTAGTATAAACTTCCCCGCAGGGAGAGAGAAACACTTGGGAGACTTTACAAGAATCTGATACAAAAATAAGTTCTGGGAAATCTCCTTTGGAGGACATTTGTGAAGCAGCCAGGGGATAGGATACCCCTGCCCTTCAGGGCACTCTTATCCTGCGATGAAGATCTTAACCGCTCCAAATTGTGTGTATGGAAACTGTATGGAGATGTCTGTGGACGTGCAGAGCTATCGGCTGGCTTTTCGCCCAGGAGCTGTTGTTGCTGCTGAGACAGGAGATAGCACAGCCCCAGCTGCTCCGGCAGCCCCGTGGTGTCTCCTGCTCCAGCCTTGTGTCCCCTTGGGTGCATGCTTCCTTTGGGGCTGGCTACGTGTGCTCTTCCATGGTGGGGCTGGACACCCTGACCAAGCCCTGGTTGGGTCATGGCTGTGTCTCTCACAGATGGGTTTCATTGAGGACACATGTCTGGCTTGGAGCTTGTTTTCACTTCCTTTTGAGGAAAGGAGGAGTCATGGGAGAAGAGTAAGTGAGCAGCTGAGCCGGCTCTCCTGGACATGGACTGCGGTGCCAAACAAGCTCCTGCTGTGGTTTCCGCTGCGGCTCTGTAGGCTGCAGCCCAAGGGGCAGGAAGCAGTGGAGAAGCTTCAACAGTGTGCCAGTGACACAGGATCTGTTTAGGGTGGGAGAGAATCACAATGCGGAGGCTCTAGTGGGTCTCTGGGTAGGGATATGCATGGCTTTTTGCCAGCATAGGAGCTCTGGCAGCAGCTTCAGCTGAAGGCATCAAGTGCCCGGAGCTTTCTTCTTCAAAGAGCACAGCCAATGTCCTGCATCAATAGTTGCTCCAGAAAGGGGTACAACTGGCTCCAAGTGGCCTCCAAGAGCCACTCTGGGCTACAGGAGTCAAGGAGGTAGGAGCCATCTTTGAGGTGTGATCACCCTGGATGCCTCCATGGGTTTGGGAGTCTGCGCAAGACAGAAGGAAGGGTACAGCGTCCCATGCTTTCAGGCTACAAGACCCAGAGGTGTGCCTACTGAATTGTGTTGTAAAAGGCCCCAATATGTCTCTGTTCAGGAGGAAATTAATCCCAAAGCTGTGGTAGATCTCCCCTTGCCTGCCAGGCTTTGGGGGAACCAGAGCAAGTGGGAGGCATGGAAAGGGTGGGACGAGCAGAGTTCAAACCTTCTCATTATACTTCAAGATACAGAGATCAAAGGGCAGCTTCACAAATTAATAAGGCCCCTGCCTGGGCAGAGCCTCTCCCCTGCACTGTTGGATGGGAGGGGAGCCTGCAGTCACGAGCAAACTGCCTCTTCTTCACCAGCCGGTAAAACAGGTTGTGGACTCCTCCAACACCCCGTGAGCAGCTGGGCCAACTCATTAGGGTTCATTAGAGTTATTACATATTCATATAGCATTAACACCACTGGGCCCTCAATATTTAACCAGGCTGTAAGCTTGCCTTGAGCCCACCAGATTGGAGGACCTTCCATCAAGAGCATGCCAGAAACGCATGCACCAAGTCAATGGTGTGAGTAAGGAGGGGTCTTGTGAGTGTGACAACAGGAGGATGATTCTTCCCCTGCCACAAAAACCAGGGTTATCAGAGGAGCTAGATGATAAAGTTATCACATACACAATTTAGTGCTTTGTTTCAAGGCAGGAGCTTGCCAAGAGCTTCCTGAACAAGAACAAAAGAGCCACAGCTTATCTGCCAACAGCATCTGCTTGATGCTCAGGCCATTCGAGCTGGTAAACCATAAGCAGTTTCGATTGTGCATTGTAGTGGGCCACAGAGTGTCAGTTTGTGTTACCGGTGGGTGCTTTCAACTGACAGACTTGATCAGGGCAAGGTGAGTCTGGGATGCTCTGCCCTATCTTTCCTGGGCAGTTTTCTGAGACGATCACTGCAGGGAACCTCCACCACCACCACGCAGGGGCTTAATGCTGGCTCCTGCTCAGTACTGATTCATCATCAGCAGGGAGGCAGCTGTTTCCCAGCATGATTCCTCTTATAGCAGATACCAATGACCTTTGGAAGTGCTGCTGCTACCAGAGGCTGCTGAGGAGGTGTGTGTAAGAGGCCAAGACCATGTGCCTTCCTTTTAGATGGCCAAAATAACAAGACGTTTGTTGAGCTCCTCCAGCCCTTGATTCCCCATCTGTCAATGAAGATGAAGGCAACACCTTTTCCGTTGGAGATGCACATGGATAAATCCTTAAAGACTTCAAAGCCCTCCAATTCAGAGATGGGGGTTATATAAAGGTGCTTACATTAAGCACTTTACACAGAACACAACAGCTCTAAGATGGATATAATCTTGTTTATTGAGGTTAGAGCAAAGGACTTGAAATTAAACCGGCTGGGATCTCATTTGAGCTCTGATACGATCAGCAGCAGAAATGGAGCAAAACTAGGGGACGGTGATGCCCTTTGCATCCTTCTTTTTAAATCACAACGTTTTACATAGCCCAAAGCATACTGGTGGCAGTATGAGCTTTCCATGTCCCCAGGATATTAAATATCTAGGTTTTCTTATATAGTCCTGAAGTTCCTGGTACCTAAACATTAGCATCCCTAAATGTAAAGCCTGAGTTTAAAGAACTTGCCTTCATTTTGGTGGAAAGGGCAGAAAGTATGGAGGTCTTTTTTTTTTTCCTTCTCTAGAAGAGAAAGAGGGAAGTCCCTCTGCATGCAAGGATTGTCTTGGACGTATTCTGCAGTTGTGAGAAACCACATGCTGTCACACTGGCGGGCAGTGACGCTGACCAGGAGTTAGAGATGCTGGCACAGAGCACTTGGTTATCCTATTAGATGGATTAGGGACAGACTGCAGCCTAATCCTCTGAGACGATGCCATGGATCTCTTTTCCTTCCCACTCAGAGTGGCTGACACGTGTGGCAGGATGGGAGGCTTGATCCTGCAGAGCAGGAAACCTTTCCAGACCTGTACTGTTGCCTGAACCACTATTTCAGGCTCTAAGAAAGGGCTGTGCCTGTGAGAGATGGCATTGGGTACCTCTGCCAGGTTCTTTTGGGGGCCCTTAGTTTTGGAAAGGGAGGAAAACCATTTGCAGAGAGGGTTGTGGGAGCGTTTTTGGAGGGGTAGTCCCTCTGGGATGTAATGGCTACCTCTCTTTTGAGATAAACCTAAACCAGAAAACTCCTTTACAGAACAGACAGCTGAGCCAATAGGGGCTGCCACTCAAGAAGAGATTTGTGCAAGGGCTGGGCAGAACTTTGCTGGCAGTTGGGGGTGTCATTGGTGCCTGATGGCAGGTGGAGAGGTGTTTGAGAGGGAGTGGAAAGAAAGAACACGAAACCGTGGTAATGCCTGATACACCACTGCCAATTCATTGGCCGTGAAACTCATCCTGGCCAGTTTTATGGTGGATGGGGGCTTTATGCTGGAGCAAGGGGCAGGCTGCACACAGTTCATCTCCCTTGTTCATGGGAAAATGCCTCTGTAGAGGATTGCATCAGAGAAACATGCACCCTCATCTCTTATTATTTTCCTTTTTATTTCCCCAGCTACAGGAACCAAGATATTGCCTATCTGCAGAGTTCAGAAAGGGTTACAGCATAGCAAAGCCTGGCTGATCTCTATGCAGAGGAATCCAAACCCAGTGGTAAATCCTGCTATAACAAGGCTGTGCAGAAGGGAGTGAAATTATGCCTGACCTTTGACCTGCCCAGCTCTTTCAAGTAGAGCCATCCTTGCGAAAGCTTGGCAGCTATAGGAACCTGGGGTGTGGTGCTCTCCGTAGGGGCTGCCTCCATTCCTCACTGCTTCCCTGCTCTTGACAGGTTGCTCCTCACCCTTCTCTGGAAGAGAGCTTCCCTCTTCCAGATGGTACTGAGCTCAGGCTTTTCCTAAACCTGAGCTCTCATTAAGATGCTCCACAACACTGCAGGTCCTCCTTCAAAGAAGCCATGGTGACTCCAGGAATGCTGGCCCTATGGAAAGCATTGGTGTGTCTGTGCCTCCACCACTTGCTTTTTAATATCCGTTCCCATGCATGTTCCTCTGGACATCAGCATTTGTGCCCCCAGGGACAGAAGAAAAATATTTTGCTTTCTGCCTTTAGAGAAGCCGACGATTTTTTTGCAGCTCCCTCCGGGTCTTGCATCCTCTCCAAGAGCAGTCCAGGCTGCAGCCCCTCAAGAGTCCAAACAAACACCCCTGTCCTAGTTGCTTGTGCACAGGCCTGGGAATCTTGCCCTGTGCTCTCCTCCTTCTGACCTTGTTTTCCACTGAACACCACAGCCGTAATTATCCTGAGGTTATTCGAAAGCAAGTCTTGTCCGCTCCCTCCTTTCTAGCCACTCTTTCTCCCTATGTTGGAGTTAAACTCTGCCTGGGATTTCCTTTGTGTCACTATTAGTTGAAGGAAACAAACATCACCAGTGAGAGTGGTGGGTCTGGGTGGGTTCCTTATTCCCTGGTACTCCACAGCAATGCCAACAGCCAAATTGCCGGCACACTGGGGCAGCTGGACCTGCTGGCTGCTCTGTCCCTGGTGTATTGCTCCTGTGGATGCTTTCACGGGTGCTGGTTGACCATATCTAGTAAAAGCATTAGCTGCATGCCAGAGTGGAGATGGAAAAGGAGGTGGAAAGGCTGGTCAAAGTGCACAGTTTGCGGTCAGGCTGCCCAGCTCACTGCAGGATGAGGTGGCCGCATTGCCAAAACCAGAAATGTAGCAATCCTTGGGCCTGGTCAACGTGTAAATATGACCAGCCAAAGTGTCAGAGATGGGTTTGTTAATGCTGAAATAGAGGGTTTTGCAAGAAGAGATAAAAGCTTCTTGTGTAGGAGGAGGGCTAGGAGTGGATTTCTAGCATGGGGTCAAATGATCCAGCATTCCTGTACTGGGTAGCTATCTTTTACAAAGCATTTGCTACTGAATATAAACTTAGCCTGACTGTGTTTCAACCCCATGGTTTGTGCCTTCTAGGGCAGAGCTCCCCACATGGCATCAGCTTCTCTCTAGGGCATAGCTGGGCTTTTCCAGCACTTGGTGGCTGGGCTCAGCTCAAAGAGGAGCTTGTTTGCTGAACCAACAGACTTGTGGTGAGGTGCTTTGGTCAGAAAACAGTTGACCCTGTTTTCTGTGCACCCTACCTTTTCCTGTGCACACCCGACTTGCCCGCAAGATATTTCCCTTGATGTTGGTTAGGACCAACTTGGGAAACCCCCAAGTCACTGGCATGCGGGGTGCTAAGGGTGGCACAGGGTATTCATGCGTGCCCTGTCCCAGGGGGAAGCCCTTTTCAGTTTTCACCCCACGCAGCGACAGAGAAGTGAGGACTGTGCTGCAGAACAACCCTTCCTCCTCCCAAGTGCAGGTAGCCCCCGGCGTGTCCCAGTCCAGCTCTGCGCTCCTCTGCCAGTCAGAACCGGGAGCCACGGGCACTGCCAGGTTCAGGAACTCCTCAGCAGCCATCAAGGGACAAGTCTGGCGTGGGGCGAGTAAACGGACCCCCCCCGCGCGCACCCAGAGCATCATTAGTACCTGTCTCACCACCCTGCCTCTTGCCCCTGTATCGCCGCCCGCCTCCCCGCCTTTACCCGCCTGCACCCCCTCGCTGCCTGCAATCCCCCTCGCTGCCTCCACCCCTCCGCTGCCGGCACCCCTCGCCTCTCCAAGCCACAGCCCCTCCCGTTCACTAGCGGGAGACGTCCGGGAGAGGCCCTCCGGCGGTGTCTGCGGGTCACCCCCTGCCCGGCTCAACGGGGCTGGTCCCGCCCCGGGGGCGGGCGAGGAGCACGTGGGGCCGCGCCGGGCCGGGTCGAGCTACTCCCCGCCCCGAGCCCCCGGCAGCTGAGCGATGCGGTGCGGCTCAGCTCTGCTCGGCTCGCGACGCAGCATGGCGATGGCGAGGTGGTGGCTGATGGTGCTCGCCCTGGGGCTCGCCCCGCTGCTGATGGTCGTGGTCGGTGAGTGCTGGGGAGCCCAGTGTGCTGGGGAGCCCGGGTGCAGAGGGTCCGGGGTGCAAGGGATGCGGAGTGCAGAGCACGAGGGTCCCGGGACGCAGAATGACGGGGTTCGGGTGCCATGTGCGGGGTGCAAGGGTCGAGCGGGATGGTGTGCAGCCTCCAGGGAGCAGAGTTGCTCGGGTCCGCAGCTCCGTCCTTGCTCCCTAGCTAGGAATAATTCGGGCTGTCCCGTGCTTTCGGGCTTAGATAACCGTGTCCCGGTGTAAACAGCTTCCCCGGGACCGCCTGGCACAGCGCTAGGCCAGCCTGGCCTCGGGAACCCGGGGCAGAAGCAGCTCCAGCATCAACCTGTGGGGTCGTGCCTGGAGTGAGTGACTCAGAAAAGGATGGGTGAGACTAGAGGAGAGGGGAGCAGAGCCCGAGCACAGCTCCAGGCCAGGGGACAAAGGGCATCAGGAAGGTGTGCTGGGAGAATGGGTGGCCCTGGTTGGGCTCCTCGCCCTGGTCAGAGGTGCCCATTTTGCCCTTGCGGGACAGGCTTGACCTGACGTCCCCTGGCCCCACTGGGATGAGCCATCCTAGTTTTTGGAGGATGTTATTTTTGCCTTCCAGCCAGCCTGTGGGTTCATATAAGCAAACATTTCCCAAAGTGGTGGCCGATTTTGTTGCCTTGGTTCCTGATTGTCCAGTCTGCAACAGCTAGGCTGACTGGACAAAAGTATCAGTGAGGAGGATGGAGATGCTGAACTGCTCTGAAACCAGGCCTGAAATAGCTGAGAAGCAGGATCATCCAAAACTACTTGCTTCAGTGGAAAAAGTAACCTAGGTGCCTCACTACTGGGCAGGGGCTGGTTAGCGAGACCCACCATGTAAGGGATTATTCCTGGGAGCGGATAAAGGGGAGTCCAGTTACTTGGAATGACTAAAGCATAAAACTCTTGCCCTGACCCTGGGAGAAGCCCCTGCTGCTGTGTCCTGCCCTAGAAACTCCTGTGTTGGATGTAGTGCATATACTGAGGACCATGTTCACTGGCTTGGGAAAGCAGTCGAATCCCACTAATGAACAGAAGCAGCTGTGTCCGCGTGGCCTTGCAAGAGATCTTTGGAATGGGGTGGCTGGATGTGCCCGAGACCTGTGGAGGGGCATGGGGCAGAGGCATCTCCACGTATCAACCCGAGATCTCTCCTCCCATGCTGTAGCTCATGGCAGCGCATTGATGGAGCATGAGGTCATGCAGAACAGGCTGGGCAGTGCAGGCAGTGACTTGAACCAGTGCCCAAGTTTTTCTGCCTCCTGAGGCTGGGCTAAGGGAGCTATAGCATCTTTTTGGAAACCTTCACGTAGCTCTGGCCTGTCTGCCGCCACTGTGCACCATGCAGATGTGGAGTGTCAGGAGGAGTAGGATTAACTCAAGGGATCACTCCTATTAAAAGGCTAATGAGTAGGAGCTCACCAAGTAGTATCTTAAGCTAATGAGAGCCGTCCTGTTTGTTGAGGGTCCAGGCAAGGAGCCCACAGCTCAACTTCTACCTTTACCAGGGTATGCAAGTAGTGGGAGTTATTCCTAGGTCTCTACCTGAGTTTAGCCCTTGCTGTGACTCCTGCAGCATGGGAGAGAAGAGCCTGGCATCAAGGGATGTGTTGTCCCAGCGCTTGGTGAGGAGTTACCGAGGCTTTGACATCCGCAGTCACATCTGTGTGGCTGTGACTGCGACGTTTATGCAGTGTTAATGTCTTGCAGCTCTTAGGGCAGAATAAATTTGAGGAGTGGGAGGCATTTCAGCCTGACTTGCAATCTGTTTCAGCACTGCAATGGGGAGTGGAAGGTTGATGGGTGCTGTGGGTTGATCTCAGCTGGTTGCCAGGTGCCCACCCAATCACTCCCTCACTCCCACTTCTGAATAGGATGTGGGGGAGAAAAGAAGATGGAAAATCTCCAGTGTGGGTCCTTCCCATGGATTGTAGTTCTTCATTAACTGCCTCAGAGTAGGTTCTTTCCATGGAGCACAGCCCACAGCGTCCAGGGGCTGCGGTGTGCGTATTTGCTCCATTGTGGTCCCACACAGGCTGCAGGGCCCTGCTCTGATACCTTCTTTCAGTGACCTTTGTGTCTGCAGGGCTGATTCTCTAACATTTTTCTCACTCCTCTGCTGTGGGTGCTGCACAGTGTTTTTTACCTTATCTTGTGTCTAGTATCACAGACACAACATGAATGTCAGTGATGGGCTCAGCTTTGGCCATCAGTGCCTCTGTTTTGGACCAGGTTGGGACTGGTTGTCTCCAACATGGGGGAAATTCCTGGTGTCTTACAGAATCTGTCCTTGCAGCCACCATCACCAGCACCTTGCCATGTACACCTAATACCATGGGAGACGCTGGAGAAGGATGAACAGGCAGGGAAGATGGTGCAGCTCCACCAGTTCCCAGGGAGACCTGCTTGTGGGGTAGGGCTGCCTTGTGGAAGCTGCTTATAGACTGATGGAGGTCTGGCAGGCATTGCACAAGGATGGACTCTGCTTCCTCATGTCTCCAGTGCCTAAGAACTGAGGTGTGCGGGCTCCCCCTATAAGGATTTGTGTCTTATGAGTACTAGCTTTCATTAGGAAAACCCAGCAGTGGGACCAGCCCCTTTCCTTTTTCCCTGTCATGCTCATCCTCAAGTGAGCCCCAGCCTGACCACCTCAACTTTCCAGCTGTGAGACAGAAACATGATCTTTCAAGGTCTCTTTCAAGGCCTAATGTTCTGTGGTTCTGTGATTTGATACTTCAAACCCTTGGGTTTCCCCTGGCTTTGATTTGAAGTGCAGGCTCTGTTAAACTCCATTTTTAATGTGCCATGGCAAGTCCTGGCTGCTGTGTCATGCTCTGCTCTCAATCATTGCTCCTTAATGCTGGTTGTCCTGTGTGGGATCCTGCTGTCAGCCTCTGCTGGGTGCTCCCATTTCCATGGGATCCTCAGGGGAACAGTTCCAGCCACTGAATTGGGATCCTGCTGTGTGTATTTAGGAAGCTCTGGTGGATGCTTGCCTTAGGGGTGGCTTGCTGTGACATGTGGCTTTGCTTCTAGGTGACTTCTGTGACGTGAACCACTGTCAAAATGGGGGCACCTGCCTGACTGGGATTAATGAGACACCCTTCTTCTGCATCTGCCCTGAGGGCTATGTTGGGATTGACTGCAATGAGACGGAGAAAGGTGAGGGGCTGAACCCTTTCATGGGTGCTCCATGGAGGCCTGAAGCCCCACAGCATGGCAGCATGTCCTGATTGTGGCCCTGCACCACTGGCCTTGGGTTCCAGCCCTGGTTTTGGGCACATAGGGTGTAGATGCAGGATGTGGTGACCTCCATCGCTTGGAAGGAGTGTGGTATCTCTGGGCAGTGACAAGCCCACTAGATGTTCTTATTTTCCACCCATGCTCATATTACAGCAGTGTTTCCTTTTGCCCAGGCCCCTGCCACCCCAATCCATGCCACAACAATGGTGAATGCCAGCTGGTCCCCAACCGAGGGGATGTCTTCACTGACTATATCTGCAAGTGCCCTGCAGGATATGATGGGGTGCACTGCCAGAACAGTGAGTACACTGGACTGTGATCTGCTGTTATGGGCTTGAGTACCCCTTGGGCAGCACTGGGTGTGTTTGTGGCTCTGTCAGGGGCTGGAAGCTAGTTTGGACCTTGCAGGATGGAAGGAGACACTGTCATGGGGACACAGCAGTGTCTAAGCCTTGCTCTGCATCTCTGTACACAGTACACAGTGCCTCCAGTAATGGGACAAAGGTTGCCTGGAGGTTCAGCCTGCTCCATGCAAGCTCTCAGCCTTGTTGTGGCTGTGTGTCCCAGTGCACCCGTGTGGCTGCAGTCAGCCAGGACAAGACTGAGGTGAATCCTTGGTTAGAGCTTCATCCTGTGCTGCTGTATCAGCAATGGTCTTTGCTAAGGGGATGCCTCTCCCTTCTCATTGAAAGAGGGGTGTTCTCCTGGGACTGGCTTTGAGATCACCTCCCAAACTCCCCACTCTGTCTCCTAGACAGGAATGAGTGCTACTCCCAGCCTTGCAAAAATGGAGGCACCTGCTTGGACCTGGATGGTGACTATGCCTGCAAGTGTCCTTCTCCGTTCTTGGGGAAGACCTGCCAAGCCCGTAAGTCTCTGGCAACAACTGCACAGAAACTCCTTCCCTCCCTGTTCCCCACTACCCTGTGCCTCATCACCAGCATGCCCAGGAGAGATGCCACCAGCTGGTTTAGGGCACCTGGAGGGCAGCCATAGGTGCCTATGTGCCAGCTGCCCTTGATCCTGATAAAGTGAGCATCCCTGGGAAGATCTGGGAGATCCCCTCTAGGGCTCTGGAGCAGCCCTTTTACCCCTCAGATCTCTGTGCTCTGAGAAAGGCTGAAGGACAGTGTAATTTTTGAGTGAAGGCTAGAGTGGGGCAATGTCTCAGGGACAGGCAGCTCCTAGCACTGCCATGTCCCCAGAGAAGAGGCAAATGACCCCCTCTTTTCTCCTGTTTTCTCTCCCTGCTCACCATCTGTCACTGGTGCTGATGTCTTTGCTGTCTTCAGGCTGTGCCATTCTCCTGGGCATGGAAGGAGGAGCCATCTCTGATGCCCAGCTCTCTGCATCTTCTGTCTACTATGGTTTCCTTGGTCTGCAGCGCTGGGGGCCAGAGCTTGCCCGCCTCAACAACCATGGCATCGTCAATGCCTGGACCTCAAGCAGTTACGACAAGAGCCCCTGGATACAGGTATGTATGGCAGGACTGGGGCACTGGTTTGGTGGGCAGCCCTGGTAGCCATGGCTGGGCTTTCTGACTGTTCTCATGGGATTTATCTGCTTCTGGTGGTAATGGAAGGGCTAAATTGCTGCCATCCAGAAGTGTCTTGTGACATGCCTGGAGAAGGCAAGATCCTTGAGGGGGGAGATGGAGACCTGGTATCACAGTCCTCCCTGTCCACCCTCAGATGTGAGGCTGGAAAGATGGAAGACTTTCATCCTGAAGAAGTCATGGCACTCTGGGCAGTGCCTCTCCTGGTCCTGATGTTGAGTTTGAGCCCAACCTCCCAGCCAGGCCCAGCGGTGCTGTTGGGCACAGGAGCTGTGTCCCCATCCACACTCATGTTCTCCTCTCCCACCAGGCCAACCTGTTGCGGAAGATGCGGCTAACTGGGATCATCACGCAAGGTGCTCGCCGCGTGGGCCAGCAGGAGTACGTCCGTGCCTACAAAGTCGCCTACAGCTTGGATGGGCGGGAGTTCACTTTCTACAAGGATGAGAAGCAGGATGTGGACAAGGTGAGCTGGGATGCTCCATGCAGTGGCCCTGCTGGCTTCTCCCACCTGGTAGTGTTGCTGCATCCCAAGCTATTTCCCATGTTTGGGAAAGCACTTTTGACCTGGGTCAGAGGCAAGCTGGGAACCGTCCTAGCAGCGAGACAGCACACGCAGTTCCAGCGCTGGGAAGCACTCTCTGCCTCTATTTAATTGACCATAAGAAGCATAATAAAGCCTTATTTAGGTCATTCCGATAATATCTTTATTGCTGGCACACTGTGGGAACTGGGCATGGTCTGGAAGTGCTGGTGAACCTCTTCTGCTGCTTGGTGCTCTGTGTGCACCAAGCATGAGCCCATGGTGTGCCTCACTCTCAAAGCAGGAATACCTGTTGATTGCAGTGCTCTCCACTCTCTTTTTTTAATGGCATCTCCTGTTGTTTTTCAAGCATCCATGGAATGGCTGGGAGTGTATGCCTTGCTTTAAAAAACCAGAAATGGTTCTTTTATTCCTGCAGTAGTGAGAAAAAAATGCATGAAAACATGACCCAACTCTTGTTTGTGTTAGAAAAAGGTGAATAACTCCTCTGCTTGTTGTGATTTGAGCAGTGTTACCATAGCAGGGTTGCTGCATGTGAGCCCCGAGGGACCTCTGTAATGCTCCGTGGAGTGTTGGAACTGCTGCAAGGTCATGTGCATCTCCGGGGCATCAAAGCAGAGCACAGCTCCCCTGCTCTCACCACTAGCCCTGCTATGGTTTATCCATCTGCTAGGCTAGGGATGTGATGCACGAGGCTGTGGGGCAGTGAGGCACTCAGCCCTACTACTGTTGCAGGTTTTCCAGGGGAATGTGGACTATGGCACAATGCAGACCAACATGTTCAACCCTCCCATCACTGCCCAGTTCATCCGCATCTACCCGGTGATGTGCCGCCGTGCCTGCACGCTGCGCTTTGAACTTATTGGCTGTGAGATGAATGGTAAATGTCAGGGGCTCTTCCCATCCCTGGGGACTGCAGAGTGGGAGGTGACACAGGACAGTGCTAGTTCTGATCTCTGGGGATCGGGGATTTGTCAGTGCTTGCTGTAACTCTGACAGTTCCTGGAAATACCCATGGGTGCTTGGGCAGCACAAGCCACTAATCTGTTCTCACCGTGCTAACACCTTCCTAAACAGGGTTTTTATTGTGCCCCCTCCCTGTCTGAGCTGTGAACCAGCCGCTTTTCCTGCCTGAGAGCTTGAAAAGCATTGGAGGATCAGAGTCCTCTGGGATGATTAGCCTGAGCCCTTTCCCCATGCCTCCCACATTCCTGCCCTCCAGCATGTCCTGGGCAGCCAAGTGGGACCTGCATGCTGGGGTGGCGGTGGGGTGCTGTGGGGGCTTGGGTCATGTCCTGGGCTGGGTGCTAAGCATGCTTTCATCGGGGGGTGTCTTTATGTTGCACTCTTCATCCGTGAAAGCATCCTCCTCTGCCTCATTCCAGAGCCTGCAGCAGGAGGCACTGTTAGACCGGGAATGGCTGGGAGCTAAAACCCCGGGGAAAGGCCAGCTGGCTGCAGCCTTGTTCCTCTGCCAAGCCTGGCCCTGCTGCTGCTCCGGACAATGGGAATGTGGGGATGGTGCCTGCTGGGGTTGTGGGGATTTTCTTGCGACGGTGCTGTGGACTCTTTCCTTTTCACTGTCCGTGTAAACTGTTGTCTTACAGTGTATTTCAACACGGCAGGTTGCTCCGAGCCTCTGGGCATGAAATCGCGCCTGATCTCTGACCAGCAGATCACAGCCTCCAGTGTCTTCAAGACCTGGGGCATCGATGCCTTTACCTGGCACCCTCATTATGCTCGCCTGGACAAGCTGGGCAAAACCAATGCCTGGACGGCTCTCCACAATGACCAGTCTGAGTGGCTGCAGGTGGGTCTCAGTGCCCCAAATGCATTTCTCTCCAGCTCTTCCAGCTATGCCTGCAACCTCCTCTTATGCCAGGGTGCCTGGAAGCAGTGCGGGCACAGCAAGAAAGGCTGGGTAGAGTTGATGGGATGGTGCAACCAGAGCCTTGCTGTGGGGCCCTTAGCCTGGCAGTGTTTTCCCCCAGGCTGGGATCACAGGACCAGTTCAGAATGGGGCTGCAGCCACTGTTATTAGCAGTGATTTTAACACTGATTTTAACCTCAGAGCCCATAGGCACAGGGTGTTGTGGTTTCTTCTTGTAGGGTACACTGATCCCACAGCACCCCAGTTCTCTGTTGCCCCCTTGGGAAGCAGCATTCCAGCCTGGGGTGACCATCCCACAACCCTCTGGCTGCCCAGAACACCACGTTTCTGTTTTGCAATGAGGAAAATAATCAGGTTTGCTTTTCGATTCCCAGTTTGGAATGGGAACAAATAGTTTTGAAACTTCTCAGCTTCCTTTCCTCCCCTGTTTTTATACTTTTCACATGATTTCATGACATAATAGCACAAAGCAGTTTAGGTATTTGTCCCGCTTTTTTATTTGGGAGATGATTAAAAGCAGCTGCTTCACAGCCCTAAATAAACCAGCTTATCAAAACGTCTGTTGGTGGGGTTGGGATGACCCACTGAGTCAGGCTGTTGCGCCACAGGCCGCCCATTTGTGTATGTGGTTGTAGATTTACGTGTATACTCATGTATATACAGATACAGGTGCACACAGATCACTGGTTCTGCACCCAACAAACATAAAATAGGAACTAAATGAAGGAGCCTTTTGGCTCCTTTGCTGGCTTACCCTGTAGCTTGCCAGCAGCAGCAGCAGGAGCACAGTGTGGCAGAGAACAGAAACCATCTCCTTTAGAACCCAAATGTCAGACCATGCTGAACTGCCTTTTTTCTCAGCCAGAAATCATTTCCCCTGGGAATCCTTCTTTTTTTTCTTAATGAAGACCTTTTGCTGTCATTCCCACATTGACGTTTTTAGGAGAAAATACAAGGTGACAGCAGTGGGGAAGGGAGCTGAGAATGGTAGGGCTTGTATTCAGCCTTGTGCTGCTTTGAGGGATGCTACAGGTGCTGGAGGGTCAGATATTTCACAGTAGTGTTTTACTAGTCGCTCTGGTGTTTTCCCTGTTCTTAACCCCTGAGGGCCAGCACGTCCTGGTTGCCTCTGGGACACGCAGAATGCTCTGGGGTGGGAGCACTGCTCCTGTGAGGAGCCTTGACACGCCTTGTCTTTGTGGCAGATCGACCTCCGGGACCAGAAGAAGGTGACAGGCATTATCACACAAGGAGCCCGTGACTTTGGGTACATCCAATATGTGGCAGCATACAAGGTGGCCTACAGTGACAACGGCACCTCCTGGACCCTGTATCGGGATGGCCAAACAAACAGCACCAAGGTGTGTGTGGGGCAGGGACTTCCCCCGGGGCTGGGGAATACAGCTGTGGGGAGGGGGTGATATGATGGTGGGAAGCTTCTGGCAGTGCTGACACTCATCTTTTCCTCCTTAGATCTTCTATGGTAACAGCGACAACTACTCACACAAGAAGAACGTGTTCGATGTGCCCTTCTATGCCCGCTTTGTCCGCATCCTGCCAGTGGCCTGGCACAACCGCATCACCCTGCGCGTGGAGCTGCTGGGCTGTGATGAGTAGGCGCCAGGGAGGAAGGATGGGGCTGCTCTTCCCCTCTGCCCAACCCATGCCCTGCCCATCCCACCTGCTCCTGCTGCAACCTCACATCCCCCTCTTAATGTCCCCAAACTCAGGAGGTGGCTGGGAGGGCTCCCCTGCTCTGCACTGGCTCTGGGACTGTGGCACTGCACTTTATGGGACCCTTGCAGGTGGGATGTGGGGACAGCCCCTGCCCTCTTGTCCTATTAGCCAGGGATGAGACTCCCTCCTCCAACCAGGGCTTGGCTGGGGAACCTTCTCTTGCAACTGGGGCTTTCTTAGGGGACCCGATCCTGCAAATGGGACTTTGCTGTGGGACCCTGTCCTATAAACAGGGCTTGGCTGCGTCCTCCCAGCTAAGCGTGGAGACAAATATTCTCCCCCTTTTAGTTTTTGCTTCCAGCAGAGAGGCTGCAGCCAGCAGCAGTACCCTGCCTGCACTGAGGCTTGGGGCTCAGCAGTTTTGAGGGGGTCTAGGGCAGGCACCCCAGGCTTGCAACATCCAGCATCCCCTGCTCCTGCCGCCTTGTATGGCTGCAAACGGGCTCAGAACACCTACTTTGCTGTTGTCCCCTGACCGTTTTGCCAGGCCTCTGGTCTCAGATGCAGTGTCAGCGCTGTGTAGTGCGAAAGGAGTGATGAGATGGCTCCTATCAAGAGGCACCAGGTCCTTGTTGCTGGTGGGTTTACCCAGCAGGCGCTGGGGATGGTGTTTTGGCAGATCAGCACATTCCCCTGCCTGCATTGCAGCCTTCAGTGTCCTCCAAGCCTTGGCTTTGCTGCTGTCCCACCGTACTGGAGTTTGGGGTGACTGGAGGTCTGCTGTCCCCAGAGCCAAGTGGTGACCAGGGGACCTGCAATGTGGCAGTGGGGAGAGATGGTTTGTAACAGCGGGGGTGTGGAAGAAGGATGGGGAAGGTGGTAATTAAACCACCTGAATGCAGTGGGCAGAGAGCTGTGCCATGACCCTTTTTGTAACCTGAATCTTTCCCTTTCTGTGGGGTGGAGGGGAGCCTCTTGTAATGCTCGAACCCTCGGGATTAGCAGTAGGAGATGAGTGAGGCCCGGCACTGGCGAGCAGGAATGCGGGCAGGCTGTCAGGGCAGCAGCGATGCTTCCCTCACTTGCTGGGATGGGAAGTGGCTGTGGGACCAGGCCAGTGCTGGGCTCACTTTATCAAGCGCTGAGGGACCACAGGTGGGATGGCGGCGGCGGCCCTGTTCTGGGGTGTCTCTGACAGTATTAAAACCAGCTGAAACTTTGGGGCTGTTAGCTTGGCTGCTCTGTGCCTTCCCAAGGGTAACCTCCCAAAGCCCAGTAGGTCCAGTGGCCTCCCAGGATACCCTCTAAGCCCCTCAATTCATTTCTCCTGAGGGGCTGCCAGCTGCCAAGATGACAATACACCTCTCCTGCTTTCCCAGCCTCTCCCAGCTCCCTTCCCTGACCAAAAACAGGGGACCAGGCCTTTGTTCATGTTTCCCACTGCCTCCACCCTATGACAGCTGCTGGAGCTTGCACTCACAGCTGGCCAGGCATGGCAGGGTGGAACCTGGGGAGGGGATTCAGCTATCAGCACCCACGCCCTTCGTTTCCTCCTTTGGCTTTGTTCCTGGAGTAAATCCCTCAGCTTGGAACATACCAGCTCTTAACACTCCTGTGCCTCCAGGGCTGGAGGCAGCTGTGGGCTTTGCCAGGGCTGTCAATGGTGGATGGTCTCAAAAGAATCCCCATGGCAGGGCTGGGGATTGGATGCCCTGGAGCAGCATCCCCCTGTGTCCAGGGTGGTGTCCTGGTAGAGAAGGATCATTGGGCTGAACAATAGAGGAGCTTTGCACAAATGTCCCAAGACCACCTGCATGCCACTGTAGCTGTGTCTTGGCAACTTCAGACCATTTGGATGCTCCTTTCCCCTGCTCAGCCCCACATGCCCTGCAGGGACCTGCCTGGTGGAGGTGAGGTCCTACCTGGCCCAGCCTGTGGCAGAGACTGGGCTGTATGGCTCTGGCTGGTTGGTGACAAATAGCAGCCACAGCTAGAGCCAAGGACAGAGGGAATGCTGGGCTCAGTTCACCGACAGACATGCCACCCCTTATCACTGGGAAGCCACGGCAGAGATTAGAGCTGCTTGCTCTGAATCCAGAGAAGGCAGCCCTGAGCCAGGAGCATGGCAGAGGCTCCATGGGGAGGGTGACAAGGGCAGATGCTACACATCAGAGCAGAGGACACATCCTCAACACCCAGCCACTGCTTCCCCCTGCCTGTTGTCCCTCCACCCCAGTGAGTTCCTCTGACGGATGCTGAGCCCCTTCCCAGCTCCATGGCATTTCCTTCCTCCGCTGAACCCCCAGGATAGGGGGAGATGAGGGCCAGGGCATGCTCCATCCTATGCATAGCCTCCCACTGTGTGTCTGTCCTTCAGATGCTCTTCCTGGACATGGCTGGGTTTGCTAGGGCAGCAGGAAGGCTGGGGAAGCCGTCCTGCTTGGCACCTTTCTTCCTGCTGAGGTGGTCACTGCCAGCTTGCACCTCAGGAAGCAGCTGTCAGGGAGAGCATCCTCTTGCCTCCACCCGGAAAGCCCAGCAACCTCACACCACAACCTCATCCACCCGACAAAGACCATGGGTTTTCCTTCCCAGTCTGAGCCTTGGGCAGCAGGTTCCAGCTGGAATCTTTGCAGTACAAATGGTGTTTCAGGGAGGAATCTCTCTGATGGGGCCATGGCAGAGCTGTCAGTTGCTGAGTTTGAGGCAGAGAAGGCAGGGATGACATTTTTATGGCTCCTGTTCAACCAAAAGCTCTACCAGCCCTAATCTGTTCTCTGAACATGTGCTCCTGACAGTAGCTCTGACCCTGCACAGCCCTGCTTACCAAGAAACCCGTGGTCCTCCCAGGGTCTCCTGTGGGGAGCAGAAAGCAAATCTGGGATCATCCCTGAAACTCCAAAAACAGGGTGAGAGGCAGGAGGGAGTGAAGGGGGGCTGCTGGTGGGCACAATCAGCTACATCCAGACAGGAGCTGTGGTTGAATGTGAGCCAGGACCTATTTCTAAAAGGAGATGCACAAAGGTATCCCAGTCCCCTTCTGCACCTCTGCTCCCCAACTCAGGCCAGGCAGAGGAAGGCTACTGGCAGGTGAGGTGGTGAAGGCAGCACTGGGTGTGGTGCTCTTTCCTCAGTTCTGGAACAATGGGGTAGCCACGCCAAGGAGCAGTGTGCCCTGGCAGGGCTGTTTGTCTGTCTGCACAGCTGGTGGGGTGGAGGAATAATTCTGATCACTGGCTCACTGGGACATGGACAACCTGCAGTGGGACACCAGTGGCTGGGCTGCAGCTGTGATCCAGCAGAGATGTTATCTCACCATCTCCTGCAGCTGTGGGGCAAGGCTGGAGGATCCAGGGACCATGGATTAGCAGTACAGGCAGCACAGTGGCCCTGAACTGTCATGCTGGGAGATGTAATCATCCCTGCATTGTGGGCTTTGGGCTGGCGAGCGGGCAGTGTGCCTGGCCGTCACGCTCCTGTGTCCCTGGGCACCCTGGCTGCACTGTGTGCCTCCTCAAGGAGGGCGGGCAGCTTTGGTGGGTGTGTGTGGAGGGAAAAGGAGGCCAAGGAAGAGCATTTCTCCAGACACCAGGTCCCACAGCTATCCCTGGTCAGGGCTTTCCATGGGGGCTGGGGGCTGCCGACTGGCGCTGGCGGCAGATAATGCCGTTTCCGTGCTGGCTGCTCCCTATCAGTGTGGCGGTGGCAGCAGACAAGACCAGCCGTGAACATGCTGCGCTAGGGGGCTGTTGGGAAGGGGTCCCTGCCCCCTTCACCCCACAGCCAGCCCCTGGGAGGTTTGTTTTTGCACGAGTTGTTTTCTTTCCGGCTTGACGCCATCCCTCATGGCTGCAAGAGCAGGACTGGGGCCCCAGTACCTCATTTCCTTGCTATAAAACAACAAAGCAGGGGGTGAAGTGTTGTGCTGGGCCGAGGCAGTGGGTCGCTGGGTTAGGGCACACACTGTTCTGTGGTTCCTCCATGTGCTTGGCCCCACTGGCTACCCCTGGACCAATATCCCCTGGCTTTGCCACTGATGTGCTGCTGCATGTGCAGTTGTTGGAGCCAGGGCTGCCTGTTTGTGTGTGGTGGTGGGAGATGGTGTGAAGGGCATCATCCAAATGTAGGGATGATGCCTCCTCAGATTGGTGAAACAGAGCATCCCAAAGCATTTGCCTGGTTTCTGTGCCCCTGCTTTGCCCCCGAACAGGCAGACCCCAGGCAGACCCTGAAGCGGCTGAACCTCACAGGTCAGCTGCCTCCCCTGGACCTCAATGCAGGCAGGTGCTGCCTGCATGTCCTGGGTACAGACCACCCCTGCAACAGCCCGCTTACGCCCGCGATGCTCTCACTATGTGTGTGCTGTACTGGGGACTTCGGGCAGTGTTCCCCAGGGACACGGGACCAGGAACGGCTCCTATTCCCCCGCGCTGGGTTTTCATCGGGACTTTGCATGGGGCACCCCGGGATTCCATCAGTCCCAGCCCAGCACCCCTTACCCCTCCGGGCCGAGGGTGGTGCTGGCAGCTGGCACATCCCAGCCGAGGCATGAGCCCGGGGTGCGGGTACTGCGCAGGGTAATTGCCCGGGCATGGCGGGCAGGCGGCAGGCCAGGGGCACCCACCTCAGTCGCGGGCGGCGAGCAGGGGGTTGGGAAAGGCGTGTGTTTCCCTTTAAGAGGCAGGCCTTGGAGCTGCTTCCTCTCAGCCCTGCAAGAGCCCTAAACACAGTGCATCTGCCTGCAGCCTGCTCGCAACCAGCGTGAGTGCGTCTTGGCCCGGGGCTGGGGAGGGCTGGCACATGGGGCGGGGGGGAAGGCATCCTGCTTGCCGCGGAGAGCAGAGAGGGCTGGCACCGCTGTAGAGGTGCCAGGTATCACACAGAAAGCACTGGGCATCACTGCGGTGGGTGCTGTGATGCCCACTGGCACTGTGGCTGAAGACACCTTGGCATGTTATCTCAGCGCTGGGCTCTGGGGGTGAGAAGGCTTTGGAAGCGCAGGGGTTTCCAAGGCTGGTGCCCCCCAAACTGAAGTGTGAAGCTGCCGGTGCGTTGAGCTGAGCTGGGCAGCACGTGGTGGCTGTGTGCCTGCCACGCTCCCCAGCTGCGCTGGCCTCAAGCGGGTGAAGCACCCCACATCCTCTGGCATCAGCTCCCAGACCATGGTGAGTCCCAAGACCTCGGAGACGGCACTCCATGGCAAGGTGAGCGGTGGGACTGATTGTGGAGGAGAATGTGGGAGCGAACAACTCGTGGTGAGAGCAGTGGGTTGCACGCCCCAGCCCTTGGAGACCACCACCTTCCCCGTGTTGGATCTTGCCAGGGGTGAGCATTCATTGTCCCACAGCCTCCTAGCTGGCGCACTTTTGCAGGCACTTGTAAACCTTCTTTTCTCAGGGGGCGCCTCACTGTCAGGTCTCTCCCTGGCAGTGAGGGGTCTGCTGAAGGTTCACTGGTGCTGGGCCCCCTCTGCCGGCTCTGCTAAAGCTCACAAGCCAGCAAATAGTGCTGCAAGCCTCTCTGGGTGAGCCCTATGCAGGGCACCCTTGGGTGCCCAGGGCACCCAGAGCTCTGGGTGGTGGTGGGACTCATGGGAAAGCCAGGCTTCTCTCCACCCAGGGGATGTGGCTTGGGAGTGATACATGTGTTACTTGGGGCCAGCACCAGCCACATCTGTGGCACAAAGCAGCAGCCCCGGGATGGAGTCCTTGGCCAGGCTGGCCAGCTGCTGCTGTGATTTGTGCAGTGCCGGGGCAGTGGAAGCTGCCCAAGCTCACTGAGTTGGACACTGAACTGCCTCTGTAAACCCAGCTTGTGGCTTACAGTGGGGCTCGGCCACTTCTCTCCCCTCTGCAACACCTACAGGTTGTTTTCCCTGCGCTCCCTGTTTAAAGGATGCTCTGGGGTCCCATTTCCCTCAGCTGCCCAATTCCCAGCTTAGTCTCAGCTCTCTGCTTGGGACCAGTCACTCCACAAGCAGCAGCAGTGGATGCTGTTGGAACATGGTGTGGCCAGGCAGAGAGGATGAGGATGGAGAGACTGGGAGATCCGGTTGTGGGGCAAGTCTGGGAACAGGGCTCATGTTGCCCACACCCTCCCCTGTGTGCAGGCGAGCTGCTCTGCTGGCTCTTCCCACCCCTCTTCTCTCATCCCTGTGGTGGGGTCTGCTCAGCATCACATGCTGGGCTGTTTCTGGTTACTTTGGGGTGTTACCACAGCCCTTCTCATCTCTGCAGCCAGGGCCCAGAGTTTGGCCTCACTCCCCAGCCATGCTGCTGTTCCCGCTGCTCCTGGAGGCCACCCTGCTGCGGCTGGCCAGCGGCTCCCACCACCCTTTCTACAATGGCTTCTACTACAACCATGTCGTGAATGACAATGGCAATGGGCAAGAAAAAGGTATATTGGGGATTGGAGTGGCTTGTATGGGGGATTGGAGGGCTGACAGGTTGGTGCAAGGGGCTAAAATCCCCCAGCCCCAACCTCTGGGATGCAGCAAGGTGGGAGGACTTGGGTCCAGAGGAGCAGGTGGAGATGCTTCAAGGATGCTCATCAGATGCTCATGTATAAGAGGAGGTGGCTGGAAGGAGGGAATGCAGTGGCTGCAGAGAGATTTGGAGATGCTGCTCAGACCTGGATTCCAACCTGTCCATTGCACTTTCTTTTCCCGTTCACAGGAGATTACTTCAACGGAGCCAGGCTGGTGGTGGACACCTCCAAAGATCCCATCTACAGCCCCAGTGGTGCCAATGTCACCCTGCCCTGCCACTACCACTATGAGCCTGACCTGGAAGCCAAACGCAAGATCCGCATCAAGTGGTCTAAGCTGCGGGACGACTACACCAAGGAGCAGGATGTGCTGGTGGCTATTGGCAAGACCTACGTGGCCTTTGGGGACTTTCAAGGCCGAGCTCACATCCTCCGGGCTGACCGACATGACGCCTCACTGGTTGTCAGTGACGTGCGCTTGCAGGATGATGGCAAATACCGCTGTGAAGTCATTGATGGGCTGGAGGACGAGAGTGATGTAGTGGACCTCCGGCTGCAAGGTAGGAGCATGGTAGGAAACGCATGACTCCTTCACCAAGCCAGGCCTTGGCATCCCTTGACTTCCCATGGCATCCCTTCTGTGGGGAAGTTAGTGAGGCAAGGGAATCGGGGAGATGAATGCTGAGCAGAAAGTGGCTGGGGTGCTTGGTGTGATGGGGGTGGTAGTTTGGAGTTGTCTAGCTGTGGGGTCTTAGCAGCAAGTGACCCCAGAGCAGTCTGCCCAGCCATGATGCTGGGGGTGCTACTATGGAGTCAGAGTTGGAGGTCATCCTGTGGCCACAGAAATTTCTGCCTCTCCCCATCGATGATCTTGCTGTGCTGCATCATGTGTAGACACCTCCCAGCTCTGGGTGTTCATCTTGTGATGAACTCTGGCGACTGGTCTCACTGACCTTGTTGCTCACTTGCCATCAGGGATGTGACAGCTTCTGCTCCACTGCCAAGCTCAGAGCTGAGGAAGTGCCCTCTTGCTGTGCCCCTGCCCATCTCTCGCTCCTGAGCCCTCTCTTCTGTGGGGACTTGTCACAGGTTCTGCTGGGGGCTGGTCTGTGGTGGTGGTGCACATGTTGCCCTGGTCTGTCCGTCCTCATGCAGGGGCTCCCAGTGTCCCTGGGGTTGTAGCCCATATGTGCCATGGTGTCCTTTTGTCCGTGTAGCTTGTGCATCCCCGTGACAATGGTCTCTCCATCCCCACAGAGGTGGTCCTTGCCCCTAGGACTGCTCTCTGTGTGTCCCCAGAATCGTTCTCTGTTTGGCCCTGTGATGGTGGTCCCGGTCCCTGTATTTCCATTATCATAGTCGGTGCATCCCAGTGTGTGCTGGTGCCATCTCCACTAAGGTGGGCTGCCTGTCCCCAGGACCCAGCACCTCTGTCCCGGTGCCACCAGGTGTCGCTGGCAACTTGCCGCTGGTGGCTGCGTGCGAGGAGTAGCCCCAGCCCCTCAAGCACGAGCCTTGGGATTTGCCGTTCTGGGTTGCTCCCCGCCCCACAGCCTGAATCTGCGACGGGTGGGGGACCTCTGCCGCTGCTGCAGGGCTGGGCGGGGGGTGAGGGGGCTGCCTGGGAGTCAGCTGAGTGCCCTGTCTGCCCCCAGGCATCGTGTTCCCATACCAGCCTCCCCACGGGCAGTACAGGCTCAACTTCCACGAAGCCGAGCGAGTGTGCCAGGAGCAGGGTGCCATCCTTGCCACCTTCCACCAGCTCTTCCAGGCCTGGAGCGAGGGGTTGGACTGGTGCAACGCGGGCTGGCTAGCTGATGGCACTGTGCAGTACCCTATCCGCCTGCCCCGCAAGCGCTGTGGCGGCTTGCACCTCGCCCCGGGCATCCGCAGCTATGGGCCACGCCATCGGCACCTACACCACTTTGACGCCTTCTGCTTCTCCTCCATGCTCAGAGGTGGGTGCTGGGCCAGGGACCGGGCATAGGGTCCTGGAGAGGATGCTGTGCCTTGTTGGTGGCATCTCTTCCTCAAAGGACGCAGGACTCGGACAGGGATGGTCTAGATGGGGATGCTGTGGGTGATGCTCAGCACTGATGCTCCCCTCTCCTGCTCCCCTGTCCTCTCTAGGAGAGGTTTTCTACCTGGACAGCCCGGCTAGGATGACACTGGAGGAGGCCAAGCAGAGCTGCCAGGATGCAGGGGCTGAGATCGCCCGTGTAGGGCACCTCTACTCCGCCTGGAAGTTCCTGGGGCTGGACCGCTGCGATGCTGGCTGGCTGGCAGATGGCAGTGTCCGCTACCCCATCGTAAGGCCCCGGGCCAACTGCGGCCCCTCAGAGCCTGGTGTCCGCAGCTTCGGCTTCCCCAGCAAGGGCAGGTTTGGCGTCTTCTGCTACAAGGAGAGATAATGAGCCAGGAAGGCTCATTCTTGGCTGGAGAGGTGTTTCCAGCCTGTCGGTGCCTAGCATTGGGTATTTCCTAGGGCTGTTTTTGGGGTGACTGGGGTGAGGCAGGGTGGGGGGAGGTTTCTTTTTGTTTTATTTGAATATATTTTTTTTAATCCTTCCTCTATATTTTCCATACTTTGCTCAGCAGCTGGCACATGCTGCCACTTGGGGCAGCTGCTGGCTGGGGCAGTGTGGGACTGTCCCTGGCGTGGGGTGTGTGTGAGGACAATAAACCCCGTGGGCTGCTGCCACCTCACATGGCCTTTGCCACCCTGAGGTGGTGGCCCCTTCCCAGGCTGGCAGCACATCACCGATACCTGCCCCTGAGCTTGCAGAGCAGGGACCAGATGAGGCTGGATTTGGCTAGAGGCAGTGAATGGGTGCCTCGTGCATCCCAGCCCTTCTTCCAGTCCCAACCCCATCGCACTGAAGGATGCCGTTGTGCCTAACCCCATGGGAGCACCAGTGCCTTATCTCCATGTACCTCTCGTCCGATGTCACTTGAACTCTGGTGCCTTCTTCAAGCATTTGGTTATGAACAGCTGTATTTTCCTGGACCTCTTGTAATAAATCAGTGGAGAAAGCCCTAGAGCGACATGGCTGTGTCCCCATCTCTGCCCCTACCTGAGAGAGGGCTCTGCCATAGAGAGAGTGATCTGCTATACAGAGAGGATTGGGGGATTCCTGGCTGGACCCCTGAGACTGTCTCATCCTTGGCTTAGGATCATCTCATGGCTGCTGGCTCAGCCCTGTGCCTACTTGAGCTTCTGCAAGGGCCTTGAACACCCTTGTTAATGTTATTTAACTCCCTGGGTGTCAGGACTGAAAGCTGGAGGGTGAAGCAGTTCCTGCTGGTGATGGGTTTTAAGCAGATGGTTTAACCTCCTCCCAGGACAAGAGATGAACAGGGGGCCAATATTCTACCCCTTCTTCAGTTGGGGCTTGAGTCCCACACCTGTACTGTCTCCAGGGCTGCTGGGGCTGAGCTGGTCCCATGTAGCAGTCTGGAGCACCCTGTTTGGGCTCCCCTTCCTTTCCTGCTGCTTTGCTGTGGGACATCTCAGCCCACACAGACACTCCCTTCCCCCCCAAAAAAACCCGACACTGACAGAGTGCCTGTTCTGATTTCAATCTCTTTATTATTTATCATTCTTTCAAAATAGGATATGTTCAAAATATAAATAGGTGCAGGGAACACTGGTGCCCTGCACAGTCCCCTGGAAAAAGCAGGTTGTCCCAGGACGGGCGCTGTGCTGCAGTGCCGGGGATGACAGGGAAGCAGAGAGGGGCTGCAGCCTCTGGCACTTGGCTCCTGGGGCTCAGCATCCCTTCACCTTGCTCCACATCTCCTTCCACTGCAGCCACCCCAGCTTTCCCTGCCTGCCCCAACACACTGCAGCAGGAGGATGGTTCTGGAAAAAAACAATAAAATTAAACCCCAAAAGGTGCTGTTCACCCTAGAGATTAAATAACAGAAATAATTACATTGTTCGTGGATAAAATCAGGAAAAAAATAATCATCTTTATTATTTAACTTAACCCCCTGCCCTCTGCAAACCCGCCCCCCTCCCTGTCCCTGAAGGCACAAAGATAATTGGAACCGGACGGTTAGTAAAAATGCTGGGATCTAATTTGCTTTGGTGCTTGGAAAAACATTAATTTTTTTATATATATACACAAAGGTGGTTTTGTCTTTAATATATTTTTTTTCCTTATATGACAAAAAAAAAAAAAGCAACAAGAAGAAGAAATTGACTCTGTTAATATAACTGTTCCATTTAAAATCTCTCTTTTGCTTTCCCCATTGGTCTCTCTGGCCCCGCTCTAACGGGTGGGTCTGTGTGCGGCTCTGCCGCTGGGTCTCAATCGGCTCCTGGGGCTCCTCTTGTATAGCCTGCGCTGGTAGCTGGAGGCTGGAGAAGAGGGAAGAGAAGAAAAGGCATCTTGTTAGCAGGAGTCAGGACAGAGCTACTGCTTGTCCCGTGTTGGCTGACCTGGCCCCCAGCTCCCTGGCCAAACATGGGCAGCCGCAGGCAGGGTGGTGTGTGCCCGGCGCCAGTCTGCCCCATCGTGCACAGTCAGCCCTTCTCTTGCCCCAGCTGCTGGGCTTTGCTGAGGGTGAAGGTGCCTGGTGCCAACCAGGAGCCTGGGCAAGGCATCCTCTCTGTGGGTAATTGTCCCATCCCTGTGCCCAGCTGGGAGGCCAGCTCTGTGAGTGGTGTGGGCATGCAGATCACCTCCTCATCTCAACCATGGCTCTTCCAGTCCATGGAAATATCCATCAGTGGTGGGCTCAGGAAGGAAACAGCCTTGTCTGGCTGGTAGGGATGAGGTTTCTCTCTGCCCTTTCCTGCTCCAGTGTGCTATTTGCAGGAGGGTTTTGATGGAAGCAGCAAAAACTGGTTGGGAACCTTTGTCTTGGTCGCTGGTGGTCCATTGCCAGGAGCAGCCACAGCATTCTGGGTCCATGGTAAAAACTTAGCACAAACCAGGCTGGTGACACCCTATGTGGCTGCCTTTGAATGCTTTATCACCCCTGCCCCTTCCATCTCCTCCCTGGGGCGGAGGTTTGTCCCTTAAGCCTGTATCAACTTTCTCTGGCCCTGGAACCATCCCTTTAGCTGGAATTGCCAAGCTGGACCAGAACCTGGACAGATGTGATTTGTCTAAGTCTGATGAATTTATTGGGAAGCTGCATGTGAGCAGGGATGGGACAAGAGGGTAGGCAGCCCTGGGAGTGGGCTGGGACACCAGTGGGAGAGGGCTGGCTGCCGTCAGCTGGAGGCCTGACAGAAGGAGGATCAGGAGCCCAGCCCTGTCCCTTGGCTTAGCTCTGCTGCAGTGCTCCTGCCTGGTCCCAGGGCAGAGGGATACTGAGGAGGGACTCTGGGTGACCACTAGTTCCCCTCCTCTTTGCTCTGCTGATGCACACTGTGCCAAAACTCACTCTTTCAGAAGACATTTCTTTTACTTTCACTTTTTAAAAGTAGCTCAGACCCTTGTTGCCCTGTCCTGGCTCTGGCTTTGCCCCTGCTCTGCCTAGGTGAAGAACCTCTAGGGTAGGGGTTGCCTGGGCTGCCCCTCCATCCTGCCTCCAGTGGCTCACAGCCACCCAGATTCCTATAGCCCCATTATGGTGGAGCTTTCAACAAGTCAAGGAGACCATGATGTAACCTGCCTGGCTCAGAGGTAGCCTGCACCTTGCATTCCCAGATCTTTCTCTGAGCTGCAGTGGTGCATCACCCCTAACCCCAAGGAAAGGGCCTGGGACGTACGGTTTGTGCAGGATATCCGTGGCTCCTCCCACTGCCCATTGGGCTGGCACCGGATCGTGGGCACGTGGCGCTGGATGTAGCCTTGGTTGCACTGGTACCGCACCATGGAGTTTATTTCGTAGCGGTCCATCTTCCGACCGAAGGTCCTGGCGTTCTCCACCACTGGGGGGTCCCCACAGGCCACTAGAGGACATGGCAGAGACATAGAAAGCTTGAGGAGTCCTGCCTGGTTGAGTGGGAAGCTCATACCCAGGCAGCTCTTGGTCATGCACAGCCTCCTGTCGTGCATAGAACTGTAAATCCCTTTGAGATTCACAGAATCATAGAACCATTCAGGTTGGAAAAGACATTCAAGATCGTCAAGACCAACTAATAACCCTGCTCTACCAAGTTCACCACTAGACCACACCTTTAAGCACCACATCTAAACAACCTTTAAACACATCCAGGGATGGTGACTCAGCCTGTTCCAATGCCTGACTACTCTTCTAGTAACAAAATCTGTTCTTAATGTCAGGAGATTGCCTCTGTCCACAATCAGAGACAGGGAGATGTGGAAGTTCTGCGATGAACCTTGAAATGAAGCACCTGTCTGACTGAGGGCTCCGCTCCCGCCACTTGAAGAGACAGCAAGTGCCAAGCATCACAACAGCTGCTCGTGTCTGTGGGAGGGCACCGAGCTGGTGTGTGGGAGTGAGGCAGCAGCCAGGGTATGGCTCTGCCTGGGGACACGAAAGCCCACCCTTGGTAGCTGGTCTTACTTGTTTTCAAACCCTCAGAAAACTAGGGCAACTCCTGCTCCTAGTTCCACTCCTTTGACCATCCTCTGCAATGACAAACCCCCCCATCCACGTACACTAGGGGCTCCACTCCAGCCCTGTGGCTGCTGCGTAAGACCCCAACCCTTACTGGTACAGGGCAGGGTGCTGACCTGTTCCTTTCTTGCAGGTGAAAGGGAGGTGATAGTTGCAGGGAACATCATTCCATTCGCCTCGCTCATGCCAGATCATCACAACGCAGTCCTCACCCGCCGCAAAGAAGTTGTCAGGTTGGTTGGGTCGCCAGTTCTCAAACTGCTGCTGAGAGAGGAAAGGCCTTTATCTAAGGCTGAGCCTTCTGCTACTCCTTTGTTCTGCTGCTGCCTCCCCTGTGCATCTCACCAGCAGTGACCATGGGTTGCTGGCACTGCTAGGGCAACAGTTATTTCAATTGTGATGGTGTGCTTGGCTTAACAGACCAGTTTTGCTAGAGACTTGGAAAAATCGTAAGCCCTGCAAAGTTTAGGGCTGTCTCCACTCAATGCCCAAACCCAAGTACTCAGCATGTAACTCATGGGGCTCTTCCCACCCAAGGAGAGCCTCTTCCCCACACCAAAAGCCAGCACCTGCCCACACTGTGGGCTGAAGGCTCACCAAGGAGTGTCCATCGGACCAGCGGAAGTCGTTCTCCACAGCTCTGTCATTGAGGCCAATCCACTGGTAGTCCTGTGCTTGGCCTGAAAGAGTTGGAAGGGTCATGAATCCTCTCTGTCATAATGGAAACGTTTCTTTACCATTGCTGCTATTTCTAGCCTTGGAGCTTCTTGGTCACTGAACTCTTTCCCAGGCACTAACCCCTGATAGCCATTTTTTCTCCACATCATGCTTGTCCACCTTCATTCTCACTAAGCACTCCATGAGCACAGATCCACCCATGTTGGCATGGGTCACTGTACTTGCTAGATCAAGTGAACACTTTGTGATCAAGCTGCCCTAGCTAAGAAAGGGCCCTCTTCTATCTCACAGCTCAACGGTTCTTCCTTTCCTGCGCAAGCTTGAGGCTTCATCACAAAACACCTGAACACCAGTGGAAGAAATTGTAGGTCTTATGTAATTTGGGTTAAGTCTGCCCATAGAATCAGAGTCTGACAGACTGACCACTGCTCAGTCCCAGGCTACCCTCAGTACTCACTGTTCACAAACTCCTGCTCCTCTGGGGTGATGATACTGCTCAGGTGGGCTTGATGTTGTCGGCATCTGTTCTCAGCATCCATCCAAGTCTCCCTGTCTTCAAAGTGCCTGTAGCAGTGGCCCTGAAACTTGGTCCAGCCTTCCTCACAGTTTTCCAGGTCTGAAACACAGAAGGAGGAATGAAAAGGAGGTGGATCTGAAAGCCTTCCAACTCACCTCTTAGCAGCCCATGATCACATGATCACTTGCACAAAAAAGCAAACCCTGACACCATTTGTCTGTGGGAAATCCCAGGGAAAGGGATAAGAAGGCATCCAAAACACACACACACACAGAGGAGAGCCTGTGCTGAAGACTATTCACGGTAACACGACCAGAGCTATCAGAAAACCTGAGTGCCATATTTCTCATATTCCTAGGCTCTGTTTTTGAGGAACTGACCAAGCAAGTCTCCTTCTCTCCTGCTTTGTGCTGGCCTGCATTGTTATTGCTTTGGAAAGAAACTTCAAAACTTGAATCCAGATGCCTGGAATCAACATAAATGTGTTAAAAATGGAAGAGGGCAGGAGAGCCTATTTTGGGTGATTGCATTGCTTGGTGTGGTTTTGAGGTTCTGGAGCAGAAGCAAGTCCATCAGGATGAGAGAAAAGAGACAGAGACAAATGATGAAGAAAGAAAATGAAATCTCAAGAAAAACTACTGGAATCTGCTACAGAAGTAACAAAAACAAATCCACTTGAAAGAACAGCTTTTGATGTCTGAGAAACACTGAAGTGTTGAAACCATTAATAATACAACCATAGGTGGGGGATAGCAGAGATGAATGAAGAAACCATGTAAAAAGACCTTCAGCATCTCCAGTACAATGCACCACCACACACTAGCCCCATGTGACTGAAGGAAAGAGAAAATGAAATGTGTTTGATCTCGTCTTTCAGATTCCTGATCTACCATCAGGCCCTTGCTGCTCTTGGAGTGGTGGGTTTTCGTGGGTTCTTATGCCTCTCTCCCTTTGCAGTAAGGATTTTGGTACTTGATGTCTTTCTTCTTTGTTAAACGTGATCGGCCAAAGCACTTGCCAGCTTCGATCAGACTAATTCCTCTTAGCCTACCCTTCTGGTGTCCTTCCAGCTGCAGACTGCAGACAACTTGTAGATGTTGGAAAGGCTGGTGGTTAGTTGAGGCATTTAAACAATTTTTTGCCCTCTTCAAAGATCATATGGATTATCTGGAGGTGGCTGTAGCTTTAAGTATTCTTGGTCTTTGCAGGCAGATTTCTTGAACAAGGTGAGCAGACAACATGCTCTATCTTTTGAGATTTAATACCTTTTCTCAGCAACTTGAATGTCACCTCTTGTCATCATAGCCTGGGGACAAGATAGCACATAGCACGGAACCTCAGCAGGACATTTCCTAGGAGAAAGGCCAATCTTTCCTATGCAGTTATTACTTGCAGGGAAACATGACAGCAATTGTCTGGGCAAGGAAAGACAAAAATTTTGTTCCCTGGTAAAGACGCTTTTGTGGTGATGGGAAGGAGTGTCTGTGTCTACAGATGGCAGACCTCACCTACAGCATCCTGCTGTTCTTGGAGACCAACAGGAATGATGGCCTACCTCATGGGAATGGAGATTTACATTCCCCACAGAACTCAGGCATGCTTCCCCTTTCATCTCTCAGGCATCAAGAGCCCATAAATCAAAGAGAAGAAATGAAGCCTGGCTTGTACCACACAAGATCATAAGTAGCTGCAGGGTAGAAAGTCTCTTGTTGGATTCCAGAGATCTTTAACAACAGGTAGGAGAGATGGGTAAATCAGAGGCTGATTAGGTTGCATTAGGAAAGTGATGATAAGGCAGCACAAGTCCTGTCCAAATGGTCTATGACCCTGAGCCTTCTTCATAGAATCATAGAATCATTAGGGATTGGAAGGGACCTCAAAAGATCGTCTAGTCCAATCCCCCTGCCACAGCAGGATCACCTAGACCGAGCCACACAGGAACACATCCAGGTGGGTCTCCAGCGAAGGAGACTCCACAACACCCCTGGGCAGCCTGTTCCAGTGCTCTGTCACCCTTACTGTGAAGAAGTTCCTTCTCATGTGGAACTGCCTATGTTCCAGCTCACACCCACTGCCCCTTGTTGTTCTTGTGGTCTACTCCATATGTTCATATTGGAGGCAGAAAGAGAGATGCAGAGAAAGGGGAGGAGAAACTCCAGGATATATTGTCATTATTTGTGCCAAGGTGAAAAAGTCACTGCAACTTTATTTCTCTTTTGTTTGAGCAAGACAGGAGAGTTCCCCTCAGTTGAGCTGATAAAGGTCTGGACTCTCATCAGCTTTATGAAAAAAACCCACAACTCTTCTCCTTTCCATGTAGAAACAAAAAGAAGCATTAGTGCAGGTCAGAGTACCCACATTTGGTGGGAAAATAGGTCACTTCATGTTTTCTCACAGACACACATTTCCTGCTGATTTTGCCACAGGAAGCCATGTCGAAGAGATGACAAAAATGTAACGTTGTGTCAAATTGGTGGGGATTCCTGGGGTGAATGCGGCTCCTCTCAGCTGCATCTTTACAGAAGGAAACACAATCGTTTTTCATGGCTCAGTTGAAGCATCCTTCCATGAAATTCCAGTCTAGCAGAGAAAGTTTGCCTGGGGTGAGGATGTACTTAGATGTTTCCCTACTGTTACAGATGAACAGAAAGACCCTTGACCAAAAGAAACAACAACTCCTGTGATCAACACTGCTACACTCTGTTTGGAACTCCACTTGAGAAACTTAGAAAGCTGAAGAGAACACCAGAAGCTCCTGATTAAGAGTCTCAGAGGAAATAGTGCTGCAATGAACAATCTAAGCAGAAAATGTTCCTGTAGTGCTTTTTAAGCTGCTTTAGGAAGTTGTCTTACTGAGATGAGGGCAGGACTGGTGAGAACCCTTGGATCAGTTTTTTTGGGGATAGTGTGGGAAGAAGGTAGTGCAGCAGTTAGTAAGATGAGCTGAAGCCAGGTTGTACGGATCTCACACAGGTCCCCTCTGTAGCTGGGAAGCCATAAGCATTTGAAAGTCAATGCCATCAGTGCTAGTACCTTGATTCAGAGAGGGGCTTGAGTGGCACTCATCTGTCTCTGTGAGAAACCAAGGGCTTCCATTAGAGCTCTGAGCAGACAGCTCCACCAACAGAACAACTTGTTTAGGGGAAAGTTGGGGGAACTCGGGAGTTGCTGGTTGCCGTTTGAAAACTAACTGCCACTGCTGCTGATGGAAGGATGAAGGCAAGAGACCCAGCCTGCCCTACAAGGAAGACATTGATTTTCTTTCACTTGGTAGTTGAACACTTCTCTGAAGGTATCAGTACAAGCTCCGAAAGATGTATCCAACACCCAGCACTGAGCGTCTTTGACAGGTGTGGTAACTGTTCCTTGGCTACCGGCTCTGCCTGATGCATCAAACGTGTCTGTCTCTCCACCAGCCGTGGGTCTACAAGGAAGAATGTGGAATTCTCATAAATGGTTTGTCTCCTATCCATCTTGGTATCCAGTGCTCACTACTAGTGTCTTCCAAACCATAATTTAGATGAAGTTCCAGGGCAAGAAATCTCAGTGAAGATGAAGAAAGTGCAGGAAAGAAAAATAAGTTCAAAGGTTGTTCAGACCACAACTTTTCCCCTTTGATGTAATTTGGCCTAACTATGGGTGCGTCTTCCTTGGGGAAGAATGCTGAAGTGCAACGTCATCTTCTCCAGGCATGTCCCCACTATGAGAACTCTTGCTTGTGATGGGGCTGGAAAAAGCTGGCATATCTTTTCCATTTGTGGGTTCTGTCTTGGTGAAAGAGGCTACTCATAGTTTTCCATTGAGATAGAACAATCCTTAAAATCCTTTCTGCTTTTCTGGAGGTGAAAAGTTTCTACAGGAAGATTTTGTCCCCCAACTCTCCAGTGTTTCTCAACTTGCTAATTAGCACAAGCCTGGGTAGTAAATGCCACCATTTGGTATCACTTTGATCCCCTGTCACCTTGGGGCAGAAGGAAGGAAGAAAAGATGCTCTGAAGAAGGCCCCAGGTAGTTGGTTTGTGTCTATATACTGCAAAATCTAATTTGTGCTGGAAGAATAATCTCTCCTCCCAGTATCTCTCCAAGCTGAGCCTTGATTCTTTTAACTGAACATTTGAATCAGAAGAAGAGTTATTCAGAATGGAAATACTTCAGAGACATTCAACTCAGTGACAAATCCATTTATGTTTTGGAGCATGAAGGTTGCCCTCTTTATTGTAGGCTCTTTATTCTAGGCTGTATCACTGCAAGCAAAGCATTTATTCCTTGGATTGCTGATGAACCTTTGACTCCAGTTTTGCAGTTCTTCTCTGACAGAAGGAATTTGTTCCTCTGGACTGCCCTTCTAAATACTCATGAATGCTTTCTGGATTTCCTTGTTCAGTGCAACATGAAGAGAATCTTAGTTCCCATTACACTAACACTTTGAGACCTTCCAGAGCAAAATGGAGGTCACAGGTCTAGTACCAGAGATGAACTTGGCTGACTATTGCTTACACTTGGAGCTCCTAGAAGACAAAGGAAAACAAGGTATCCTAAGGGATGATTATAACCCTAGAGGCCTCTTGGGCTTCTCAACAGCAGTGGCAGCAGAAGCTGGTGTTGATTCCATCAGGCTCTAGCTGAACAAGTAAGGAAAGGCTCTCCTTTGTCCGGCTCCATGTGTGGAAAGCACGTTGCAGAAGTGGGAGAAAACCACATACGAGAGGTAAAGCAGAACATTTATCAGGCAATAATGAGCCTTCAGCTGTCTTCAGCCACATGGACTAAAACTTGGTGTGTTCAAGGTCTCTTCTGTGATGCAGGAGACTTGCTGTGAGTTGCCATCCCTGGTATTTGAGGAGTGAGCAGACAGACATATGCAGTGTCGTTGCCCCTAATTTCCAGCTGGGAAATAATACTGGAACAGAACTTCCTTTTACAGATAATGTATATAATATGATAATACATATTATATATCCTGTAAAAACAAATCTCTGCATATAACATGTATGTTACGTATCCCTTCACACACATATATACTTTTATATGACACATAGAGAAAGGGTGATTATCTCTAAGTAGTGTTGGAAAACTAGATGACAAACACAAGTGAGACACCGACAGGTTTTCTTCCCAAAAGTGTGCTGCAAATGGCTGCAGGGAAGATGTTTTCACTGCATGATGATCTTAAGTACCAGACTCCCCCTTCAAACCGTTGACATATTGGGGCACTGGCCCTATCTACAACTGGATGTAGAATTGCTTCACCAAGCTGGTGTCAGGATACTCAAACATATCTGCTGAGTCAGAAGAAGCCTTATTTAGTTTGATCCTCCCAGAAAATCTTGGTCTCAGAGATCTTTTAGATAAGTCAGATAATTAAGATAAGGCTAATTGTCTCTTGAAATCCTGGCAGATGGCTCTCAGGATATCACATCTAAATGACAGGATTTACGCAAGGTGAGATCTCCAGGGAAAAAGAGAAATCCATCTATCATTGGCTCTTTTCTTCATAACCTTTTATATGCCATAAACATGCCCACTTCCACAGACTTTGAAGGCAGGTGAGATCAGTAAATCCCTGCACAGCTCTTCAGCACAGTGGGTGTACCAGCTCTGCTCAGCAAAGAGCAGAGCTCTGCCTCCACTGCACTGGCTTCAGGTACCTTGACACCCAGGGATCTTCTGCAGAGGCAAGCTGTTTATCTGCTTGGGCGAGCAGTCATTCAAAAAGTCAGCACTGCTCTGAGATGCAGCTCAAGTGCTTATCAACCGACAAGAAGACGAGACTACTGCTATTATTACCCAGCGCCAACAAAGGACAAGCAGCGCGGCATGGGATGCAAAGCAGAGGCAGCCCTTCCCTTTCAAGGGCTTCAGCTCTAAAATAAAGATGGTGAGAAAATGTCTTGTTAAAAATAGGAAGCCCATTTGCACCATACTGTTAACTCCCTTCTTATGTGTAATGCAAAAGCAGCATCTCTTTAGAAGATGATTTGTACCGCAGTTAATATTGTCCAGAGGTCGCAAAAGATTATTTGAATCTACTGCCACAATTTTTTGGTTTCTTTTCTTTTGCTGCTAACAAAATGCAAGGTTTAATGTCTAGATTTGAAAAACCCTCAAATAACTGTTTAAAACCAAATACCCAACGCAAACAGGGTCTTGCATCTGGAAGATGTAAAATGTTGGCTGGAGAAAGCAAGGGGGAGTTACACAGCTACAATACAAACCTGGAATTTGTTTCCCCATTTTCTTCCTAAGATTTCTTTTGGATTGCCAGATTTATACTGTATTTATTCTGAACCGTTTCCTTTTGGAAACTAAATGCATCACCAGTATTCTCCCAATGCCGTTGAAAACAATTTGCAGGACTAGATCATGGAGACTGGGAAAAGAAATCCTTTTGAAATGAAAGAGAAGTAGGGGAGGGCTGGTTTTGTTCAGCAGAAGTGTGCATGCAGTGTCAGTGGGGAGAAGAAAATGCTTGTGAAATCCTTCATCCTAACCTAAGGAGACAACTAGAAACAGTGCCGATGCTTTTTAAGACAACACAGTCCATGCATTTCTCTCAGTGGCAGCCTGTATGGACGATGAACAATAATGTCCAGTAAATAAGATCGGCTTTGTGCCTAGAACACCTACTAGGGAGGATCAGCTTATGGACAGAGGCTGAGATCACCAAAACTCTGAACAAACTCTGCAGATTTTCTGAAGCTCTGAGGAACCAGTTTAGAAATATACCACTCCTGTTGTCATTCTACAGAGAGGAAAAGGTAAGAGACAGGCAAGGCATCTTCCAGATGTCCTACAGTCCCTATTGTACTCCTCACTCTGTCTAGGCCTCCTTCTAAGCACAGGTATCCAGTGAGGGACTTGGAGACCAGAGAGAAAATTATCTTCTATGGTCTGAGTAAAAAAAAAATCCAGGTACAATTTAAGTTTACTTTTCAGAGACTCCTGGGAAGTTTGAAAAACACTGGAGCAATTGTACATTACAGCCTACGACGAGGGTGACTCCCACAAGAAAAGAGGGAAGCTCACATTTGGAGTTAAAGGCTAGCAGCAAACAAACCAATTAGTGACTTATGAGAAGCAATTAAGTCATTAAAATAATTAACTGCAATAATTAAACCAAAGCCTCCACACAGCAGAAGGGCCAAGTGTGGATACGGCCTTACAAAGCTGTATTCATTTAGAGAACAGCGAGTTTCCTGGGGTACTCTTTGATCTCCTGGGACCTTCTACTGGTGAATGGAGAGCTCAGGAATTTTAGAGATCTTCTCCTCCGAACATCATATGTAGAAGTAAACTGACATGTCTAGAACAGTGGTCCAGGACTGTAGGCTGCCTCTTCAGATAACGATTTTAATGAAGCTAAGAAATCTTTGATGCAAACTAAGTATTGTTGAGACCATGACTAGGACTACATTTAAATCTATAGGGACACTGTAGTAAAGAAGTTTACCCATAAAAAGAGTTGTTTTACTCTAGAATATTTTCCCTGGTGGGAGCGGGGTGGTGTACTCAAGCCTATCTGCAGTTTACCACGAGGCTACCATTAAACTTCACATAGTAGTGGCTAACCTCTCCCCATTACCTCCTAAGAACCTCCAGCTGTTACATCGTCATCTCTCTGACTTGCAAATACATGTTCCAACTTCAGAACATTTTTTTCAGGCTTCTTCACACATGAGCTGCTGAACACATGGTTTTCTTTCAAAATACTTCACAAGAATGTTGGCTAACAAATGCTCTGAAGAATTTGGCAATCGCTTTGTGGGTGATTTATAAAAACAAAAAAGCAGTGCAAGAAAACGGTACTTTGGGGGCTCAGTTTTTTAACCCTGAGCCTCACTGGCTAGTTTCCTTCATTCCCCTGAACCTGACTTTGCTCACTTGTTTACGTCTTCAGGCTTGGATGTGGCAATGGGCACGGTCCACGGCAGAGCCTGCTGAGTGTGCAAGGAGGTCATTTGGGTGGGTTAAGTCCTGCAGTACCCTGCCAAGCCCTGGACATTGTGCCCAGCTGGACCAGTGCTGTGGGAACAACCCTGCTGGGTTACCCTCACCCACTCCTGCACATCTGCTGCGCAGCTGCTCAGCAGAGGCAGACTGGCCCTCTGGAGAGGCGTGAGCACAACTGAACAAAGGTTTGTGATTACCTGCTTTCACAGAGGGAGAGAAGTGACACAGAGGGAAATGCAGGGACTCACCAGAAGCACTTTGGGGATGGAAATGATGTTAGGAACCAGACTGCGCTTCACAAAGCCCTGCACTTACAGACCCTTGCTGAGTCCAGAGCTACCTCTGCTGAATGGGGCAAATTAACAAAAAAGAGGCAGTTCAGGAAGTAATGTGGGAAGGGGGTGGAAGTAATATTACTTTTGCTAGAGGGAATGAGAAAATCTCTTCACACATACATTTTGTACCACACTTAAAAGCAACATCTCCTACATGAACGTGTGGCTAATGGAAAACTGAGTGCATGTAAGACTTCATACAGCAGCACAAGAATTGATGGTTTTCAAGAAGGGCCTGTCCCCCAGAACCGGCTCCTGGTTTCAGCAGAGATACCAAGCCATGGCTAGGGATGTCACAGGATGTCACTCTTGTGTTACCCAGACTGGACTCTTCCTCCCTTGGCCAAGAAGCAGCCATCAGCAAATACAACAACATCCTACCTTGTTTTCTTCTACATGCCCCCGTGGCATGAGAACTGCTTGGGGGATGCTTGTCAGAAAGCCAGCGGAGTGTTTTCACCATAAGTGTTTACTCACGTTTAATTTCTGTGTCTGACAGCAAGGAATCCTACCAAAACCAGAGCTACATCCCCCAGGAATGGCAGTTCAGAGAACGGACTAATGCTTATAGTTATAGGGCAGTGGGGCAAGGCCAGTTAATGCGTCTCCTGTTGCTTTTCTTGAACAATCCTCTTCTGTTTGCCCCAGGAGCCTGTAGTTGCCATGGGCAGGCAGAATGAAGGTCCTGGAGGCTTCCAGGGATGCAGGTATGGTGGCTGGATAATTACATTACCTGCCCAGACGCAGGCTATCATCTGTTAAGACAGAAGCTATTGATATGACCTGTGAAAACCCCCAGTTTATAGCTTCCAATCACAATAATGTTCTGCTCAAGTCTGCTTCATATGCTGCAGAGGACACAAAAAAAGTGATAGCTCTGCCCCCTCCCTCCATTCCCTTCTATAGGAGAAGACTCAGTACCTTCTGAAGTGGGTCCTAAAGCTTCTATTGCTTCTTGTGAAACTTCAGGCAGTGCAGCAGTAGCAGTGGCCAGCAGGTGGGGATTGTCTGGAGCAACAGCTGTCTCCGTCTCTTGTCCTGACACGGCAGGAGGAGAGGGCTCTATTTCGAGCTGAGCCTCTTCAGAGTTCATTGGTCTCTGTGCTAATTCAACATCTGGAGCACTGGTACTAATTACAATGTCTGGGACAGAGATTTCCCCTGAAACACCTGAGACTGAGTGTGTCACAGCTCCAGATGTTGCATCAGGATTTTCCTTTTCCTTGGAAGCACCAGAGGGCTCACCACTGGCCAAAGACGTGGCAGCTGTTTCAATGTTAGCAGCAGGCAACGCAGATGCAGATGCTTCCCCACTGGTTTCATGGGCTGTAGCTGTTTCTGTGCTAGTCTGGGGAAACACAGATGCTGCACCCTGGGCTTCTTGATCTGTGGATGTTTCTCTCCTAATTTCAGGAAATGCAGAGGTTTTCCCACTTCCTTCTTGAACTGTGAATGTTTCTATGCTAATTTTGGGATAGGCAGATGTCTCACCCCTGGCTTCTTGACTCGTTGGTGCTTCTATGCTGATGTCAGGGAATGCAGATGTTTCCCCACTGATTTTGTGGACTGTAGAAGTTTCTATTGTAATCTCAGGAAATGCAGATGTTTCACCTTGGGCTTCTCGACCTGTGGATGTTTCTATTCTGATTTCAGGAAACGCAGAGGTTTCCCCACTGATTTTGTGGACCGTCGATGTTTCTATGCTGATTTCAGGAAAGACAGACGTTTCCCCGCTGATTTCGTGGATTGTTGATGTTTCTATGCTGATTTCAGGAAACGCAGATGTTTCCCCACTAGTTTCATGGACTGTGGAGGTTTCTATGCTGGTTTCAGGGTAAGCAGATGGTTCACCCCTGGCTTCTTGACTTGTGGATGTTTCTATTCTAATTTCAGGAAAGGCAGAACTTTCTCCACTAATTTCATGGACTGTGGAAGTTTCTATGCTAATTTCAGGAAAGGCAGAACTTTCTCCACTAATGTCACGGATCGTGGAAGTTTCTATGCTAATTTCAGGAAAGGCGGAAGCTTCTCCACTAATTTCATGTACTGTGGATGTTTCTATGATAATTTCAGGGTAGCCAGACGTTTCGCCTCTGGCCTCTTGACTTGTGAATGTTTCTATTCTAATTTCAGGAAATGCAGACGTTTCCCCACTGATGTCTTGGCTTGTGGATGTTTCTATTCTAATTTCAGGAAAAGCAGATGTTTCCCCACTTAGTTCTTGTGTTGTAGATGTCTCTGTGCTACTTTCAGGAAATGCTGAGGTTTCTCCACTTACTTCTTGAACTGCTGATGATTCTGTGATAATTTCAGGGTAGCCAGATGTTTCACCCCTAGCTTCTTGACTCGTGGATGTTTCTATGCTGATGTCAGGGAATGCAGACATTTCCCCACTGATTTCTTGAATTGTTGAGGTTTCTATGCTAAATTCAGGAAATGCAGAAGTTTCCCCACTGATTTCGTGAATTGTAGATGCTTCTACACTAGTTTCAGGAAATGCAGATGATTCCCCACTGATTTCATAAGCTGTTGATGTTTCTATACCACTTTCTGGCAATGCAGATGTTTCCCCACTTAGTTCACTAGATGCAGAGGCCTCACCACTTGGCCCAAAGCTGTAGGGATTTGTGACAGCTGTTTCCCCACCCAGTTCCTGTGATACTGTTGGTATTGTCACAACTTCTACTAAATCAGAAGTGACCAAAGTGACTTCTGGAAACCCTGAAGTCTCCCCACTAATATTGATCACCGTTGAGGATTGTCCACTTAAATCTGTGGCTCCAGAAAGGTCTCCATTGATGTACGGGGTTCCAGATGGTTCCCCACTCAAATCTCCTGTCCCTGAAGAAAAGCCACTAGTCTCCACTGCTCCAGACCCTTCTCCAGAGAGTCCTCTGTCTCCAGAAGGAAATCCACTGATTTCTATCATCCCAGATGGCCCTTCTCCCACCTCCTGTGCAATGGATGTCTGTGTTACAACTTCCACCAAAGTTGTGTCCACCAGAGAGACTGTGGGAAAGCCAGAGGTGAGTCCACTTTCCTCTCCAGACGGTAGACCACTGGTGACATCAACTCCAGAGACTTCTCCACTTGAATATCCACTCATGTCAAGCCTTCCAGAAACACTCCCCCCAAAGTCTATATTCCCAGAGGGCTCACCACTGATGTCTAAACTCCCAGATACCATGCCTGATGCATCTCCATCTCCTGAAGGCAATCCACTGATTTCCAAAATCTCTTTTACTTCTGCTCTGGTAATTGAGGGGGTGGTTGTTACTTCCTCCAAAGTGGCATCTACAAAGGTGATGCCCGAGGTTTCACTGCTTCCATCGACACCAGAACCAAGGCTGCTTAGGTCCACCAAACCACTGACATCTTCTGTTCCAGATGGTTCTCCACTGACATCCTGTTCTGAGGGCAGCCCGCTAAGCTCAAGCCCTCCAGAGGGCTCTCCGCTGAGCTCAGGCACCCCAGAAGACTCCCCACTGAGTTCACCTCCTGAAGGTAACCCTTGGGTTCCACCACTGCTCTCCCACTCAGTGGATGGGAACCCTGACAGATCTCCTTCACCACTGATGCCAACGGATCCTTTGCCCTCTTCCTGTCGTTCTTGGGCTGTTGTTACAACTTCCACCAACGTGGTATCCACAAGAGAGATGGTAGGAAAACCAGAGGCAAGCCCACTTTCGTCTCCAGATGACACACTAGTGACTATCTCAGTGCTAGTTTCTGCACTAAATCCAGAAGGCAGCCCACTGCTTTCCACTCCAGATGGCATCCCACTAGTTTCTGGTGTCCTTGAAGGAGACACTGACACATCTTCCTCTGCAGAAGGTAAGCCACTGACATCAACAATGCCAGAAGTGGTGCCGCTCAGGTCCCCTGACGGTAACCCACTTTCTCCAGACAGAAAGTCACTTGTATGCAGGTCTACTGATGGTAATCCACTTCCTTCAACCCCAGAGTGTTCTCCACTAAGTTCAGAAACTCCAGAAGCTGGTTCTCTGCTTGCATCTGGGACTCCAGGTACCCACCCTGATGCTAAAGGTTCACCACTGGCTTGATGTTCTCCAGATTCAGTCACTGCTTCTGGCATTTCGCTGGTGGAAGCATCAGTGCTTGTTTCCTCTGGTATTGCATGAGCTGGAGGAAAAGCAGATGGACTTGCTGGAAAAGAAAGGACAAACAAAGAGAGGGAAGTAGGAAAATTATTTACTAAATTATTTCAAAGAAGCTACTAACAATTTCCTGATTGATTTTACCTCCAAACTGACAGTCTAGGGATCAAGGCACAAAGTCTAGTGCTTTGGCAGAAATGAGCCTCTTCAAGTTTGTTAATGAACTCGGTATCTTAACCAACAATTAATGAAATAGCTCTGGGAAACTGACAGAATATATAATGGTCTGAGGGAGTACGATGGTGACAGTGACACCAGTTTCCAGGTGCCCAAACAAAACTACTGCTTCCTCAGACATGACACGTGGAAGAAAAAACGTTTGGTGCTGCTCTGACTGCTCTGCTGCTCTGTCCTCCCTAGAAGGCATGGCCTGACATCTGTTCCTAGCCCACCTTTTTCATCCTAGTTATGTGCTGCGAGGTGCTCAAGTCTGTGTGTGCTGATCATTTAGTTCAAACATAGACAAGAATACAATCATGAACTGTTTAGGATTGGAAAAGGCCTTCAAGATCACTGAGTTCAACCATTGTCCTAACTCTACCAAGCCCACTGCTATACCTCCTAAAGTCTAACTTCCTAAAGTGAACTTCCTCTGGTACAACTTGTGTAGTTTCTCCTTCAGCAAGAACACAGCCCATTTATTTTGGAGGTGTCCCAACCCCACACCACCAGACAAGCACAACCCAAGGAACAGGGAAGCTCTGACCCACCTGAGAGCAGTGAAACATCTGTTGGAAAGACCTCTGTCTCCCAGGCTGTCTGATTCTCAGCTTGAGTGGCAAACTCTGTCTCTGCTGTCACCTCCTCCCCAGAGGGTACCCCCTCCACTCCAGGGATCACTTGGGTTGCCAGCAAATCTTCTTCAATGTATGAGGTGACTCCTTCCTCCTCCACAGGTGATAGAGCTGGAACAAAAGATATTGGAGGAAGCTCCCAAAAAATTCACAGTTCAAGATGCTGATGAATGATTTTGCCCAAACAAGCAGCCTCCCTTGTGAAATCCCCTTCCCTGAGGAGACAGGTCTACATGCTTGGCAAGAGGTGATAGGATACCTCTGAAGCAGAAGGCGTGATGCCGAGACAGTGGGTCAGGAAAGCCGGTCTGATTGTAGTGCTGGTAGACTGTTCTCACACCAGGTGCATCCCCACCACAAGCGGGACGAGGGCTCACGATGGGGTAGCGGAGGCTGCCATCAGCTAACCAGCCAGCGTAGCATCTGTCCAGGCCCTGCTTCCAGGCGGCGTGGAGGTGGCCAACAGAGGCCAGTGTGGCGTTTTCTCTCTCGCAGTACTGCTGAGCTTCTGGGAGGGTGAACTGCTCTGGCCGGGTTGCAAAGAACACCTCGCCTGGGGGATGGGAGAGAAAATGAGCGTGAGTCCCTGCATGCCAGTACACACACGTAGATGTGGAGGCATGAAGCACATTTTTGGTTCACAGTTATGTCCAGAGAAAGGGAGACACCGTACCCTTGAGTCTGTCAATGTAGCAGTACACATCATAGGTCTCTGAGGCCGGGCGCATGCCGTATGACCGCACACCCGGAGAGTTCAATTTGTCTCCTAAGCAGTTACTTCGGGGACTCACAATGGGATACCTATCAAAGGAAGAAGAGCAGAGGTCAACCTTATGTACCCTGAACCGAAGAATCCAAATGTACTTGGGAACAGGACACCAACACTTCACCAGTACTCAGAGTCCCCAGTTTGACTTAGAAACAAGTCCTCTTACAGCTTGTGGCAATGGTTACAAACCTTCCTTCCCTTCTCCTATGTGTCAGGGGAGCTCAACACTGCAGGATGTACACATAGGTTAGCAAACAAGTAGGACAAGCTGAGAAGAACAGGTCTACTAGCCATGAGGTATCATGGCCTGGAGACAGCCTCAGGTCAGGAAGACTTTAGGTGCTGGTGAGCAGAGCACCAGGACAGATCAGAGTAAAGCCACAATTTCATGGCTCAATAGTCATTTTTAAGGGTTATCTTTTCCAAGTCAAGATAGTTTTACCTGACTGTCTGGTCCCGCAGCCAGCCAGCATCGCACTGGTCAAAGCCAGCCTCATAGGCAGCTTGGAGCTGTTCAGGAGTGGCGATGATGGCGTTGTTCTGCAGGCAGGCCTTCTGGGCTTGGACAAAGGAGAGGGCATATCTGCTGGTGGCAGAACGGTAGTGAAATACCACACCTAGGGGAAGAGAAGCCATGGTGAGATGGCAGATATGGGACCACCTCCTCCACCAAGATGCATGACCAGTAAGTGTCTTCTCAACACCAGTGCATGTCACATCCACTTTGATGGAGAAATCACATTCATGGAGCTCTGCTGCCATTGAGGATAATTCTCTAGGGACCCTAGGATCTTCCTTCCCTAGGATCTTCCTACCTTGGCTTTCCTCTTTCCTGGAGTCAGATGCACATGGGAATGAAAACATGGCTACTAACACCCCAAGCATCAGCTAGCTGAGCTCTTCTCAGCACATGATTGGGTGACCCACACTCTCCTTCTCAGCCCTCCTGTTCTACATGGTTCAGGGACTTAGATACCCTTTCCAGTGGCAGAAGCTCATCCTGTTTTCAGTTGAGTGGTTGTCTCTAGGAGAAACTCATCTTCAGGCTTCTTGGAGACTTACCTGTGGGGGAGATGGGCTGCTGGGGGACAAGACCAACACCGGGGGCTGCTGTCATTCGCTCAAGCTGATCTTCCACAGTGAATGCTGAGGTAGACTCTAGTCCTGGTGTGGCAGTCACCACCATGACCTCTTCCACTGAGCTCACCTCTGCCATTTCAGTGGTGATGACAGTGCCTGAGGCTGTGGTAGTGACCTCTTCCGGTATGGCCCACCCCTCTGTGATATCCCCTGTGGTCACATTCTCCTCTGGGGCATCTGTGACATCGGAGGTGAAGAGATCAGGCAGGACGGTGAAGCCCTCATACAGCTCAGTGGCGGCGGGTGTGATCTCTATTGGCTCCAGGGTGGCAATGCTGCCACGGGCCTCCTCCTCTGTGGCATTGCGTGGCAGAGGTATCTCCACCTCGGTCTGGGTGACCGTCTGGACAGTGAACCCGCTGCCCAGCTCACTTCCCGTCTCATCGATGAACTGCCCTGGGATCAGAGTCTCGACGTCATCCCCTACATCAGGAGACAAAACAAGCAGAGGACATGGTCAGTCTAGCAAAGTGGATCGTGCTGGTGCTGCCTCTGAGGAGCTGGGTGTTTGCTGGTTCTCAGAGAAGCAGGAAAATGGTGACAATCTGGCAGAGTAAAAGGTTTTCCTTCCTCCACTGTGGCTCCCCACCCACACCTCAGCATGGAGGGCAGGGTCACCAGTCAGAGGGCAAGAGCCACCTGCTCCACAGCTGGTAAACCAGAGTCTCTGCTCTCCTCCCGGGAACACCTTGGCCATATCCGAGTCTGCACTGACCTCTAGTGCCTGCTGCGAGGAATTTAAGGTGCCGGGGGAGGTTGGGGAACATTGGGAACCTCTAGAGTAGGTCTGAGCCCTGACAGAAAGACACAGCTCACAGCGCGTGAAGTCTCACCATGATGATAGTCTTCTGCTCAGCCCTGGAGATGATTTAAGAGCTCACTCATCACGTGTGAACATGCTAACCCCATTGCCAGCACAGTCAGGACCATGTGCTGTACCCAATACAGTCAAGTAACTCCCACCTTCCCCCTCCCAATCAGTTTTTTCCTTCTCTTCCATCTCCAGCACTCAAAGTCTTATTGTACATGAAGCACCCGAGCTCTGGTCTGTGTCTCCAAGGGAGCCCAGGCCTCCTCCGCCACCAATACCGACCCCACTACATTTCAGGCAACTGTGCACTTTCTGGATTGACTTCCTACCTGAACATGAATGGGGACCAAGTCCTGCCAAACCTGCTTTACCTCCACTTAAAAACATTAGAAAAACTAAAGAAGCCAGAGGTTGGCTTTGGTCAGGGAGCTCCTGCTTGCTGATGTGTAAAGACACACTGCTTAGTCCCACGGCCCCGGTGCACTCACCGCTATAGCAGATGGCGTCGTAGCGAGAGTTGGGATGAGGGTACCCTGTCTGGTTGACATGCAGGTACACTGTCCGCACGCCCACCAGGTTTCCTCCACAGTTGGGTCGTGCTCTGGAAATGGGGTAGCGGACGCTGCGATCAGCCAGCCAGCCTGCACTGCACATGTCCATGCCGTCCTTCCAGGCCAAGTACAGCTCGCCTGTGGTGGCCAGACGGGCTCCCAAGCTGCGACATTTGTCAAAAGCTTCTTGGAAGGTGAACTTCTCAGGGTCAGTGGCGTAGAAGACTTTACCTGCAGTTGTACAATTTGTTAGCATAAGAATCACAGAATCACATAGAACATTCGGGATTGGAAGGGACCTCGAAAGATCACTTAGTCCAATCCCCCTGCCAGAGAAGGATCAGTTGCAGAATTTAACCCCAGTTCCCTTTCTCTCTCCTTCCAGCTCCTGAGAGTCTCGATAAGATGAAAAATCCTTTGTATTTTTGTAGAATGGAAACACAGAACAGTTTGGGTTAGAAGGAACCATAAAGATAATTGAGTTCTACCACCTACTGCTGAACTGCACCACCATGTTGGTGACGGTCTATGAAGACTAGAAGAGAGTCTTACAGACCAAATACAGACTGGAGCCAAACATGCCAAACCAGCTGGAGCCACAGTTCAAGAGGAAGATAAAGAGCAATTTAAGGTCTGATGTGCTGAATATTTCAATGGGTCGCAGTCACAAGCATGGGTGACAGACCCCTCTGAATGTCACACCCTCAAAAGGATGGCCAGAGACATGCAGGACAGCATGGATTCTGGAGGAGGTTAGATGGGCTCCAGCCCTCTGTACTGCATTAGTCATTTGACATTAAAATTGTCCAAGGTCTAGCAAAGAGACTGTAGAGAACATCTGGCCTTGCTGGTGTATGTGTTTTTCTGTCTTCTTTGCCTTTGTGTTTATGGTTGTCCAGTGTAGGCATGATCAGAGCTTTGGCTGCTTCTGCATCTGGTAACAATAGACGCTCCAAATCACCTTGCATTTGCTCTGCATAGCAGTAAACATCATAGGTTTCATCTGGTTCACGGACACCGTAGGTCCTCACTCCTGGAAATTCATCCTTGTCACCATAGCAGCGTTCCCGAGGCCAGTGGATGGGGTACCTGGGTGGAGAAGGTGTACAAAGATCTTGGGAAGGACCCCAGCAGCTGAGGCTGGAAGGGAGCTGTGGAGCACTGCACAGTGATGATATATGGCTTTTCCTGGGTTATATGGAAGGGTGATCTGCTGTCCTTGCTCTGATGGTCCTGAGCATAGCAGATCCTTGGGAGCACTGGCCAAGGTACCTCTGCAGTGGGGGATGCACAGGCTGGTACAGCTGAGCAATACTTGTGCGTCCTGGCATAGCCATGTTTTGTTCAGGGAGAAGGAAGGATCAGTATTAGGCCATTGTCCACTCAACTTTTCTACTGAGGACAGTGGTCACTCTACTTTTCTACTGTAGATTGACCCCCTGCCAGAGAACCTCTTGCAATCCCCCGCTTCGCCCTCACACCAACAGTTACAACAGCTGCTATTTAGCAACTGTTTCTCAATGGTTTTGAGTTGGTGTCCTCATCACGGAAGCCCTTCCCTAATGACCCGGTGGTGACTTTCCCTTCTCCTGCACCCTTCATTACCTGACGGTCTGATCAGCCAGCCAGCCGGCATCACACTGCTCGTACCCATCCTCATAGGCAGCCTGCAGCTGCTCGGGAGTAGCAATGACTGCGCTGTTCTGGATACAGGCCTGCTTTGCTTTCTCGAAGTTCAGCGTGTATCTTGTGGAAATGGCTCTGTAGTGGAACACGATGCCTGCAAAACACAATGGCTGTCGCTCACATTTCTGCTAAAGAGCAACCAGGTCCTTTCCCTCAAAGAACAGACACTGCATGTCACCCAGAAGTAATGAATTAGTTTATACTGATTGTATTTGAGCATCTCAAGCTGAGGTTGACTTGATGGGCTCCTTTCACAGGACCTTGTGGAGCACATTGGTGTCCTAGTACAGGAGCTGTTCTCCCATGATTCTGTAACAAAGTTCTGGTGCATTAAAAGCTGGTACCTGAATAGCGATGTGAGCAGTGGGAGGAAACTCATCATCCAGAGCACAGCTCTACCACCATCAGAAGGGCTCAATAGTTTCCTGACCCAGCTCTGTGCAGGTTTGAAACACATGGCTCAGAAATTAGCTGCTGGGGCAGCGGAGCAACTGCGCTAATGTGTCGAACTGAAAGCTGCCACCACTCAAGGTCCTGCTCAGGACTAAGGGTGCAGCATGTCAATTGCCATACAAACACCCAGGAAAGAAGAATAAGAGACAAATACAATTAAAAACCTCAGACTTGCTGCAAACATATCTTAGTCGTAGAATCATAGAATTATTACGGATTGGAAGGGACCTCGAAAGATCATCTAGTCCAATCCCCCTGCAACAGCAGGATCACCTAAACCAAGTCACACAGGAACACATCCAGGGGGGTCTTGAACATCTCCAGTGAAGGAAACTCCACAACCACCCTGGGATCTGAAGCTAGGACAGCTATCTGATTCGACATAAACAGACTTTTAAGTCAAGGAGGCAATGAGGGTACTCTGAGCCTCAATTGTATTTGAATGTATGTGAGCAGCAGAGATTTGCCGGTCAACTGCTGTAGCAGAAACTGTGTTCCTATCCTACACTGGAAGCAGACTCCACTATAAACAGAATTGTAGGATACTTTTGTTGTTTTATCGAACTATTACTAGGATGAGCTTTGCAAGACAGAAGCACAGAATCGTTTTGGTTGGAAGAGACTGAGAGGGAAAGTTTTTCCAGAACAGACCAGTTCTCCAGCTGAGGGCATCCCATCTCCTAAAATGTTTGGAAGAAATGAAAGGTCTTATAATGGCCGTTTTCCAGCTTCACTCCTCTGAGCAATAGCCCAGCATACACAGTCCAGCCAAGGATGTCGTCTTGCTGTCTCTGTAACTCACCTTCTGCCAGAAGTGTCATTTTATTACCATACATTCTGCCCTGAGTCATTTTACTGGTTTGTTTAGTCTGGTCTTAGTCTGTGAAAACAAATGCCTGGCCCATGGCTTCTGCTCACCTACCCATCACCTTCTCTGTGACCTGACTGCAAGGGTTTATGGAGAGAGCAGTGTCTCCTCTGGGCTTTGGGGAAAGCAGAGTCTCCTCTGCCCATTTATTTCTTTCTCTTTTCTGCCCAGGCCTGGCAGCAAGATCTTGTGAGGAAAGAGCAAGGGCAGGATCTCACCTTTCACCAGGACCTCTACTGTGTCTTGTCTGTCCTCAATCCCATACATCACTTCGCAGCGATAAATCCCAGTATGGTTGGATCTCAACGCCTTGATTTCCAAGGTGGCATCAGTGGGGATGGCGGGGTAATTGGGCAAAGAGATCACATCCCTGTATTCACCATTGAGCCGGATTTTCCCACCGGTGGCCACTAGCAAGACAACTTCGGTCCCGTTTGAGAGCTTGCTCCATTTGATCCGTGGGGTCAGTAGAGCACTGGTGTCCTGTTCCTCTGGGATGTTGAAGTAACAGGGGATGTTCAGGGAGGTTCCCAGGACAACACGCAGAGGAGACTGCTCAGGTATCTTCACTTCCAGGCCATCACTACTGTCTGCCAGTTTCCGAACAAAGTGACAGTTACACCAATAGCACATTTACTACAAAACACCCAGAGCTGCCACAGGTATCGATGTCTGTCTCTGCTGTGCAAACCTGTGCCTGCTTTTTTCAGACTTTTTGGTCTAGTCTGCTGAAAATAACTTGCAGAAAGGGAAATTACAGCCTTGACCCTTGCACCACAGTTGTTTTTGGGATTTGGGCCAGTGCTGGATGTGGGAATGAAGGGGATGAAGGGCTCTATTGCAGTGTAGCTGCTGCCCATGCTACGACATCACACCTTGACAGGGTTTGGAAAGGGGAATGCTGTTTCCCTATAAGCCTGCCTTTGTCTGGGGCTATTTCTGTGGCTCTTCACAAAAGAACAGTGAGAGGTTGTGGCATAGGAGCCATCCAAAGGGAGGAGCCCTATGTGCTCACAGAGCAGATCTTGGGTACAACTCTTCATTGTGGCAACTGTCTGTGTTCAGGGATAGGTCCAGGGTGCAGCACATTGCCCAGTCCTGCTTTTCCACACCCCAGGGCACATACCTGAGAGTTCCACAGAGATGGCTGCGGTGATGACTCGCAAACACACAAACACTAATAGGAAAGTGGTCATAGTTTACCTGCAAGAAACAACACAGGGAGAAAGGGTTTATGACAGCTGTGTGTTCACAGGGAGCGGAGCACTGCAGATGCTGCTATGGGGCAGTGCAACGCTTTCAGCCACCCCTTAAGCCTCATGTATGCTGTTGGCAGTGAAAGTTGGTCCTTGGAGAAGGACATTGTCTCCAAGTGCCTCTTGTTCAGTCCATGAGAAAAATGAATACGATGCTGTCTGCTGTGTAAAAGAGACAGAAGTGCTGTTACAGATCACTTATTATATTGTTCTCCCATTCTTTCTCTTGTGACTCAGTCTTCCCTGTGGAGCAGAAACACAATTTTCCAACAGATCTTCACACTTATGTATTGACTCAAGAAGGACCATTACATCCACTAAACCTTTATCTCGCTATAGGAGCTTGTCTTTGTTGGCATCCTCCATCCAAGCCAGCACTCACTCTTGGGCCAGAGGATTGGATGTGTTCAGTATTCTGTAAAGTCTTCTGTCTATATGGGAGAACACCCAAAGGTTATAATGCTTTGGACCAATGGTCTAGCACTGACAGCACACATAGTCTTGATTGCAAATGGATCCTGAAGAAATCCACAGAACACCATTCTGAGCATCTTAACACCACCCTAACAATATCCTCTTGGGATCCCCTCAGTTAGTCAGAGCAACCTCTTACTTCAGGAAGACTTAGGAAATGAAAGGAACATCCTTCTGACATTGAATGGCAGAAGCAATATAGGGAGGCCAACTAAATTAATCCTAACTGGGTTATCATCCAATATAATGACCTAAGATTTTAAATAGCCACAAAAGCTCAAGTTAGCTTTTATATTTCAAACAAAGACCATGCCCTCTGGCAACGGAGCAGCATCTTGCATCACTGTCCAGCCCTGACTCAGAAGGAAGAACCACACCTCCTGAATCACTGATGGTTCTTTTGATGTCACCTGTCCAAATATTGGCTGTTTAACTCACAGAATCACAGAACATTAGGGTTTGGAAGGGACCTCGAAAGATCATCTAGTCCAATCCCCCCACCACAGCAAGATCACCTAGACCAAGTTGCACAGGAACGTATCCAGGTGGTTTTAAATGTCTCCAGAGAAGGAGACTCCACAACCCCCCTGGGCAGCCCTTTCCAGTGCTCTATTACTCTCTTGTGATCTAGAAAGATTCCAGCTGACAGGATCACTTTGAGTGCACACCTACTGACCTTATAGAAAAGTCTATCAAATAGCCTCACTGACACAAAAAGGACAAAAACGAACCTAGAATCATATGCTCATAGAATCATATGCTCATAGAATCATAGAACCATTAGGGATTGGAAGGGACCTTGAAAGATCATCTAGTCCACCCTCATCCTTTACAGTCTTTCACTTATGAAAAAAATAACTTCCCTGCACTCATTTATTTCATCCTGATACATCACAAAATCTTTTATTTTTGTGAAAGCTTTAGTTAATAGAGATACCTTTCCTATCAAAAAGGGACAGGACAAGGTTGGAACACATTGTCAGAGAGGTGTGAAGGCTTGAGTTCGCAGTTGCAGGGCTGAACAAGACCAAATGGTCATATCTCGACTGGGCCTTTCAGGAAAGTGCCAACATCAGAAAGAAGCTGTGGAGTCAGGGGTCTGCTTGGGTGTTTCTGCCATTAGGAATCACATTTGTATCAAGAACCTATGATGAACCTCTTCTGTGTTGTGACAGCTGATTTCACCACTTCGCTCTACTGATGGCCAGTTCCAAGTTAGCTGCCTCGCTGCAGAAGAGGTCAAAGTGTTTGGCAGTCAGAACCTGGAGGGTGGCAGGGACATGTGCCCATAGGATGGGCTGTGGGGGGCAATGAAGTACCTTCTGCTCATCAGTAAGCAAGTAGAACTGGAAACACCATCTGCTATGGATAAACAGTCTGAAATCAGCTTGGCTAAGCAGCCATACCCAAGAGTCCTTAAGAGCTGGCTGAGTAAATTGCTGGCCCACTGCTGTTCATTTATAATCTGCACCAGAGCACTGGGTCAGGTCCTGAATATTGAAGGATTGTGCCAATAGTTGGCCTAGATATACAGCCATGAGCCTTATAAATACATGCTGGCATGATTGACATAAATTTCAGGCAAAATAATGGGAAATCTGATATCAGACTTAAATTCATTAGGCACTGAAGAATAGGCATAATATTAATCTTAGTTAAGGCACCGATATATAAAATAGGTGCTTCCAAACTTGATAGTATTAGTTGGCAGTGTTCTAAGTTGGTCTGATATAGCTGTCTGCCTGCTTGCAGCATGATGTAGTTAGATTTTGATCAGGTTTGACTTTCCCAGGGTTCTGTGATGTGAAGATATGGAATGTCAGCGGTACATACGTTAAAATGGCTCAGAAGCCTAGTTGGCAGGTCCCTAAAAGGAGCCATCTGAGGGATGCTGATGCTCAAGGAGATATTTCTAATAGATGTCTACCAGAGAGATGAGTATTAGATCCAATGTGTTTCAAATTAGACTGGATTGTTATAGAATAAAATCTAGAATTATTTATTACGGAGATCATGCCTGACATCAGGATGTTATGTCCTAGGAACCAGTCACGCAGGACAGCTACTGCCATCACCTGACATAAAACCAAGCAGGATTATCTCTCTGTGCATCAGTGGTAAGTGGTGAGAATACTGTGCACACCTCTGGGTCAGCATAAGGAAATCAGGAAGTGGGTCAGAATATATTTGCTAGTAAGGATGTGAGAGCTGGGGACATGCCTTGTGGTGGGAAACTAGGAAGTTTGAATCCAATCACTGTAACAATTATGTGTAAAAAGACTGAGAAGTTGACAAAAGAGCACAAATCTAGTTTCAAGCAGGAGCCACTGATGCTTAAAGGGCTCTGGTCTAACAGAAAGTTATTGCCAGAGTTTATAGCTGGGAGCCATACACCAAGCAAACTCAAATGGGACACAAAGCCCATATTCTAAATGTGATGGATCACTGGGACTTCTGCCCCTTCTAGCTCTGAATCTAGACTTGAAGGCTTCTTTAGAAGATGTAGCTTAGGTGAAGTCAAGTTACTGGCTCAGTATAGAGGTAACCGGGTAAAGCTTTAAGGGGTCTACATCCATAGGAGATCAGCCCAGAACAGTCTCTTCTGACATTAAAATTCATTAATATGAATGTATCACTGTTTTGATATCTGCTCTCGCATTTATTATTCACCTCACCTGGCTCTAGGTAGAACAAAGGATCATGTTCGTGAACACCACACAGCTTTTACCCGACTCGTAAGATATAAGGCAAAGACACATTCTGTAAAATTCCCTCCTTGCCTTGCTCAGTCTCAGACAGCTATGCCTGAAGTTCACAGAGGAGAAGTGTCCCCCAGCTCCGTGCTAGGCAGGAGGGGATAAGCTGCATATGGTGTAGGAGAAGAAAAAGTTTTTAACCTGTGTTTTGGAGAAACCTCCAGGTTATAGACCAGTCACTACTAACACATGAGGTACCACGGGAAACTTGAAGCAGACAGAGGTTTGCTCTCTGAAGCAGATTCTTGTTTAGTCAGAGGAATGTTTTCTACAGGAACAAATAACCGTGGGACTGTGCATCCAGAACCCTCATAGAGGAGGCCACTATGGACCAGCATAACATTGCCTGAGGACTGTCTTCCTGGAATGAACGGTTGTGGGATGGGCTCACAGTATCTCTACATGCATCACTCAAAACCTGCCATTCGAGTGAACACCCTCAATTCTCATCCTCTGGGTGAAAGGATAGCTAGGAAAGCAAAGGTTCAGTGAGTGCTGTGAGCTGTGATGGACCCTCCAGGACAGAAGATACTTAGAGGAGATTTGAGTAAAGGACACACTCCTAGCCATCATAAACTTGCTCATGATACCTGCTTGAACATTAAGTAAAAGCTTTTACTTCTCTGGGTTACTGAAATCAGGTGCTTTTTCAGACCACTCTGTGTTTTGCCAGAATCTGAGTAAGTTGTGATAGACTCAAGCAAGAAAGGCAGGCAGCTTTAGATCAGGGTTGCCTACTGAGGAATAGAAACATTCTAGAACATGGAAACAGAGCTGTTTAAATAATGGGAGCTGATGGGTTGAAGAGACTTTCAGAGTACATGTCCACAGCAAACTGGTCTTGTTCTGAGTCCCACACAGCTGTCATTTCTTTGCATGCTGGTAGTGGGTAGGAGGAGAGCAGGTTCACCTGTGCATCAGTTTGGCACACTCCGCAAAATGCCCTGAAGAGAGGAAATGCACTTTGTCCTAAAAGCTAAGACAGGCCCAAGTACTCCTTGTCTTGTCCGAGTTTTATGCTGATCTTTCAAAATGAAAAATCATCTTGTATGATAACAGCTATAACCAGCAGTATCTCTGAGTTTGCTTTACCATGGAGAAAAAACCCCAGTCTCCTCTTATCCCACAGAAGCCCAGAGGCAATGGTTTTTCCTTGTGAGCAGTGGCTAAACAAATCACAGTAACACTGCTTTGGGTGTATTCTGCGAAAGTGTTGACTCCCTGCCAGTAAAGAAACCCAGCCTACTCCCCAGGGTGCTGTTTGCAATGTTGATCTTCATTTTTCATTGCACTTAAGTGTGCCCATGAGATCCAGCCCTGGGTCTGCACACAGCTCTTGTTCAGACTCACTATGTTGGGAATGCTTTGATTAGCATCCCATTGTTACAGCAGTGGTTCCATGCTGCAATACTTCCACTCCACGCTGTCTCTAGTGAAATGTCTCTAGACATCACTGTCTCTAGATGTGATAATGAGCAAACATCTGCTTGAAGGAGCAGTTCTGGAAGTTAAAGCAGAGATTTGTCTGAGCAGACGTGGATAGCATATTGATGGAGACCTGGTATCTCTAGCCAAGGCAACTTGGAAAATTGTTCCTCTTGTTCTATAGCTCCATCTAAAACAGATTATATAGTGCATACCTCAGACCTGGTGATCCCTTTCCACTGACTGGCAGAGCACAGGAGGGTGATTAGCTCAAGAGCTGGTGTTGTCTCCACAGAGATGTGAGATCAGATTAGGTGAGCTGTGCCCAAGAAGTGTGAAGACACAGTTCAGTACATGGGAGAACCCACCTGAAGCAGAATGTGCTTGCTGAGATGCAGAGTTCAGCGATAAGGAAGTGACTGAGCTGCACAACTGAGTAAAAGCACAGTAAAGTCTGGGATGGGGTAAGCAGTGGCAGGTATGTCCCTCACTCATTAGCCCTCAACAATGGCTAGGAGAGAGAGGCAGACCCAAGCAATATGCTGCAGATACTGTCAATGCCCCTACCACATACACTGTAAGTAACACAGGCCTCTGAACGTCAAATAATTTGACCATGTTTTTGGGAAATGATCAAGATAGCCTGGCTACTAGAAAAAGCTGAACTACTTTACAAGCTACTAAATCTGTAGGAGGTACCAGGTGATTTTTAGCTTGGAAAAGAGGAGACTGAGGGGTGACCTCATTAATGTCTATAAATACTTGAGGGGTGGGTATCAGGAGGATGGAGCCGGGCTAGTCTCGGTGTCATCTAGTGATAGGACGAGGGGCAATGATTGTAAGCTGGAACATAGAAGGTTCCACATCAACCTGAGAAGGAACTTCTTCACGGTGAGGGTGACGGAGCACTGGAACAGGTTGCCCAGGGTGGTTGTGGAGTTTCCTTCACTGGAGACATTCAAGACCCACCTGGATGTGTTCCTGTGTGATCCTGCTGTGGCAGGAGGATTGGACTGGATGATCTTTCGAGGTCCCTTCCAATCCCTAATGATTCTGTGATTCTGATTCTGTGATTGTTAACAAACTCTAATTTAGTTGTAGGGTCTTTATCTTTCAGTAGAAAAAGTATCCTTGAGTAGTTCTGCACACACTTTGAAGCAGCTCTTCCTAGGGTGACTACTAAAAGAAGACTACAGGTTCCAGTGGAGAGCACTGGGAAGGACTAACTCTTGCAGCACAAAGCCCTACACACCGGCAGCAACAAGCACATAGAATCAAGGAATGGTTTAGGTTGGAAAGGATCTCAGAGATCATCTAGTTCCAATCCCCTGGGCGGGGACACCTCTCACTAGACCAATTTGCCCAAAGCTCCATCCACCTTGGCCTTAAACACTTTCAGGGAAGGGACATCCACAATCTCCCTGGGCAACCTGCTCCAATGCCTCAGCATCCTCACAGTGAGGAATTTCTTTCCAAGATCTTATCTAAATTTCCCCTTTTTGAGCTTGAAACCAGCCCCCCTTGTCCTATCACTAGAGTCTCTCCTAAAACTCCTTCTCCAGCTTTCTTATAGCCCCTTCAGGTACTGGAAAGTTGCTATTAGGCCCCCTCAGAGTCTTCTCTCCAGGCTGAACAATTCCCTCAGCCTGTCTTCTCATAAGCAATTAGTAATAGAATAAGAGGAAATGGGTTCAAGTTACAACAGGGTAGGTTTAGACTTGATATTAGGAAACATTTTTTCACAGAAAGGCTGGTCAGGCACTGGAATAAGCTTCCCAGGCAGGTGGTCGAGTTGCCATCCCTGGATATATTTAAAGATTGTTTGGATAAGGTGTTGAGGGATATGGTTTAGGGGTGAAATTGTAAGGCAGGGTAGGTGGTTGGACTTGATGATCCCAGGGGTCTTTTCCAATCAGAGTGATTCTGTGATTCATAGGAGAGGTGCTCCAGCCCTCAGATCATCCGTGTGGCCTTTCTGTGGACTCTGCATATCAATATCACTGTGCTTTCTGCAAGGTCCGTGATACAAAACCACTTTCCAGCCCTGCAGGTGGTTATCTTGCAACAGTCCGTTTGCACTTGCTGGGACAACAGCTGCAGCAGGTGGCTTTTGCAGTGACAAGAGGAGCAGGTATAACATCTTGCATAAGGTCATGGACATGTCTCTACATCAGAGTAATGTCCCTTTGAAGGGACAGTCTGGAAGAACAAGAATCCAATCAAATTGCCGTAAGAACCCAGCCATCCTACCTCCTCTAACCGATGGCCGAGGCAGAAACGAGACCCTTTCCAGTTCAGCCTTGGCCAGGCAGAACTCAGGAAAAGCTCCTGCCTTTCCAAAACGACAGAGATGGGAAATGCTGGTAGGCTCAGGAGCTCTCCACCCCAAAGAACAGCTGTCCTTTCACTGGAGGTTATTGCCACTTCACTGTACGCCTACAGCCATGCTTCTGCTCTGTGAGGCTGTGCACAGGCTGTCCTGAACTGGCTGCATATAAATACGTTTATTTGAGAATCCGAGTGCTTGTGCAGGGACGCGTGTGCATGCGTGACGACAGATTTAATCCCTTGCTTTTCCAACCCCGTCCCCAGGTTGTCAAGAAGAATCTGATGGGAGCAAGAAAAGGAAAAGCCACCGCAGCAAAAGGCCAACAAAGTGCCTCTACACTAGGGCTGCACAGTGGAAAATGGCCAGATGGCCCGTTTGCGGCACAGGCTAACTTGTTTGTTTGCTGGAAAGTGTTTGCTGTCCTAGTCTATTTTAATTGAGTCCCATCTGCAGTTTCTCCTGTGGCCTTTGCTTGTTCCAGACCACGTTAATCACCCTTGTTGCAATTAAATTTATTTTCATCACTGTCAATCCTGCTGTTGTGCCCTTTTTTTTGGATGGGGGTGGACAGGTAATTTCAAGCTTCCTTGTTCCCCAGTTTTGGAAGACCTCAATACATAAGCATATTGTTTCTGGCAGCTCACAAAATGCCACTCGTTACCTAGAAGATATGCCTGGGCATCAAGATATTTCCAAAGACAACATTTCCTTTAAAACTGTGGACAGGAGTCAAAATCAGCACTATGCATTTAGCCTTGGATTCTCTCTTTTAAACTGGTTTTCCATCCCCAGTTTGGTCGCCCCACTAAGGAACAGGTCTTAATTTCTCTAAGATATATGGTAACCTCCATCCAGCCTTATCTCAGCACTGTGCTTTTCAGGCACCCACACTGAGCACCCAGGGTTTGATAAGGTCGAAGGAGACACCATCACCCAGCAGAGAGACATCAGAAGGGGTCTCATGTACATTTAGACAGCACGTCACTTGCCCTTGTAGGCTTTGGAGTCAAATGGTGGTTTCTCCTCTCCTGTATAAAACTACAGCCCGTTCCTCTATGATCTTCATGAACAAACAGCTTATTGTCCCTCTACGTGTTCCCAGCCTCTGTGCAGGACTGAGAGCTTTTCTGTTAAAAACCTCAGCCTGATCCAGGAAATGGGAGGAAAGGCGGGGGGAAAGCGAGGGAGGTGGGCAAAACTAGTTTTTTTCCTCTTTTTTTCTTTCTTTTTTTCTTTTTCTTTTTTTTAAGCAAGGGAAACTTTGGAACAAAAATATGGCAATAAATGCACTCCTGTGATTTTTCATATTTTTTCAGCTGTAAAGAAAATAGGAGAAATATTCCATTCTGTCTGGCTTCCAAACCATTCTGAGAGTATGGTCTTTATGTCCAGAGCATCCTGGATGCTGGTCCTGCCTGCTTTTTTCTGAAACCATCCCTGGAACAATAAAGTCTTTTTCCTCCCCCACTAATCAGAAAGACACATGGCACTAACTGCTCAGGTATTTTGTCATCGAGGGTTGTAGTCCTCCACACACTGACTGTCCTGCAGCATCGGCTGCCTGGATTGCTGCAGGAGGTGAGAAACTGACAGCACTGGGACATTCTTGGCACAAAAGGCATGAAAAAAAGCAACATTTACAGAAGACTAGGAATAATGTCAGGTTTCACCTCAAGCTTTATCTGGCTCCTGTCCTCAAGCACCCTTGCTGCTGCAGGCACGAACACGGTCAGACAAAACTCTGCTAACACTCTGCTGATGGAGTCATGTGGTCCAGAGCTCCTCTCTGTCATCCTCCATAAAAGAACTAAAATTGACTGGATTTTGGATTTTCTGTGTCTTTAGGACTTTTATTTCAATAAAAGAGAAGCAGTCTGTTATCACAGAATCACAGAACATTAGGGATTGGAAGGGATCTCAAAAGATCATCTAGTTCAATCCCCCTGTCACAGCAGGATCACCTAGATCTTGTCACACAGGAACATATCCAGATGGGTTTTAAATATCTCCAGAGAAGGAGACTCCACAACCCCACTGGGAAGCCCATTTCAGTGCTCTGTCACACTCACTGTGAAGAAGTTCCTTCTCATAGTGATGTGGAACCTCCTGTGTTCCAGTTTATACCCATTGCCCCTTGTTCTGTCACTAGATATTGCTGTCTACAACTACCTGAGGGGTGGTTGTGGCCAGGAGGAGGTTGCTCTCTTCTCTCAGGCAGCCAGCACCAGAACAAGAGGACACAGCCTCAAGCTGCGCCAGGGGAAATTTAGGCTTGAGGTGAGGAGAAAGTTCTTCACTGAGAGAGTCATTGGCCACTGGAATGGCCTGCCCAGGGAGGTGGTGGAGTCGCCAACTCTGGAGCTGTTCAAGGCAGGACTGGACGTGGCACCTGGTGCCATGGAGTAGCCTTGAGCTCTGTGGTGACAGGTTGGACTTGATGATCTATGAGGTCTCTTCCAACCTTGGGAATACTGTGATACTGTGATACTGTGATAGATGACATCGAGGAGAGCCTGGCTCCATCTTGCTGATACCCACCCTTTGACTCTTTATCTAATTATATCACACATGCTTTACAAGAAAAGCCAAAACACCTAAGTCATTTCAATAACAAAGATGCCACAGGAGACCTTAGCACAACCTAAACAGTCACGAGGTTCAGTTAGTGATCCCAGCTCAGATGTACAGTCTGAAACATGTCCTACCTCAGCTCACCAGGCTTCACAAGTATTTACATTTCCTGTCTTCTACCACAAAGCAGTTCTCCTCTTCATAGAATCATGGAATCATTAAGGTTGGAATAGACCTCCAAGTCATCGAGTCCAACTGGCAACCCACTGCCACCCAGTTCTCCCCAAATTACACTGGTTATACATTAGTTGCCTATTAACTTCAAGTAGCATTTCTCCCTTTCAAACATTTTATTTTCTTTCTTCCCATCTCCCAAAGATCGCAATCAAGCTAAGTACACAGTCTCCAAAGCAGCTGAAATAATACCACTGACCACCCTAAAGCTAGGTCTCTTGCATGAGAACCAGACTGTCTGTCACTGGGTCCTACGAAACTTGATGTGAAAGTTCACACAGCAAAGCACTGGTGGACTGGAAGAGGCATCATGAAGCTGGTCTCTCAGCTTGTGATGGCAAAGATTTTTCTTCTTGCTCTGTTCCTGGTAGACAGAAAACATCACACTAGCTTGGAAAGCCAACAAACTTAGAAGGTGAAAGGTGAGAGCCGCAAGACCATGTGGATAGCTGTAGGACCTCTGTGATAACTGCATATTTGAGTCATGCTAGTGACATGTAATGTGCCTGTATTTCTGACTGGTACCAGTTGTGCAACACTGCGCATCGCCCAGGCTTGCATTGATGTCCCTTCATGTAAACAGGCACCTCGTAGAAGATACAAAGGCTGCAGCAACCGCCTGCTAAAGACATCTTCTGCTGAGGTGCTATGTGCATTATGCTGCTCCATGCTCATCGGTGAGGCTGTCATGGTGATACTGACCATCCTCACAGCTTGGATGCAAAAGAGGTTGGAGTGACGATACCCTATCTATCTTTTGCATTACCCAGAACAGCATGCTGCCAGCGCTTCACAGCAGTAAATGCAGCCATCCATCCAAACAGGAGGAAGAGCTTCCAGCTTCATCACGGCTCAGTATCTGCCTCTTTTTGCTCCCCATTTTCTCCTTCCAAAGTTGGCACTTGAAAGTTTTCTCTGCATTAATTCCAGACATTGTGTAAACACTGTGCTGAGATTTACATAAATGAGGCTGTTTCAGCCCCAGCATTCCTCCCAAGCAGATTTCCTGTCTCATAAATTCAAGACATGCACCATTTAGGTTTGCTAGGAAGGTGCAATCTTGACTGGATCCTCCACTGGAGTGACCTGGAAGACAAAAGGGCAAATGGCATGGAGAAGGCCTGGGGCTTTCTGTTGGAAAAGGAGGAGATGCAATGAGTGCCAGTGACCCGAGTGTTAAAACTTGACATAAATAGTAAGCGTTGAAATCAGCCAGTCTCTTAGCATAATATTTCTCTTCATAATCTCAGAAGATGGAGAACCACCCCTTTCTTACTGATCATTTTCAGTAAAGAAGCAAGGAATCGCTATTCTCTCCCATTTCCAGATACTCAAACTATTAACGACTCCTTAGAAAGTCACACACATATCAAACATTCACACACACTCCTTGTGCAGGCAAGAAGAGAGTGTCTCCTAGGCACAAAAAAGCTTTTCTTCTCAAGCCTCTAGTCACTGGGACTTCAGATATTGATTTTTTTGGTCAGCAATGTGAACCTTCAGCCGTAATGCAAGTGTGGGCTTTGCTACTGCTGCTGAAGGATCTCATGTACCTGAGTGTCTGATGGAGGGTCTTTACCACAATATTGGAGTGGGTTGTCATCAAAATTGTCTGCTGTCTGGGGCTGATAAGATGAACCTCTGTTCTGGAGGCACTGGGCTGGCTTTGGCTACCAGTTTATGGATTTGGCACAGAGTATGAACAGAGGCCACAGACTTCACATTCAGACTATAATGAGGGTTATGCTGCCTTGGCTCTGTTGAGGAACACTGTCCTACTTCTTGATTTCCTCTGCCAACAAAGCTCTGACAGCTAGACTGAGCACAAAACAGCCATGCCAGCTTGTACTAGTCTAGGAGACTGAATGGTACAGGAAGGATTAAGAAAGAGAAGCAGCTTTTCACTCCCATTGCTGGTTCTAGGAAAGCTTAGTCAATGGCTGGGCATTGCAACCCCTGAAACAGCCTCTTGCATGACAGCAGGAGAATGAACTGCAGTCTCCTCTCATTTCCTCTGAGACCTGCTCTCGCAGACCACTTTGTCTCCCTCTTGACAGTTTTAGCAGTGGTGGAAGATTAGGTGGACCATGGACAATGTGCTCCTTCCCTTCCAGGGACTGAATCCCGTAGCCGGTGGCTGCAGAGCAGAGGCAGTGCCCATGGCTGTTTTCTGGCTGTACAAACCAGAACCTTTCCAGTCAGTGGGTGGAGGGTTTCAGGCCCTGTTGAAATTTCTCCAGTCTGTCTCTTCTTTCAGATTTTTCCTTTATACTCATCACCAGTCAATACTCCATTCAGTGCCATCTCATGACACCTGGTCACCTTGCATCCCTGTACAAGTCCTTCTTTTTTCTTGTGTACTCAAACCCTTCATGTACCAGGAGACCGTTCTGGCATGTAGTGCCCTCTTTCCTCTCAGCCAAGACACACAGTGTGTATTTAACTCAATTTAACTGGCTCAGTCAATAAGTTCCCTGTTTTTTTTGATATTGCTCCATTCCTTTTTAGGGATGGTGGTACCTCAAAGTACAGTCAACTGCCCTGTCCTGCACCATTCATTCACCATGATGGGAACACTGAGGGATGCTCAGCTCTCCTTGCTAACAGCAGTCCCATCGGGCGCAGACACTCATCTTATTCACTTGTCAAGTCACTTTATCCAAACAGTAATCCCTGCCTTTGGTTCAGCCTGTCCTTTTCTTCTTGGGAAGAAACCAACGGGGATTCCAGGCAGAAAAATAAATCATCCTCTTGTGTTTTTTCTACTGTAGGGATGTTTTTCCACCAAGCCAAATTGTACATTGGAAAACAAAACTCTACAAGAAAGGAGATAACAACTAAAGAGGTCACAGCCAAACAAGCTTGTTTTTTGCCTTTGCCACACAGAAAGACCATCCATCAGAGACCGTAGAAGCTTTAAGTACTGCTTTATGAGACTGGCAGGGAGCTGGAGGGAAGGAGCAAAGTGATGGAAAAGATGACAATTTGTCCTTTTCTAGTCACTGCACACTCCACAAAGGTGGATCTTGGTCTCTGGGTGATGCATTCATCCACCCAGCAGAAAAAATAATGGGACCCCTCAGCATAGGGGAGGGAGTGATTGACAGATGCGTTTCAGTTCCCTGGCTGAGATTTCAATTTTAGGTCAATCTGAAGCTTCCCCAAGAAAACCCTTCAAACAAGCGTCTTCTGAAACAGGTAAAACTGTAAAATGGTACATTTTCAGTCATTTGAGACTCACTCTTTGCTCCAAAACTCAACCACAGCATTTTGCTTTTTTTCTGGAGGAGATATCAGTGTCTTCTGATATCTCCTGCTGCCCACACTGAAAGGTCTGTTCTTTTCAAACACGTGGTGGAACTAGTCTGAAGAGTACAAATGCAGCACTTTACAAGTACAATATGTATGTAGAGAGCTTTGTATATGTATATATCTACATATACATGGATTTACAAATGGGCTTAGGCATTACTCAGGAAGCAACTGTGATGGTGTGACATTGAAAGAGAGAGCAAGACAGAGACAATTAGCTTCTCCAAAATTAGTTTCACTCTAGGGCCAACAGATGCATATCAATAACATTTTCACTGCAGCTCACATCTCAGGGCTCCACTGAATTACCACAGACACACAACACTCCCTGCCTTGAAGATCTGGAAAGAACACTGCTGACCAAGCCTAGAGGGCACAAATGGGAATTTGGGGAGATCATGAGAGTTCTGAATGAAGGCAAGGCTCTTGCATTAAACTCACCATTTGGTGAGGTGTAGACTACAAAGAGATAGAAATTTAACCTCACATAAGCCCCAGACATTTGGAGAGACACTGCTGCAAAGCCCAAGTCTATGGTTTGCTAAACAAAGTCTACATGCCATACCTTCAAAAAGAGAAAGCAAGGCATGGAGGAATCCAAAACAGCAATGAGATGGAAATATGAGCTTTTACAAGAGACAAACAAATTCCTATGCACAAGATGTGGTTGAAGGAGAGCACCAAAACATTGCCCAGCATTTGATGAAGTATTCTGTAAGGGCAACAGAAAATGGTGTTTATCCAGAGCTGCATGGAACAGCTCAAAACCAATAGTGCCCACGTCTTGGGGCACAGAAAGGCACCAACACAGATCTTCTTGTAGGCTAAATAACGGCTTAGTAGAGAGTTTCAGCCTAGCAAATATGTCCACTATTTATGGAGGAAATATGGGCTTTCAAATGGATCCTGAAGCAAGCCACACTGGTATTTCACCTTAGACACACAACACTAGCAAGAGAAATGGAATGAAAGTAAAATTTGTTTTATATTATTGGCATAAAAGACCAATTCAAAGAGAAGTCATAATTACAATCTATTTTAACCAAACTATCTTATAATTCTTCCAGTACGATGGGCAGATAAATTATCTGGTGTCCAGATCCAGTTACCACTGGAGTCAGTAGAAAAGGTGCCATTTACCTCTGAGGCTAGGAACACTAAGCCCAGGTTCTGGTATTAAAAGCTAGTTTAGACAAGTAACTGTTTGCAAGTCCCTAACAGACAGCAGGGAGAGCTCTCAAAAAGGAGCCCACAAGTTTGTACAGAGCACTGTGCTTTGAAATGGAAGAAGAATTAGTTCCATAAGACGATATAGTAAGAAAAATCCTGTTTGGCTTTTACACCCAGTCTTAGAACTGGATCTAATCACGCATAACATTTGGGCACCGTCATGAAGCCATCTGCAGATCGTGGTACAGCTGAAAACCCACCGCGGCATTAATGCACATTGATCCCGACCGTTCAAATAAACCACACAACAGGAGAACTAGTTGACAGCTAAATGTTCAAAACAAAAATATTCTCTAGCAGTTAGGACGAGCATTCTGGCAAACATGGTGAGTGAGTCATGCTTTCAGCTAATGACATCTAATGAAGGCATACTGGGAAGCTGTGGGGCTGCAGCTGATATTCATTACAGCTCTCAACGTTGGTCCATACAAACCCTGGGCTCATCCAGCCAATGTCTGGGGCCTCTTGAGCCCCCTGTGCAGCAGTGATGGTCTAAAAGCCGTGCTGGAAATCCTCTCCCTTCGGGCTGTGCTTGCTCTTTTAAAGACTCAGTGCAATCTCCTTGCGGATGTTGCAGAAGAGAACAAACAGTATAAGCAAGTATTTTGGGCAGCAAGAGAAACAACCCCACTGGTTATTCCTTTCGCAGATGCCTTCTAAACCGAGCTTAAGAGATATACAGGGCACTCTTGTGAGATACTGTGAGATTTCTGGGAGTGTCAAGATCGTCAGTCAGTCGCCAAATCTGCCCAATTGCCCACAGTATTTCAAATGTAAAGATGCAAATGGTTGAGTAAGTCCCGTAATGGAATTTCAGAAACGCTTCACTATGTCTTCAGGCACTCTGATGCTTCTGCAAAGTGTGGTTTTCACTCCCCAGAGCAACTTCTGGACAAGGACATAATTTTATAAGGGAGATAAATCAGCTATCTGAGTGCCTAATAACCCTGATACACCATCAATTTCAAAATATTATTGTTTAATTACACCAACAGCACAGATGGAGGAGGCACCACAGATCTACAGAAAACCAGTCATCTGCATTTGCAGTTGAAAAACAGAGAGCAATCCATTTGGAGAAGAGAAGAAATTGGAAATAAACCATGCCAGGATGGAAGAGAAGGTGCCAACCACCATATTTGAGTACCTTCACTTTCAGTAATACACATAATGGAAGCAGGAGTAAAGCCTCAGCATTACTCTCAGGCTGCAGTATCAGAAAGATGTTTCCTTTTCAAGCATGAGCAAACCCAACCTTCTTGTCTTTGACGCTAGGCTGAAGCTGACAAAACACCCCAGCTGCAACAAGATGTGGACAGCTGAGCTGCCATGGAGCATGCAGGGGGAGCAATGGGATGTGGCACCGGGGAACGAAAGGGCTAGAAATAAGTTAACACCTTGAAACCACATCTTTAGGAGAAAAGACATAGTTTCCTTAAAGGAGAATGTGGGTGAGCACTGAGGGGCACTTTCCCTAATTTCTTCAAGGGGAATGTCACTATGTAACAGTAGACAAGACTGAGCTGGCTGCCACCTGGCTAGGCACTATGTATGTAATGGCAGCATGGTGTCCAGCAGAGGACAACTAACCCAAGAACACATCTCACTTTTCAGGATGATTTTGTGGCCCGCGCTGGACTTGATACTATCTTGGTCTGAGTGGTGATGGCATCTGGATTAAGTCCTTCATAGTTACTGTGAAGCTAGTGAGAGCTGTAAGCACAGCACTGAAGATGAATTGAAACAAAGATCTTTAAAACCCGCCTGGATGTGTTCCTGTGCAACTTGGTCTAGGTGATCCTGCTGTGGCAGGGGGATTGGACTAGATGATCTTTCAAGGTCCCTTCCAGTCCCTAATAATTCTATGATCATGGTTGACTCAGATCCTCAAACCTGTAACCCACATGGCCTGCCACGCTACAGGAAGAGAACAGTTCAAACCACCACTCGCATACTTCAGAGAGGTGTAAAGGGAGGTGGGTGCGATGGGTGTGTTGACATGGAAATAGTCACGCAGATTAGATGGGTATGACACTTCAGAGCACTACCATCTCAGGGGCATGCTAGGGTTGGTCTGGAGCACTTCAAAACACTGGACAGACTTAGAGGCAACGAAAACCCTTCTGTTCTCTGCTAACCACAACATTATTTGTGGTGCTGAAACATCTCATACCGCCCTGTAGCTGTCGTGAGAACACAGGTTGAGACCATAAGGTGATCTCTGCTGTTAGCTAGTACCAAAGGGGTTTTGGGGGCAAACTTTAGGGAATCTAGGAATCGTGAGGGGACAAGGATTTTGTCCTGTCTCTGAGAAAGTGGCTTGTGGTCTTGAAGGATACCAGGAAAAGTCAAGATCCTGTTGGCTAGCTTGCCAAGCAAAAAGTCTCCACAGTGATGGCTGCAGGACAGCTTCAGCTCTGTGGCTGCTGAGCACCCTGGTTTTTGAGAGAAGGCCCAAGCAATGATGAAGGGCTGAATGGGGGCCCCAGCACCCTCCATTGCACAGCCCTGCCAGTGTAGCAGTATTAGCAGACTAAGTACCCTGCACCCTGACAGCTTTGCTTACCTATCAATTACCACGAGGCAGCAGGGTATTATTTATACACTGAGCGCTATACAAGACAGCAGAGTAATATTTAGAGGGCAAAAACTAGGGAAAGTAAAGCTGCAATTTGTTCTGCAGCAGCAGGATGCTTCGTGCGCTCCAGAGTACTGCGCAGGATTAGGGTGACACTTACATGCCAACTGCTCTGTGAGGACAGGGTATTATTTAAACCCCAGATACAATGGTAGGGAAAGAATATTATTTACTAAGCAGACTGAATGCAGTGGCAGCAGTGGTAGTAACTACACCGTATAATTACAACTGAGGGAAAGGCATCTTTTGCAGACTGGTTATTACAGAATGGGAGGGTATTGGTTACAGCACTGAAGTATTACTTTGAAGCCGAGCGCTACAGAGGTACAGGGTATTATTTATACACCAAACACCATAGAAACTGTTTTTCTGGGGTAATAGTGACAGTTAATCATTTATATGAAAGCCATCCTGTAATTTCTGATATGTGAACTACATGATTATTTCAGCCTTGAAACTGTGGCACAGATGATGTAATGTTAATTACGATCAGATCTACAGCTGCTCTACCACAGGAGTGCTAAACCGGAGTGATCTGAAGTCACTAAGTTTGTGGCACCAAAATTAGTGGATCTGGCCCCGCTCTGGGGATTTGCAGGGTTGTGGTGGGGTGTTTATCCCTGACCCTGCGCAGCATCCCAGCTGAAGGAGCAGCTTTTGCTGTGGATTACAGGTTATTCAACCCCCGCTGCAGTGGCTGTTCTCCCAGTGGAGGTATGAATGATGGACAGGAGCTCCAGCTGGAGGGGATCTGCACCAACATTTTCACCTGTTTATCGTCTGCTGGCCTTCATAAGTTTTGTATCTTTTATCTTGTTGCACAGCTTTTTTCTCCAGTTCTGTGGCAGTGGGATTGGACTAGATGATCTTTCAAGGTCCCTTCCAATCCCTAATGATTCTATGATTCTATGATTTAACCTCACCCAGGAGACACTTATTGTCTCGTTCGTTTTCCTTACGGATTTTCTTCCCTGTCAAGTTATCCCTGTACAAAGTTTCTCACCTATAAATTCAAATCAGTATTTCCTGCAGCCATCGCAGACAGTTCCCTCCATCCTTCGGTGGTTTTCCACACTACCACTAATCAAGCATCCAGCTCCTCTGCCCAGTGCTAACCAAGGGCATTTGAGAAGCCAAAGGAACATGGAAATTGCCAGACCAGATGAAACCAACAGTGTGTCAAGGCCAGCATCCTGTCTTGGACAGGACCTATGTCACCAGCTTTGGAACAAAGTTCTCATCATCGAAAAATAGTGAATAAATTGCTGAGGAGGAAGTTTCTTTTTAACACTAGGCATTTAGTGGTTACCTTACGCCTTGAAGCATGAGTATTTACATTCCATGTTCTCCCACTAATGTAAGCTAGGTTTATTGGCCATGGCCTAATAGACAGTTTTACTCTTCTTGGGCCCAACCCGTGACCACTACTCTGCCAGACAATATTTCCTGTCCTGATCACTTCACCCCTACAATACAGCATGGTTGCTCTCACAAGACACCCTGTTGACTTGCATTGCCTGATGTAGCCTATGGTGAACTCAGTGACTTCCCTCTGGGAACTACCCTACCCATGGCTGGGCATGGAGCGAGGCTGGATTCAGCTCCTTCCACTCCTGAGTGGCATCAAGGTGTGTCAGAAGATCCCTGGGTCACATATAGCTCCCTGATGGTGGCCACTAGGATTAGCCCTGTGCTGAAGGTCCCTAAGGTGCCTCACTAACTCTAATAGTGAGTACAGCCATTGGGTCAAACAGCATAGGCCTTTCCTGGGACATTCCACCACCAAAGTTCTTCACAGCAGCCACTGCACCCTTTCATCATAAGTCTCCACACACTCTGAACGTGGTTGCCACAGAGCGCGTGACACGGTGACAACCTGGGTGGAACTGAGCAGTGAGACAGGACTACTAATCCGAGTTACTTTTGGGTCTTTCTCCAATGACCCGGGTGTCCTCTGGCTTGCACTGTGGCTTGTAGAAAAATATGAAATGCCCTGCCTAGGTTGACATGAGAGCAACTACAAAGGTGAAAACCCAGATGTTTAAGCTTGTCAGAGGTCTCCCATTTCAGTGTTTTCATCTTTTGATCCCTCCTCACAGCAGGGTCCTTTCTGTGCCCTCCGCTCTGTCCTCCCCTCCACCTCCCAAGCTTCAGAAGCTTCCCTCTCAGCCAAACTCAAGGAAAGGCAGAGCCACAGAAACCCACAGGCCAAACCAGCTTTCGGGCTGCTTCCATGCAGCTTGTACAGCAGAAATCAGGAGCTCGTGGCTTCTGGACTGCATTACATTGCCAATGTGCTCAAGTCACACCATAACCCTTACCCTTGCTTGGTTGTGGGGACAGTGATGGGGCTCCAGGTGACTGTCAATGGGCTGAAGCCATCAGGAGCATCACATCATAAATCATAGCATGGCAGGCATTGGGAATGGACCTCTGGAGATCATCTGGTCCAACCCTCCTGCCAGAGCAGGTTCTCCTAGAGCAGATCACTAAAGCAAATCTCACAGCATTTGGACTTGTAAAGCAGGGGAAGGAAGTCAGAGCAAGGTGGTCCATAGAGCTGCTACTTAAGACCTGAAAGCATTTCAACAGCTAAAACACCAAGAAGGCTCTTGGGGTACCCAGCAAATGAGTCTGGTATTTCTCATCCTTCGCCACACCCTTCTGCTCTCTGGCCTGCTTGGAGCAGCCACTGGGGATGGGGAATATCAAGCAACTGAGAAATGGAAATCTTCCTTAGAGTCGAAAAACCCAAAGAGAAGTGCACGGAGGGAAAAAACCATCTCGGTGTCAAGTGTCTCAGAAAAGCCTGTGCGGGGAGCACGACAAAGCCCCCCAGCTATTCATCAGGCCAACAAAAAGCTTCTTTACGTTTATACTGTGAGACCATTGAGCGGGAGGGGAGGCAGCGTTCACACCCCCACCCTTGTGCACACAGGCAGAGCCCGCAGCCCTGCCCCGCGCACACTGGCTGAGCTGTTCTGCCCCCTCACAAGGAAGCACTGAGTTTTTAAAAGTAAACTGTAAGGTTTCCGTTGTTGCACTGGGCTCAAGTATTTTTTTAATTTTTTTCTTTTTTAAAATATATAACGGCTCCCTCTCTTTGCCATCTCTCTTTCACTCTTTAAACAGCCCTGGCTGCTCTGGGCTGCTCGGCAGCCGTCGTGCGCTGGCTCCGTATGTGGTCCAGACCCGCTATGAACACAGCTTTTGTTGCTGCTGCTGGGAAGCTTGCCTGGGAGCAGCACACACAGCCTGGCTTGTTTCACATATGGAGGCTGCAGTGGGTTTGGGAGGGGAGAAAGGAGGTGGAGGAGGAAGAGAGCAGCTTGGGGTAGGTTGTCTTGTGGTAGAGCAGCCATCCCATCACTGGTAAGGGAAAGGGGGGGTGTGAGTAGACAGAGAAGGGTGGTGGTGGAAAAGATGTCTCAAGCAACTAAGAAAGGTCCTGTTGATTTTTAAAATGAGACAGCTGGCCCTCCACCAGCCTGTGTTCCTGCCAGGTCAGCATGGGAAGGCAGTAGATCTCTGCAACTTCAGTTTGCAGAGTTTCTGCCACAGAGAGAAAAGAGAAAAGACTAATGATGGAGTGGATTTTGGAGCCCCCAGAGATTCTGACTGTTGTGCACACCTCCAGGTGACACCAGGACATGGAGTAACAACCCTGTCTCTCTTTTGATTTATACATTCATTCATTCTTTTATGCCTTTTAAGTGACACCATCCATCCTCTTCTCCTCTAAAATGGTCCTCTCTAGTTAGACAGTCTTTTACAGTGATGAGCTGCTGCTTTCCTCTGACAGTGCTGAGTCTGCTGAGTTTTATTTACCGTCCGCTTCCCACCCCCCATCTTTCACTCCCTCAATTTCCCATCTCATTGGCTCTCTTTGCCCATCCATCCTCCAGCCCTTGTGCTGCTGTCAAACCCTGCTGCTGTACACAGAGCTGATTATAGGAAACATTAAATAGCAGTTCTAGTGGAACAGATGGAGTTTTCCCATACAAAGTCTATTCAGTCAGCTCAGAGCACTCAGCCAGCACAGGTACATCTCCAGGCCTCACCCTCTGCCCCATCCCGTGATGGTGTGAGGGCATGTCACCCCATCCTGGACTCTGAAGGTCACTCACGGCATCTCAGAGAGGGGAAGCATCTCCTCTTTGACCTGACAGGTAGATACAGCATCTCAAAGCCAGCAGGAAAATATAACATCAAACAACCAAAGCAAAGAAACAAATCACCCTGCTTCCAGAGGTATGTGGCATTGCTCTTTGCCGGACCTGAAAGCCTACCAGACTTAGTCCCCAAACCACTGGCCCCTCCACCCAGCCAATGTACTTTATTGGGAGCTTCTAGCCAAAGCAGTGAGGAATGCTGAAAAATTCCTCTCTCACAACTATTTCATTGTGGCATGTTCCCCCATTTCCACATCTGGCAAAGTTATTTTAGACAGATCGGAAATCTTTTCAAACTGAAGATTTTCGGCTAAACGTCCCAAAAAGGATGGGTTATAGATCTCGCTTCCTGCCACACGCAGAGGGTTACTTAGCCCAAGATTTCAGCAAAAGCTTTCAAAATGCAGTAAATGAATGCAAAGAAGAGATTTCTGATATTCTGAAAAATAAAACCTTTTTTTTTGCTTCATCTGCTTCTGCAGAAGAGCTCGGCTCCCTGCAAGCTATTGCTAAAAATACGCTTCTTCCGCGAATGGATTCGGAAAGAGGGCAGGTACCGAGTAACGCCTGGAGCTGCTAGCTGGAAATAACCCAGGAGACTCTGCCAAGCACCGGTCCTTGCCATCCTCTGGAGAAGGGAGCATGCTGTCAAACCCACAGCATCCAGGCTCTTTTCATTCTCCTCCTGCACTTGCCAGCCCCTGCAGAGCTTAACAACCCTCTAGCTCAGAGATCACCCCGTCGCCTTCCCTGTTGCAAAGCAATGACACCAATGAAAGCAGTAATCAGGAGAAACCCCGCCGATGCTTGGGACACTTGCGACAAATAAGCACAACAGCAGCCTCTTTCCCCAGTACTCAGAAGCAGGATCAGACACATCACCAGGGCTTGAGTGGCAGCTGAAATCCAACACAGAGAGACACTGATGGGTCACAGGGTTTTTAGAGGAGAATGAACGGGGATGACCCTCTTTCTGCTCTCCCACCTCAGGCTCTCGGAAGCCAGTGGCTTGATTTCCCTCCCTTCCCCAAGCCAACTGACAAACCTGACACATAGTTGTCTCTGGCTATAGGTTTGCTCCCCATAACAGGTGGGCTGTTGGTGAGGACCAACTCCAGGTGCAGGCTTCCCTCTCCCAGCAGCGCTCTCCGCAGGGAACTCTGCAAAGAACCTGGAGCCTGATCACTTTACAACTTTTCTCACATTTCTCTGCCGGCTGCTCACCAGGGAAACAACCAATCCACTGACTGAGAGCCAGCATCTTCAGAGCACGGAGGAAAGAACCAGGACAGTTAAGGAAAAGACAGCAAAGAGAGAGGAGGTGGGGAGGGAAGAACACTTCCTTACCTTTAACAGTTCAGTGCAGTGCTTCCAGAACCTAAGTCCCATACACCTGGCAGAGAAATGAGGTGTTTTTCAGTGTTCAAGAAGGAAAGAACTTGTCACTTATTGCTGTTACTGTAGGTCTTCTTCACAATCTCCAGATGAGGTTTTTTCCTGCCTTTTTTTTTTTCCCTTCTCTTCCTTCCCCAGTTCCCCAGAAGAAATCAAAATTCCTTGTGTGGTATTTCAGGTTCTTTCAGGCAGTGGCAGCAGCACCAGGCTCGAAGAGTAAGTACTGTGTGTGAATGGCAAAAAAGAGAGAGAGGGTTTCAGACCACATTAGCTGCCACTGGCTGCAAGAGAGACCATCAAAGTCCTGTCAGCCTCCTTAGATACCTCTTGAAGAGCTGGCAAACTAAGTGTATTGGATCCTCCTCTGGATTTTAGAGTAAAGGTAGGCAGGCATCCAGGGGGCAGGGGGAAATAGGAGGGCTTATGGACAGAAGAGGAAGCCCAGCCTCTTGGAAAGAAGGGGGGGGGGGGGGGGGGAACCCAAACAACCCAGCCCAGAAAAGGAAAGAAAGAGAGGAAAAAAAGCATTACCAAAAAAATAGTGTAAATGGAGAAAGCTGAATGGGGAGTGGGGGATTAAATTTAGCCCTCTGGTTTGGAAGCAAACTGGCTGGAGCACCGCAAGTGGTTGAGAGAGAAGAAATAGTTTATGTAATGAAAAGAGAACATGGTTTATGCAAACTAAAATAAGATGAAGCTAATTAGGGAACCTGAGCAAAGTACGACTGTCTGCAATGCAGTCAGTATCCCCGCAGTCTGAGCAGAAATGAGCAGGCTTACTGGGAAGCCCAAGGAAAGCAGCAATGAGGACAGCTTAGGGAACTCTCTTGCACAGCTCTACTAGCTGCTGCAGCAGAGGAGGCAGGTGATGGAGAGGAGCAAGATGCGGAGAGAGGGAAGAGATGCTTGTTGTTAGCAAATGGAAAGCACCTGGAGCATCAGTAACTGCTAAGTGATATAAAGGCAGAGAAAGGAGATTGTGTGTGAATTTATCTAAAAGCTGTTTGGGGTGAACTGGGGAAGAACACAGAATGTATAAGTGTCCAAGAACAGTGGAGAGTGATCCATCTACCCCAAAACTTTGAGAGGGATCTCATAACTGAATCCGTTCACGTTACAATGCTATGAGAAGGTGTTGAAGAAGAAATATGTTTTGATAGCTGATTTTTTTCTCTGAGAGGTGCTAGTATCCTCAACGAGAGAAAAGCTGTGCTTGGAGGCAAGGAAGGCTGCAGGCCCTTGGTTTACGAAGGGGCCAGGTGGTAGCTGGAAGAATGTGGAAAACTGGTGATGTTTTGACAGTTAAGTAAGCCTCTTCTGCTTGAAAAACCTGCTGTACTCCAGCAGTGAAACCTGAAGGTGGACAAAGATCTTGGGTTTGAAGTTACTCAGGCTTGCAATAAGGCCCAAGGTTAGGCTGAGATAGTTCACACTGTGACTCAATCTTTTTGTCTCCCTCTTCATCACTGTTTCAGCTGCTAAAAGATCTCCAAGGGTCATCCTGAGTGCAGAAATGCAATTTTATGATGTCGCTTGGGTAATAACTTCTCCTTGCAGCAAATTGGTGAAGGTCTCTCCACTGCAAAAAAGTCAACGTATCCACCCCAAGGGCAAGTCTTTGTGCAGATTGTGATGTATGGATTGTCAGAGAGAAGAGCAGGAAACACAGATGCTAATAATTTTGTAGGTCAAATTATATAAAGTGTTAACAGCCTACTTTCTGCACGGCTGTTCCTGTGGGAAAGAGAAACACTTTTAAATGCCCTTAGCTCTTAAAGAGGTTTCCAAAGATGGGAAATCCTCTGTATTGAAAAAGGAGAATCTGTTTCCCCTAACATGGAAGAGAGCATCTCCAGCCTAAAGTAACTGTAAAATTTGAAATCGAGTGCAGGGAGGTCCTCCTGTGCCCTCCTTGTGCCTCAGCCACATGCCTCATGCCTGTCCCCAGCCTCTCCCTCCAGCTCTCTTTTAATATCTTTAATATCTGCATTTCACTCTCTCTTCCCATCACCCCCCTTTGCTTTCTGCTTTGTGATATAACAGCTTCTTCTCTCCCCAGGAATTATTCTGATCCCATGCCTCATTTCAAAGCCTGCTTCCCTGACTCTCTCACTTTTAAGCCTGAGCCTCATCACCTTTCTTCAGTGTTTGTGCCCTCTTGTGAGAGCTGTGCATCCGTCATCCTGACAAGTCGTGCTCCTAGACCACAGAGCATGGAGACTTGCTCTTCCCACCAGTACTGTGTTACATATTAGAGATTTGAGATCAAGTTTTGGTTGTGAATCTCTCTGTTGGGAAGCCCTCCACTTTTCAGCAGTGAAGCACTAGATATTAACTGGAAAACTTTCCGGGGGCCCTTACGTTAGAAGTCTGAAGGTCAGTGAGGGAAAGTTTCATAGCTGTTGGAAAGGACAGTGCACCTACACAGTCCTATCTGAAACTCTCATATAACAGTGCTGCCTGTCCATTAGAAAATTTAATTCTCCACCTACAAAGATCAAGCAAGACCCTTCCGATCTACTCCTAGGGCACCAGATCTATCCCAGGCTGTCATCACCTCCAGCTGCTGGATGGGGTGGGACAGATGGAGCAGAGTAGGCTGTGCTGGAGTGTGGCCAGCCTCCTCTCCTTCTCTGGCTGAGCTGGCTCTGTGCTGGGCAGCATTGTGTGGCTGTAGCAGTGACAGCACAGGCAAAACACACCACAGATGAGGCATGACAGCTCTTGCTTTAAGCAGGGCTCACGATTTCCAGCCAGGAACAAAAAGCGCATAGACAGGAGCTATAAAATGTGACTTGACTGATTTTGCTCAGACTCATGGATATGAGACACTCCAAAACATCTCACGCTGGACCACAGATCTTTCTCCCCATAACAGAAGGACCTTCTGGAAAACATATACATTTAGAGCTGTTTTGCTGTGGAACAACTGTGAGCCCTGTGTACCCTCTGCTGCTACTGTGGTTTGGCAAAGAAAACCCCATCCAAACCTTTGGTGAGCTTAAGCCAGGGAACAGAGAAAATTCCACTTCGGAGCTGACCAGCTAGGAAAATGTGATGCTCCACACAAAGTGGTTCCTTGGCAACTTCAGGAAGGGGGTAGAAACGAGTCAGTACCTGCCAGCTGTCCCAGTTTCGTGTCTGCATCAGGAGTGATTGGAAAAACGTTCCAAAATTGTGATTCATGAACTGCTCTTGCGTTTTAGTTTTTTAGGTTGGGGAGAGGGCTCTTGTTTTTTGTTTAGAGCAGGGAAGCAACAGCTGAGAGCCCTTTGAAATGCAGGTAATGCATTGTGAAAGGGCTTACAGGTAGGCAAGAGATTTACACGTGGTTGTAGAATTCAGAGGAGGTTTATGTCTATTCCCAGTGAAGTTTAGCCTTCAGGGAGTGCAAATATTTGAACAATGTGGCCAAGGAAGAGAGATAATAGTTTTGCCACGACAACAATTCAATACCCTGAATTTGTCTGAGGGAAGCAGTCGCTGAATGAACACAGGCAGAAAGTGAAAAAGCACCAGCCAGAAGAATCGTAGAATCATAGAATCATTAGGGATTGGAAGGGACCTTGAAAGATAATTCAGTCCAATCCCCCTGCCACAGCAGGATCACCTAGACCAAGTCGTACAGTCAGTCTGGGTTAGAAGGGACCATAGGATCATCCAGTTCCAACTTCCCTACCATGGGCAGGGACACCCCAGCCTAGATCAGGCTGGCCAGAGCCTTATCCAGCCCGGCCTTAAACACCTCCAAGGAAGAAGGTTTTATCAGTTAGGGTGAGAGTTTCTTGCAGTTTTCCCAAAGAAATTAAAGACACACTTGGGTGGCTTTCCAGCTGAGAGAGACAGAGGTAGAGGGATAGGGGACAAAGAAGTAGAACAAACCATGAAATAAAGAATAAACCCTTTAAACTGCTTTTAAAACTGGCACAAATAAAATTGCTCACTGTGGTGAACTACTGCTCCTTCTCTGCAACTACCAGAGCACAGCTCTCCACTCAAACCCTCTTTGGATTGCAGGGTTTTGTGTCCCTGGAACAAGTTTGTGTGCTATTAAAGCTAATTAAGCATTTAAAAACCAAACAACAGGGACAGGAGAAGGGGGTTTGGGATCGCAGCACTGTGCTGGGTGGGGTGGTGCACAGTCTGGTTGCAGGAAAAGACACTGGAGACATAGGTGTAACACAGGAGCTTTGAGCTGTGTTCATGCTTTTACAGTCAGTGTCTGAGTTCAAAATGTTTTACGAAGATGTTTCTCAATCAGGTGTCACAGGTCCTTTTAGATAACAGGGTTTATAGAATCCTAGCCCAGAATCATCGGATCATTCAGGCTGGAAAAGACCCTTGAGCTCTCTCTGCCTCATGGTGCTGGTCAATCCCTGGCACCATGAAGAACCCAGGCACAGAGGCAAGATGAAGCAGTGTCAGAGCCAGAACAATTCTGTTCCCACCCTTATTCCCTCTTCTAAAGCCAGCAAAGGCCTTGACCTACGGCACGAGTGGGTCTGCCTGCAGTGCTGCTCTGTCTTTTCTGAAGCAGGGAGGGGCTGTGATGCTCTGCAAGGGCAAAGCAGCCACTTCAGAAACACTGCTGTGTTAGGTGCTTGATGCTTCATAACCTTTCTGGCTTTCAGCTTGAGCGTGCAAGCAGGCACGGGAAAGAAATGCTGGTGCAGGCACTGATGTGTGTTCTCACACAGGTCTCTGCTCACGCATATCCACTGGGGCTGCTAGATACTGCTGGCAGCCCAGCCCAGCCCATGTGCACTGCCCCCACTTTGAGGTTGCTGCAGCTTCTCTGTGCCTGGGCTGTGCTGATGGTGGAATTCTTGCACCAGAAGGAAACCCCTGCAGAGAGGGTGCTGAGTCTGCACCAGCAAAGATTGCCTCCAGTACATAATGGGCAAAGCCTGAAATGCTGCTTGTCCAAGTGCTGCTGCCAGGGTGCCTTCACATCAGCTTTGACTTTTGTGTTTGGGTACTGCCCTTCAGGCCAAAAATACAGGATCAGGAAAGCACGGTGAGATGTAGAAATGTCTGTGCACCTGCACAATTCATGTCACTGGGTCCTGGGAGGCATTGTGCAGTCTTATTCTGAGGTCCCACTGGAGGGATGGGAAGAGTCAGTGCTGAAACCCCTTGAGTTAAAAATTAGGAGGTGTCTGAAAGCTCCCAGGAGAGGCTTTACCCACTGAGATGTTCTCCTGAGAACTTGGGAGGGGACTAAGAATAAATTAATGAATGTCTAGAGGTAAAAAGGACATAAAGGAACCCCCCCCCCCTTCAAACACAGCACCTGTACCCTTTTATTCCAGAATATCATCCTTGTCAGTGCAGGTGGAAAACTTGCCCCATATTTAAAAAGCAAACCCCATACACACGTACAACTTCTTCTAGTCCTGTTTGCATCCCAGATTGGAAATGGTGCCCTTCCTGCACCTCTTGCATCGGACAAAGTACCTATTCAACCTGTAGCAACCAGGACACTCTGTCTTCTGCTGAATGAGTTGCCTTCTGCACGCAGTGGCTGTGCCTGTGCTGGCACATGTAAATAGCAGGGCTCGCCCCCACCCTGAGATTGTGGCTTCTTCATCATCTGACAAAAATAGCAGCCCAGGCCAGCAGATGGGATGCTGCACACAGACCCGCGTTTGTTTGGCAACAGAATTTAGAAAACAATATTTTCTTCTTTCTGCTTCTCCCATCCTCTCAGTGTCTTTCCAGTTGCTCAACAGGGCTGTATGGAGTGAGTGGGGATGGACACCTCTTGTCACAGATCTGGTGCTGGGCAATACAGACTTGCCTAGCTGATGCCTCCTGTGCTTATCCTGTCTGCTCAGTATCTCATCTCCGTTCTCAGATGGCCACAGGCAATGTTCTCCATCCTCAGGTGGCCACAGGCAATGTGAAGGGAGGGCCAAGGGAAACTGTCGCCAGTAGCTTGAACATCTGCAGTGACAGGGCTCACACTGCTCTTTGGGCTGGGGCTTAGACACAGAGGGGATAGCCAGTGCCCTGGGACTGCTCATCCCTCCGCACTCATGGAGGGCACTCCAGGAAAACTTCCTCCTGCATTTGGCAGGGGTTTTGGGGTGTAGGGAAGGGCTGACACCTCCTGAGCAAAGGGAGTGTGTACCAGTAGGGCTGCACGGGGCTGCAGACAAAATGCGTCTGCACAGCCCATGAAGCTCCATCCATGGTGTCCCCACTACAGAAAGAACCTGCTGTCCCTCCATGCTGAGAGTGCACAGTCCATGTCTGACCTTCCTGGCTGTCCCAGGGTGATGGTGACACAGCTTTTGTGCAGGGGGCACAGTGTAGACTGCTCCCTCGGCCGAGCAATTCTGCATGCCCCTCCTTGTCCATACACACTCCTCTGGCACATCACTTGCCTTCAAACACGCTGCCCTGGTGCTCCCTTTCTCTTTTTTAATCCTTTGCACACATGCATGCCCTCACCTCACCTTGCTAACCAGCTGCTTGGCCTGGGACCTAACTTTGCCCCACTCCCAGCCTCCTTGATGGAGACTTGCAGGCTCAGCAAGGAAACAGGGGGGTGGGCACCACACAGGATATTTATACAATGAATGAATGAAAACAGTGCTAATTTTGTGCTTCTCCAGCTTGGGATGGAGCAACATGGGAATACAGCACCTTTTGTATGGGCATAGGACATCTCCTCTGTTTGCTTTTCTCCCAGAACGCCTCTTCTCACCCTGCACAGTGCAAACAGGTCGCTATTGACCTTGGAAACTGGTGGAGAGATTACGTCAAGCCCGGCAGGTTTGCTGGGCTGGATATTTACGGTCTTTGCTTTGGCTGCAGAGGTGACGTTGCTGTGCACACTCAGCCACATGCCAGGCTCCAGAGTGGGGTCAGCCTCCCCGTTCCACATGCAGCTGGGAGGCCTGAACATCTCTCTCTGAGCCCCAGTAACATTGGCTGCTCAGGGGAAACTCTGCAAAAAGTTTCCTATTTTGCTTAGTTTGCTTTTTTTTTTTGGATGAGGTTTGTGTGGCACCTCTTTTGTTCCAATGAAAGGTCTCACAGTATCACAGCAGACCAAGTCAGAAGGAATCCCGAGGATCATAAAGTCCAATCTGTTAAATTAAAGAAATATACTTTGAATGAGATGGCCCAGCACCCTATCAAGCTGAACCTTAAAATTCTCTGTAGTTACAGAATCCACCACTTCTCTGGGAAGACCATTCCAGTGTCTAATTACTGTGACATCAAAATGTTTTCCTCCAGAGACCAATGGGAACCTCCCCAGGAGGAACTTCTATCCATAACCCCTTGTCTTTTTTATTAGATTTCTTGTGAAAAGGGAGTCTCCATAATCTTAATGCACTGGTACATGGTAATAAGGTACCCTCCAAGCCTTCTTTTCTGACGGGTATTTGCTTGTCAGAGCTCAGTAAGGAAGAGCTGGGGACGAGATGCGAGAGTGCAAAGAGAAGACAGCAAATAGGGTCTAGCAGCACCATGCTCCATCTTCCTTCTTCAGAAAGCTTCTCTGACCTCAGTGGTCTGTGTTGAGCTCTTCAGCTGTTTGGAGGTGGGAAAGGTCTCTGATGAAGCTTCTGACATGAGCATAGCAATCCCCTTCCAGAAAGAAGTATTTTATCTGATTTGTCAGCAATGAAAGGGGAACTCCCCAGAACAATGATGTCCTACCATCATGGGAAGGGCTGCTCAGCAGCTCTGGGTATGGTTTGGCCTCTGGATAGTTTTTCTGGGAAGCAATTCCTCCTGTGCTTCTCAGTGTTGTGGTAAATGAGATGCTCCTCACTCAGAGTCACTTATTTCAGGAGGGGGAAAGGTTTCCTCCCAGGAGGTGGAAGGAACATCTCATGTATCTCCTACTACAGCCATTCTGCCAGCAGATATAAAGTCTTTGCAGAGGACTAGGCCAAGGCACTTGGTTCCAAAGAGCTTTCTGCTTTCCAGGAATCCTCCAGGCTGAGCAGCTTCAGCTGATAAATAAGGGGATCTCAGACAGCCTTGGCTTTGTTGGCATGCAACAGCCCAGACGTCATTTTTAAAGCAGAAGTCCAAGAACATTCACAGCAGGCCATGGGCTTTTCTTAGTTAAATAGGTTTTCAGTCCTTCAGCAAGAGACATACACTCATCTCTTGGAGGTCAGCCTTTTCCATCATCCCATTAACACTAGAATCTCCCTGAGCCTGTTAACCCTCTCCTTCCCACCCCAGAGTATCAATTCCACCTTTCCCAATTAGATCTCATTTCCTAATGTGTGAGTGAAACAAGTTTTATGCTGGTAAGCAAGAAAATGTAAAAATAGTCAACCTCAAACCTAAAATCCCACTGAAAGCTCCACAGTATGTCAGGTATATTCACATAGACTCACATATACAGGTGTGCATTTAAGATCTCTGCTGGACATTGTCATCAGCCACCAGCCTGTTTGAGTGGTCAGAGCTCAGTAGTAGATTTACGTGGAAGCAAAAGCGTGCAGGGGACTTCTCCAGACATGACACATGGAGACCCTGGTAAATTATTCAACCCTGGGTTGACAGTGAGTTGGAAGCTTGTTCCTTCCCATTCTCTTATATTTACTATTAGTCTTCCTCTTTCTTGGTTTATTTACCTATGACACCTCATCCTCTGGCTTCAGCTTTTCACTCCTTGTTTTTCAGTCTCCAGCAAATGCATCTCTCTGTTTGCTGCAGAAGAGGGCATATTTCATTCTCTGGCTTGTAGGGTAGGTAGGTAGAGTAGAAAGCCCATAAATATCCTCAAGGTTACTGCTAATAGCATATCTCATCTTTTTCTGCCAGTGGAACACACAACCTGCTTAACTTTTTAGCTTAGAATACTTAGGGAGGCTGATCAAACTTTCAATTAGAAACTCCAAGGTTGGAGAAGAGGTTGTTACTCTCTTGTCCTTCCCCCCACCACTAGAGAGGCTCTCTGAGCAGCACCCAGAGGTAGAGACTTACTAGCACAGCTTTGCACCACCAAACAGACCTTCAGGCAACCTTCTCCTTAACTACTTGATGCTGAGCTCTTTGACACAGGTTGATGTCTCTCTGTGCCCTCTGCTGAGTTTCTAGGATGATGAGATGAACGACGGATGTTTGAGCTTAGGTCAAGTTATATGTAGTGTGGCTGGTAAGAGAGACTTGTCTTGGCTTGTGCTTGTGTTAGCAGAGAACAGATTGAACTGCTCTCAAGTTTTGTGTCCATGTGGGGATGAGATTCACACTCACTGCCAAACACCAGACCAAATAGGGATGCAGAGGAGAAGTCCTCAGGACACCTTCCCAGCAGTCTGTATGCTTCTACTTTACCGATTACTGTTCTTATAAACCCAGCTGGGACTCTACTCAGAGAACTTAACAGGTCTTTCTTTGACAACTGCTGCTTCCTGGCATCTGTACTTTTTTGTGAAATGTTCCTCGCTGGCCTGCAAAGAGGTGGCTGCACCTCCAGAAGGCATTTCTGCGGGCTCCCCAGAGGTTCCTGTTGCCTGAAGCTAGGTCAGGGTTGGACAGGTCCACCTGAGATGTTGCAACAGTGGAGAGGAAAGAAGAGCTAAAATCCTGCTCAGTTGAGAAGCTCTGCTGAACGGCTCCCTGAAAATGTTATTCCTCGGCTGGGATGCAGAGATCTCAGTGTCAATATTTGTGAAGTAGGAAGGGCACTGCCAGCTGCAGCATTTCCAGAAACAGGTCTCTGTGTACAGGGCTGGGACAGCTGCTTGGGGCTCAGTCTGGGACACCTGAGACTGGAGCTGCTGCAGGACCTCATGACCAACCTGCCCTGTGAGGCTAGGGGAGGTGAAGCAGGGATGGTTCTACTCACAACTCCAGTCTGCCCCTCTGAGTTTAGGGCTTGGTCAGAGAAGCAGACCACAAACATTGCTTTGCTGCTGTGGTGTTTCGGGTTCAGCAAAGTGAATTGGTGTTGATAGGGTGGCAAAGTTGCCTGAAGGCATGGGAGAAGAATCTTGATGTCTCAGAGCAATTGTGCTGCTCTGACGTGGTCACTGTGTCAAAATGTTGCTTCCTCGGCATTAATGAGTGAGTTAATGAGTCAGTGGTGTGAATCTCACAGCCCTGAAACAGGCAAGAGCAGGCAAAAAACTCAGCCTTGACTTAATAGTGCTGATGGCAGGCTGCAAGAAGAGCAACATTACTGTGCCCAGGAGGGGACCAGCCACTTGGAACAAATGGGCTAGTAGCCTGAATCTGACATAATGCCAGGACTCTTCAGATCATAGAACCATTAAGGTTGCAAGAGACTTCCAAGGTCTTCAAGCCCAGCTGTCAACCCAACACAACTATGCCCACTAAACCATGTTCCCTAGTGCTTTCTATATTTATGTGTTTTTTAAACATCTCCAGAGATAGTGAATCCAGCATCTCCCTGGGCAGCCTGTTCCAATCCGTGATCACTCTTCAGTGAAGAACTTTGTTCTAATATCTAATCTAAACCTCCCCTGACACAACTTGAGGCCATTTCCTCTTGTCCTATCACTAGTGACTTGGGAGAAGAGTTCCCTCACCCCTCTACTATCTCCTTTCTGGTACCTGAAAAGAGCAACAGGGAGCAAGTAACAAACCTGTTGTATGTAAGGCTCAAGACTAGCTGCTCCTGTATCATATAAGCTTGCTCCCTTTTCCTTCTTTCTTTGTGGTGTTTCAAATATGTCCTAAATATGGAGCTAATGCTCCCTTAAGTTGTATGTGCTTGGTATTTGCTTTGGAAAAAAAGATGTAAAACTACTTGTCTGTGTGAAAGGAGGGACAACTCTGTTTCCTTTTGCAAGTTATTCACATTCTACACCCTCTGTTCCCAAGCACTTTTAGAAAAGGCTGGTTCTATGACCCAGAAGACAAGCAAAAGCCATTGCAATATAGGCTGGTACTGGGTAGCAGCTGAGTGAAGTACAGAATTAAGCAGAACAGGGAAACTCTCACAGTAGGCAGTGAGGGCTGTGTGTGCTCCAGGGTTGGAGGTGATGTGACCTCAAGGAGAGCTGAGCTAGAGTGGGGCTGCTGCAGGGCAGGATGGAAGTACAAGCAGAGAGCCTTTGACTGCAGGTGGAGAAGCATGGGGAAGGGGACAGGGCCCATGGGTTGTGAATGAGGTGTGTTGTCAGGGCTGTCATGCTCCCCAGCCATGGAGCAGCAAGGTGTTGAGAAAGACTGGTGTGAAGCAGAGATTAAATGGTCCTTACATTTCAGAAAACAAAATAGATTCCCCTTCTCTTCCTGGACACCATGATTGTGTCTTGACTTTTGTGAGAATAGAGGATGGACTGACCCATCTCTGCCTTTGAAAGATCCCTGAATGTTGCCACCATATCCCACAGCCTTCCTTCGTTCAGAAACAGCTGTGGCGTGGAACACACATGTTCAGCAGGCAGTCTCTACTCTGGCTTGGGACTACTCAGGTGGGAAACAGCATTTCAGGGCTTTGTGATTTATTTCACCCTTTCCTTTGTTGAGTCTTTTTACAGGAACCCAAAAGTGGCTGTTGTGAAAAGACAGCAGAGACTGTGTGGACCTTGGGTAACTTTTTTGAAGACTGTGAGACCTGCCAAGCAGCCCAAGAGAAAGGATCTTACTGTGTTGATTTGTTTTCTTTGGTTTATGGGGGAAAAAAGTATTTCACACATAATTAGAGCAGCCACAGAGAGATTGTATTAAAGGTGCTTTACTGGAAATTTCAAGGGATGGAACAAGGGAAACCTGTGTTAACACTAGCGACTAGGAGAAGGACCTTGCATGCAAAATGGTGGGGAAGGACAATGTGGAGTGTTCAAGCTGTAAGAATGAAGGTCTTCAGGAAGGCAGCATGAGCATCAGTCTGGAATTAAACTAAGCTATGATGGACAGGATGCTCCCTGCTTTGTTCCAACAGACCCTGCAAGTGCTGCAGGCTGCCAGCCTGGGTGGTCAGGTGTGGAGGGACAGGTAAGACACCAGTCTTACAGAGGAAAGAGAGCAAGAGCCCAAAGTACTCCTTAGTATCAAAAACCTTGGTATCTCCTTCAGATAAATCCACCCAGTTTCACCCACCCAATGTCTGTGGGTAAGACCAGCTGGTTCACCATTCTTGAAGACCTCTCCAACATCGTCTAAGAGCTCTTTCCTGCTTCTCCCAACTACTGATCCCTCTCTACACAGAACAGCAGTTATTTTAATGCAAAAACCCCCATGACAGATTCAAGTTGCTCAGCCTTGTCCACTATAGACATCTTCTCTCTGTGTTGCCATGAAACCCATAACTGAGGGCTATGCATCCTCAGAGTTCACTGATGGACCTTTCTGTATTTACGTGTGTTTGTGTGTCCCTCCATAAAGAGAGGTGTGTGAATGAGGCACGACCTTACTTAGGAATGTTTTCTGCTGGTTTTGAGATGTTTCGATCCCTTGGGCTCAGTAAGAGCCCTGAAAATTAAGATTTTGAGATTTTGCTTTACTCTGATTTGAGGGAAATTGATATGGAGAGTAGAGGACTGATGCATCCATAAGACCCATGTTGCTACCTTCACATGTGGATCTGTGTGAGCTCTCCTCTTTTCCGGATGTGTCACCTTATCTTGTGACACTCAGAAGTACCATTATTCCTAATTTTGAAAGTAGAAGAATGAAGTGCACAGCTTTGTCCAGGGCCATATTGCTGCCCACAACTAGCCCTACAGTGAGCTGGTGTGCTGGTTTCTGGGCTAGGGAAGCAGCGTTTAGGCTCTCCTCCTTGCAAATCCCACTCTCCTATGAAAACACAGTTCTCATTGCTGGATGGTTTGTCTTCCTTATTGTTGCTGTTCCCTTCTTTTTTGAAGTTTACATCATTCTGTCTTCAGGAGTGTCTTGAGGGTCTTACAGGAGCCACCCTCCCTAGGTTACCTGAGGGCAACGCCAGAAGTGAACAGCAGCGCTACAGAAGGCAGGAATATACTGTGGCCATTTATTTTCTCCTGTGCTGAGGAGATGAGTGAAACATATTTGTGGTGGTTGCTATTAGACATTAGGGAGGAGCACTGCTGGCGGTTCACATAGGGATCCTTAGTTAAGGCTCCTGGGTTATATTCACAGCAACGCCACTGGCTTTGAAGGCAAAGTCACATGAGCTGGGCTCCTCATCTTCTGCTGGGGCATCAGTATGTTTGATGACTCCACAAGTGGTCTGCCAACACCTAGATAACTCAGAAATTCAGCTACTCAATTCCTTATGTGACACCTCAGCTGCCACACAGCTGTTTCTCTTGCTATATGGCTAGAGGACACCAAGTTGCGCCCATCCATTTTTCTTGGGAGTCCACTTCCTTATCCTCTTGGACTTTGTACCTTTTTGTGCTTGTTTTTTTCCTGCTGGAAATTCATCTCTCCTGAATTTTCTGGCCCATCTCCAGTCCAGAAGGCCATTCCTCTGTGCACGTCCCTAACTCCCAGCCGATGTCAGCACAAGACAGACATAGAACTGTTGGAGCAGGTCTAGAGAGGATCAGAGTATCATATGGAACCTCTCTGCTGTGAGGACAGACTGAGAGAGCTGGGGCTGTTCAGGCTGGAGGAAGCTCTGGGGAGACCTTTCAGTACTTAAAGAGGGGCCCTAAAGAAAGATGGGGACAGGCTTTTAGCAGGAACTTCTGTGACAGAGCTAGAGGTTGTAAATAAAAGAGGGTAGACTACATATAAGGAAGATTTTTTTTATGCCAAAGGTGGTGAAACGCTTGCACAGGTTACCCAGAGGGATGATAGAATCGCCATCCATGGAAACATCCCAGGTCAGGCTGGATAGGCTCTGAGCAAGCTGATGTAGTTGCATCACAGAACCATAGGATCATAGAATAATAGAATCATGGAGTAGTCAGATATTGGAACAGGCTGCCCAAGGAGGTGGTTGAGTCACCATCCCTGGATGCTGTTTAAAGGTCATTTGGATGTGGTGTTGGGGGATATGGTTTAGAGGTTAACTTTGTAGAGTGGGGTTGGATGTTATACTCAATGATCCCAACCTGAATGATTGGTCTTTTCCAACCTGAATGATTCTGTGATTCTATGAGCTAGCACACTGCATGGGGTTGGACTAGAGGAGCTTTAAATGTCCCTTCCAATCCAAACCATTCTGTGATTCTGTGCTTTCACAGTTCTGTGATTCCATAATTCTATGATTCTATGATTCCATGATTTCATAATTGCATTATTTCATTATTCTATGAATCTATGATTCCATGATTCCATGGTTCTAGTCTGACCAGAGAGGTTGTGGAGCCTCCTTCTCTGGAGACTTTCAAAACCCACCTGGATGTATTCTTGTGTGACTGCCCTAGGTGATTCTGCTTCAGCAGGGAGATTAGACTCAAAGATCTCTAGACATCCTTTCCAAACTCTAAGATTCTATGTGTTTCTCTGATTCTGTGGTTCTATGACTATGATTCTATTTCTGCTCATTACTAAGCAATTGCCTAAAACTCAGGATGTGGATTAATTGGGAAGCAGTAACAGGCAGCAGGAAAGGCTCCGGGACAGTGTTTACAGCACTCCTTCTTGGTACAGGGGGAGGATGGCCAAGAATAACCTGCCATCAGCCATTAGCAAGGTGAGCTGGTTGGATTTTTCCACTTGCTCTGTGAGTAGCACTGATCTTTATCCCCTGACACACACCAGCCCTGGAAAAGCTACTGCCTTGGTTGTTCCCAAACAGTCTTCTCTACTGAACATTACTCAGCTTGTGGGGAGGAGGCTGGAGCACAAAGAAGGGCAGTGCACAGCCCCAGCAGCCCATAAGACAGTCTGCATCAGCCTTTTCGTTGCCACTATCCCCCCTGTTAAAGTCACACTCTTTTCCTTCCAGTCTGGACACAGAGCTGGAGGGCTGTCAGCAGCTCTGGCTCATCAGGGTAGGAGGCAAAAGATGGAGGAGGAAAGCAGGGCTGATGGCAGAGCCAGTGAGGTCGGTAGGGATTTTCCTTTGATGTGTCTCTGGGCAGCACTGTTCCGTGTTCCTTCAGCTGCTGCAATTACGCCGCTCTCTTCCCTGCCAATTTTCCGTGTCGTTACTGCTGAGGGTGGTTTGTGACATTAATTCGTTTTCTGCTGAGGTGGGTGAATAAGCCACTGGCATGTCTTCGGTTAAAGAAAGTCAGTGGTCCAGTGCCACACAGAGAAGAGAGCTTGGACATGATCAAAACTGGGCAGCACAAGTGGTGGGGAAGAGAGTTCTAGAAGCAAAGTGCCCCAAAACATGCTCCTTCCCACCACTTGGGCTCTGTGCGGCACACACCAGGTGTCCTCCCCACATTCCCCACAAACTACAGTACTGGTCTCAGTGGCATCTCTGCCTCCACAAATACCTGTCCCAGGTACCTGGTCACTGCACAAGCAGAAGGCTGGTAGTCCCCAGCCAAAAGCATGCTCAGAGTAAGAGTCCACCTCTCCGACAGTCTCAAAGTGAAGTAAGGCATCTTAATTTTATCTTACCTTCATAACTTGAACCAGAAAGGCAGCTTGAGTGCAGGAGGAAACCTAACCCCTTAATATATGACACAAGGAGCCCCTTGGAAACCCAGCATTGAGCAGGAAGCTCATTTGAAAGAAACACTTAGCAAGTGAACATAAGAACAACATGAAATAACAAATCAATTCTTTTAAGTTGCCCTCAAGCAGCAAGCCTGGAGAGAGTTCATTGGAAACTTCTGCCTAGTATCAGAGAGCCAGGGTTAGAAACTAGCTGAGAGAGATTGGGTGGACTGAAAACAAATGGTCCCTTCTCAATATGGCAAGAGAGAGATGACATGAGAGCTTTATGAGGTTGGACAAAAAGGGACCAGTCTGGTTTAACAGGTTTTATCTCTCTGGACAGCAAGATATTTCCCTCCTCCATGCAGATCTGACCTCCCCACGGAGCCTCTGTCTGTACTTCAGGGAGCCCTTGGTGGGGGAATGTCAGGAGGTAAAGTGGTTTCCTTTCTAGGCATGACCATAAGCTGCAGGGGAATGAAGGAACTGCTTAATAAGAGCAGAGATCTCAATGGGGTGCTTGACACAGCTCAGAGCAAACTGACCTCAAGCACACTCAGACATAATTTTCTGTCCTGGGGTGAGTGCTAGTGCTGCCCTCTGAGAAGCTGCCAACTTGTGTAGTCAGAGACACAGCTCATAACTGCAGGGCCTGTGAATGCCTCCATATTTCATTTCACATGTTGGAGATACCTGCATAAGCAACATCACCTGCTGGGACCAATCAACATCAGAAGAGAGAGACCAGGAGTGAGAAAAAGAAGGATTTTAAGATTCAGTCAGAGATGCACGTCCCATCTCTCTTCTGGCTGGAGCACCTGCCTGGCCACACCTGAGTGGAGTCCTGGAAGTGCAGCAGTCAGCAGAGTTTGGACATGTCTGTATTACTGTGCTCATACCTTAAATTACCTAAGCATAGAGCACAGAGCAGGGAAAAACTCCAGACAGCAGTGATCCAAATTTGTCAGCTCAGTGGTGTGGTGGGACATTTCTCCCAGTGCACTAGGACCCTCCTTCTCCACTGGAAGGAGTCTGGTGTCTGGTGTTTATTGCTGCAGAGGAGCGGGCTGAACTCACAACACAGAGAACCAGACACTGAGGGTCAAGTTCCTTCCAGCACTTACATTAACTCATTTAAAGCTACCTGGGAGAACGGTGTTGAGGGCAGCAGACATGCCCAAGAGCAGCCCCTTTATAGAGACATGAATAACTGACTCATTGACGGGACGAAAACTGCACACAGCCTCTGGGCTTAAAAACCTGAATCTTGTCCCCAGTCTACTGCTTAATTCACTAACCAAGCCACTTCAGGCTAATGAAATGCTCCTCTTTGAGGCCAAAGATCGCATTAGTGTCTCAGCAGCCTGCTGAGCTCTAATCAGTTGTAGAAAGGGATTTTATGGAAGATGTCTTTTCTCTGGGCTCTACTCCTGTTGCCAGGCATTTTTTCCAATGCCTGGTGGTGAATCTACCTAAAAACATCAGCAGGCCTGCTAGAAGAGGTACCTTGAGCTCTTCAAGGGCAAACACTTGTCTTCAGAAAAGTCAGAAACAGAAGATAAATCTTTTGTGTAAAAATGGCTGAAGCTTCCAATGTTCTTGACCAGAACTACACAAGGGTCTTAAGGCAGTTCCCTTAAACAGAGCCTGTGCATAGAAGGCAGCAGAGATACTACAGGAAGGCAAGCAGTGGCCCTGGTGGCACTCATGCTTAGACTTTGAAGGTGCTAACAAGGCTGCCAGTGATGGCAGGAGGAAGTTCTATGGGAGTAGATTAAGATTCATCAGCAAAACATCATGGTGGTGCATGGTTCTGGTTGCTAAATGTAAGTGGTGGGGGCTGTGTGGTAGAAGCTGGATTAGCAAGAATGCTCTACCTGTTCGCTGTGATTCTCTTTCAGGATAGAGAGGGCAGGAAGTTAACACAAACTCTCAGTCTTAGCAATAGCATGGATGACGCTGTGACCTTCAGGTAAAAATGAGACCTGTGTTTAATTTAAAGCAGTTTGTGAAGCCAGTGAGCAGTCAGCATACTCTGTGATTTGAGAAGAGGCAGCTCTGGTCATCTTGTCCTGGCTGCCAGTGCCCTGGAGCTGATGACCACAGGCATCTGGCAGGGAACAGCGACTCAAGACCTAGGCTTGTGGGAGAACTGGAAGTCCTGCAGCTCTCAGCGCACAGAGTGTCCTTGTTCAGCCAGGCTCAGAGAGGGCCCTGCCCTTTGCTGCATGCTCCCCAGCTTGATTGGACAGCTGTTTTCTCCCCATCGCCCTCACTAAATAAACAGTTTGTTAAGTAGAACTCAACAGATTGGTGCTGTTGAATCCTTCCACTTTAAGTGGAAGTTAAAATGTTATCTGGGGTTAAACCGTTATCCGTGTGGTCTGAGTGCAGCCTTGCACTTGGCAAATGCAGAGAATCAGGATATAGCCACCTGCTACATGTTGTGAAGACACTGCTCATCCTCCTAACCTAGCAAAGGTGGAAGCTCTGGGAGATGGTTGGAGGTGTGAGGTTGGAGGTGTCAGACCAAATGGCAAAATATCCATGAAGAATGCTGAGGATCGGTATGAGCCACATTACAAATGCTGCTGACATGTGATACTAGGTGGAAGTTATGGGCTGTAGTGCTGTCCCTCCATGTGTTGCCTCCACCCTGGCAGGAGGAAGGATGCTCTGTGTAATACAGTGGTGATCTGTAACAGTTCTCTTCTGTTCCTTGCGTTGCTTCCGAGACCACCTTCTGACTTCTTTCAAGGCTTGTCCGTTCAGTAGCTCTATTTCCTATTATGAAAGACGTGGCAGAGCTGTCCCAGCACACATGCAGGATGATGTGCCCTTGAATTGCAGAATCACAGAACATTAGAGTTGGAAGAGACCTTGACCATCTAGTCCAATCCCTCTGCCAGAGCAAGATGCCCTAGATCAAGTCACACAGGAACATGTCCAGGCAGGTTTTAAATGTCTTCAGAGACGGAAACTCCACAACCCTCCCCGGGCAGCCTGTTCCAGTGCTCTGTGACCCTCACTGTGAAGAGCAGAGCACTCAGATGGTCTGATGGTGGTAGGCATAAGAGTAGTGAGAATCAAGGGGTGAATGAAGCACTGACTAACTCCTGACTAGTAAAGCCAAAAGGGGAACCAACTGTAACTATTCACTTGTGCAGCAAAGCAACACATCACCCCTCTATCCCCTTTCACAGATGGAGGGTACATATTGTGCACTGTGTCTTCCTCTGTCAGAGCAGGGGGACTTCCACAGCCCCAGGACTCCCTGGCAGCTGTAGAAGCAAGGAAGGGATGGTTATCACAGAGTCACAGAGTATTAGGGATCGGAAGGGACCTCAAAAGATCGTCTAGTCTAATCCCCCTGCCAGAGCAGGATCACCTAGACCATGTTGCACAGGAATATGACATCAACTCACAGGAAAATCCTGAAGCTAAATGTTCTGGATTGTGCTGTTTTCAGTAGAGGACAGTAGCACTTTCAGAAACTCCTTTGGAATTAGATGATCTCTCGTCCCACTTACCACAAAGCTTGTGGGACTTGTTTCAGGCAGGGAGAAGTGGCCATAAATAATGAGCCAAGAAAGCTGATCCAGATCCAGAACACTAAAACTGCACTGACTCCCTCTAAGGATGTTAAAAGGCAAGGAGCTAGTGTGGCTGCATTCACTAGTGTGATTACCTGCAAATGAAGGCAGCAGCTCTGACTCATGTGCTTATGGAGGAGAATTATAAAGAGATCTGTATTCCAAATTACTCTCTGAGTTGGAGGGCAGGAGCTGGAAGATAATGGGCAAATCATACCCAGAGGCGGAGGAAAGCTGCTTCTCTTCCTCTGCATGGCTGCAAGAAACCCACGGGCACAGGATCTGAATTTTCTTATCTCTCACAGAGCATCAGCTTAAGGAGATATCAGCATGCCTCCACAGCTGATATCCACACGCATGTGCTGTCTTGGCATGCTCTCTGACACCAGGATGAGTCTTAACTCAGGTATTGATCCATGTGATGCTGCAAACAGGGCTTAAGGCACTTGCTGCTGGCTCAGGGGACAGCCTGAACCCTGATCCCAAAAACCACCCTGAAGCTGCGCTGCCATCGAGCTGGGGAAAGAATTTATTAATAAAGGCAAATGGAATTTGGTTTCACACAATTTCCTCCAGTTTCTTTCCTCCTCGTTGACAGAGAGGAAATGTTTTGCACATGCCAGCTGGTGACACTGCTTCATCATAAATCGCTCACCTCCTGTTTTAAGTCACGACTGCAAAACATTCAGCCAGTCTGACATCTCTGAGGCATCTGTTGGTTCTTGGGCTTTGATTTTTATGAGAGTTGCCTATAGATTTAACTCCTTTGCCCAGAGACAGGCTTGGAGATCCTGGGGCTGTCTATGTGACCTCTCATTGGGTACCAGGTCAGAGGTGGGAATAGGCCAGCTGAAGACCGATTTCTTACAGAATAGTTTAGGTTGAAAAAAACCTTTAAGATCATCAAGGTCAACCATTAACTAACTCTACTAAGCCTGTGGCTAAACTGTGTCCTTGAGCATCACATCTATACAAATTTTAAACACATTCAGGAACGGCGATTCAACCACCTCCCTTTGAAAGGAGCAGGTCACTGGATCTTGTCTCCCCTGTGCTCTCCCTGTTGCCGCTGCAGTGTCTGTGACCCTCCAAAAGCATCATGCTCCCCACAGCCCCGTGTTAAATATCACAGCCCAGGACTGTGTGTGGAGTGTCTGCAGGGCTTCCCCTGGGAGCACGCCCTGGTACTTTTCCATCCTCCTCCTTGCAGGCTGCTGACTGCCTCGTGGGAGCTGCTTGTAGGGCTGAAGCCAAACAGTGTTCCTTAATGTGGCAAACCCTCCTTTGCCAGGAACTACCTTTGCGGGGGCAACAGCAGCATTTTCCCCAGCCTTGTGCTCATCTTTATTTTCATTTCACTCTCAGCTAGGAGGGGAGGGAAAACAGCCAGCAAGCTGGTGGGGACAGAGATGTCAGCTGCATGGAGAGAGATAGGAATGTAGCAGCTCCTGGGCAAACCCAGCACTTGAAAGGGTGGATGTGATTTGCACACTTCTTTGGATTCCAGCCCCTCAAGGTGCTGGCGGAGTTTAACTCCTCCAGTGCCAGGCTACCACAGCCATCAGGGCTGTTTCAACAGACATTTGCTTTCTTGATGCTCCTGACACAAGTTATTGCTTGTGATGTAGAAGCCTAGAAAGGTGGTGAGTGAAGAAGTTTGGGAAGTTTCCCAAGAGCAGGGACAATCTCTATGTCTTCATTCTGAGCCTTTCCTGGGGGATCTTTTTGGACATTTTTGGTCTGCGTTTGGTCAACATGCAGAAGCGATGTGTGTCTTTGGCTGGTGGTGCTTTATTTCATAATAGGACCATCCACTGCTGTAAAAAGAGTGGAGGTAGATTATCACTTACCTGACAAAACAGAATTGAAAATAGTTCCTGAGAAACAACTTCAACCATGAGACCTGAAGGTTTTTAGCTAAGTCCTAAGGACATTAATGACATCATAGATGGGTGCACTGATATTTATGAAGATCACTATTAAATCCTGCCTGACAAAGAGCATCAGGCAACATCATGCAACAGACATTTAACCAGGCAACAGGCACTTTAAAGAGGGAAGACAGGGGGCATTATCTGATTCTTTATCTAACTTCAGCATACCTTGTCATTGAGTTGTGAGGTTTCACTCATGCCAGCTGCAGCATGTGGTACAGACCATGGGGTTTGAGGGACCACCACTTCAAGCCGTGTAAAGGTCTTCAAGGTTCCCTCTTTGGTTTGCACGGCAATGAGATTGTTTCTCGTTCCTGTCCTGTGTGAGGACAGAGGTTGTGAACAAACAGCTAGATCATACAACTACCTTCATCCCAGTCCTCTGTATTGACTTAGGCCTTACACTCAGTTTTGTGACTGCTTCTAGCACAGATGCCATCACAACCTCTGCATTTAGGGGATGAGACAGGGTAGAAAGCCAGGACTAGGCTATGACAAGGGAGCCACATTTCCTGGAGAAGAGCACCCAAACCAAACCAATGTCTCCTTGTACCAGAGCGTGCTGACACTCTGCAAATGGCAATAAACAACAGGAAAAAAAACAGTCAAAACCAGTCCTGGATGAAAAACCCCACCAGGAACAACACGGCATTTTGTATTCTGCCTGGCAGTTGTGATTTGGTTGGGGTTTTAAAACACACGATGTTCCTTCACATGGACAACAGAAAGCCATTTGAGGAAAGCAGGGCTCAGCCCACCTCCACAAATCCCTTGGGCTGGCATCCCTGTGAACCTGTCCCCTCCACTCACCATATCTTATGTCTGTAAGTCACTTCTTCTCTGTGTTCATATTCCCCCTCTTCACCACTCTAAACACTGCATGGTCTATGGCTTCAGCTGGGGAACAAGTGAGGACCTGTATGTGCTCTGACTGGAGCCAATTGCTCTGTGTAAAGTGATTGAACACAAAAATTAGAAATGAAAAGGAGGCTAGGGCTAGGTGGCCAAGGCAAACACACGTAGCAAACTCAGGGAGAGAGAAGAAAGTTTTGTAAGATCCCTGTATTGGGCAGCTCTCGAAGTGTTGTGATGGATGATGCCAGGGTGAGAAACGTGGTCTGGTTGTGCCTCTGGGGGACTGTTCTGCTAAGCTCACCAGGACAGTCTGGGTTACAGCATGATGAGTATAGGGCCTTTGCACTCCAGAGATGCTTTGGAGAGTGGAGCAGGGCTGGGGTGAACTGAACAGTCCTCTGGGGATGGTTTAGCTCTGGGTGTTGCTGTGAGACTAATGACCTTCATGGCCTTCCCATGGTTTGGTTTATTGAAGGGCTTCCCCCATCAGCTTTCCTTCACTCTGTGTCTCCCAGAAAAAAATTCTTGCACATCCTCAGCTTCAGCCCTCAATATTCCCCCTAGATGCTTTGTCTCAGTCTACCTGGAGATGAGATGCTGCTTGGAACTGAGTTGATGGGAGTGTTCAGCACCCCGTCACCCCTGTCACAAACTCTGACATGGGAGCAAGTCCCCAGCCAGCTAGCCCATGGGTCATTTGTGTGCTGTGTCCTTCAAGTACCTGGCACCTACATTTGGTGATTAGCCACCAGTCTGCCCACTTGATTGTATAAGGCCAGAGGAGACCACAACAATGATCAGAGAGCTGGAGCAGGAAGAGAGGCTGAAAGAGTTGGGTTTGTTCAGTCTGAAGCGGAGAAGACTGTGGGGGGACCTCATAGCAACCTTCCAATCCCTGAAAGGGGCCCATAAGAAGGCTGGGAAAGAACTGTTCACAAATGCATGTAAGAATAGGATAAGGGGTCATGGGTTTAAGCTAGGAAAGGATAGCTTTAGGCTGGACATCAGGAAAAATTTCTTTAATCTGAGGGTGGTGGGTCACTGGAACAGGTTGCCTGGAGAGGTGGTGGAGGCCTCATCCCTGCAGACATTCATGGTCAGGCTTGATGGGGCTCTGAGCAGTCTGTTCTAGTTAGAGATGTCCCTGCTTCTTGTAGGGGGTCTGGACTAGATGACCTTTGGAGATCCCTTCCAACCCAGCACATTCTGTGAATCTATGATCAGTGAGAAGTTTCTGTCTCACTTCTGCCCAGGCTGAACCTGCACTGATGAGCAGAAGGTATCTAACCCATGTTTATCAATTCAGCTCTTCTTTTGGAGCTAAGAATGTCTCCAGTGACTTGATATGTAGTGGAGAGATTTCCAGTTTCCTCTGAAAATCAGATTAATAGGAATTATGGAGACACTGGCAGCGTGTTCATACTTGTCTATAGGTGACGGGAAGTATGGTGCAAATTGACAGTGAATGCAAATCAGCCACACGCCAGGGGTAAGGTGGAGCCACACTGGTTTGTCCTAGCCATAGATCTGATTAATAGTACCTTAATATATTCTATCAAACATGAAATCCACCTTCCAACAAGAAAAAAACCCAATGTAATTTGGTGTCCAAATTTCTTTGCTCTGTATCCATGAGTTGAGGAAGATGGAGCTGGTGCTGGCTTGAGCTTATTTTAGGAAGAATGTGATGTCTGCCAAGCTGTAATGAGAAACATGCACCCTCCTGCGTAAATATCCATCAGGTAAAATAATGTGAACTCCAGCATCACTCAGGAAGAAATGAAATTGTTAGAATAAAAGATCAGCATGGGATTCAAGTCTCTCCTCAGAAGGAATTGCACTGTCTCCCCTGGGCAATTTCTTTAGCAGATCGAAATCCTTATGCTTAAAGACTGTGTCTCCAAAAGAGCGTATAATACATTTTTTCCTTTGCTTTCAGCTTTCAGACTTATTACTCTTAGTAAAAATTTAAGATACTAATTCTTTACTCATTGCTCACTCCTTCTCATACCATACTCTTGGCTCAGCTTGTCCTGCTATCTCTAGAGACAGAAGGCACGTATCTAATCAGAAGACAGTGATGAGATTAAGCAGAAAGGATGTTATTTTTGGTTAAGGTCTGATAGCCATAACAATAAAATTTGGGATGGCAGGAGGAATGCTTTGTACTGAGCTCTCTGCAAACTCTGAGAGGAAGCTGCCCCTTCCTCCCAGCCCTGGCTGCTGTCACAGGGCTGTCAGATACTCCTGGAAACACTCTGGAATGTTGAAAATCCACAGCAAATGATAACTTGCATTTCAATTTCATGATTTAGGAAAAAAAGAGAAAAATAAAGGACAATTTTACTGTTGGCAGAGCCCCCTGCTCGCTACTTAATTTGCATGTGGTTTATCACGCAGTGAGAGGTTTAAACGAGTACACGTCCAGTTAGCAGCAGGCAAGGAGCACTTTGCTGAAGCCCACAGCATCCTTCAAAACTGCTGGGGAATGTTCGTTTTTCCATCTGATCACTGAAGGACGCAAAGACCTGTTTGATCCACCATAGGGAAACCCACATTCGTGTTTATTTTCCATTCTGCCCTTGTTGATAGTGAACCAGAAGCAGCTATGTTTCAAGAGCAGGAACCAAGGGCCGCCTGTGTTGGTTTAGTGTTTCCTCAGAAGCGGGGTCATGGGAAGAAGGCACCACTTCCCCAGGTTTGTGTGGATATACAGAATCCAGATGGAGTTTACATGAAGTGTAGCTCTGCTGCCTGGACGCTGCTATGGTCTGTCTTGCCACACTGGTCTTCAAAAGAGAAAAGGAAAAGAAAGAGAAGCTCAGGGGAACGCAGTGAAAATGTTGACTGGACAAGAAAGACTTTTCTCCTGCTCAAAATCTGTTGTGCTCACTCTGGAGCCAGAGCTGGCAGAGGTGCCAGTGCCGCGTTTGTGTCGGCGAGCCTCCCTGAATGGCCCTTTTCAGTCTGCAGTCTGTGAATAAAAGTGGGAAAGAGCCAAGACTGGGGCGGAGGAACGTATAAATACTATGTGTAAGCAGTGATGTTTTTTTATTTGGAAGGAGACCCGTGCAGTTGCGACTCACCTTGAATAACTCGAAGCGGAGGAGGGAGAGCTCCTCCTCTCTCCACCCACTGGTGAAAAGTGAGTTTTAGGAGGTTTGGGGCATTTGCTGGGCACTGGGAGCTGCTTGTGCAGTGCAGAGGTACAACTCAGAAATGCTGCCAGCACCTCCTATCAACCCCAAGTGCTGGGGGGGGGGGGTTGCCATCTCTAAATGTGAAAAACACACCCCTGATATCCCGTGGGCGAAGATTCCAGGGATTATTAATGAAATATATGATGTGGGATTCATGTTCAGAGTAGCAAGAGCATCCAGCTAGGGAGCTGAGATGCTGTCACAGACATACTGTCATGCCAGGTGTGGTTTTGCTGTGGGTCCCTGTCGGGGACTCACTTCTACTCTTGCAAGGAGGAGAGTTTAATCAGAAGTCATACACACAGAATGTGACTTGGGTAGACAAGGAGCAACAAGGATGGACCTTCAATCCCCACTGTACCTCCAGCTACTCTCTAGCTGTTTATTATGGAGAAATGAAAAACAGAGTGATTAATTAGAAAATATTCTGGTTTGTACATTTATGCGGACTTCTCATGCTCAAACTCAGTGCTCCACAGAAGGTTCAGGGAAGTGTTCAGGAACACGGCAAACACAGTGAATATCCTGTGCTGAGCTGTAGCTGTAGCTGGTGTTGTGTGGTGGAGGAGCTGTGAAAGTGGGATGTCTCCCTTCTGTCTCCCAGCTCCAAAGTCCCATAGGACTTTGCAGTCTCCAGCGAGGTTCTCCTCTGCACACAGCAGCGTGGCTGTCTGTCCTGCATGGTGCAGTAGGGAATGGGGAAGGCCAACAGAACTGGAATGTTTGCAGGAAGCAGGTTTTTTTTTAACTCTCCCTCTGTGGAAAAGTCCATTCTTAATTCATTTGGGAGGACAGGTATGCTTTAAAAACATAAAGCCTTGGAAAGTCAAGAATAGAAGAGGCATATTCACATGAAGTCAATATTTAGATTTTGTCTTCCCGTGTCAAATATCTGAAGCTGATGAGGGCAAATTTAATTTTTTTTTTGTATCTATATTTTCTCATTTGTACCAAGGACTGTGGATGCCTGCAGTGGGATGGTGCAGGTGGCTGTCCCTCAACTCAGTGGAGACTGGCTCCTTCAGCAAGGCAAAATGGGGAAGAGAAGGTGAACACAGTAGGGCAGGCTCATGCTATGCAATAGCAGATGGAGAAAAGGGGATAAACAGAAGCTGTTTGCCTTTCCTTGCTAGGCAAGACAAGCTGGGCAGGCAGGAAGAAGAGGACAGGAGGGACAGGCAGGAAGGCTGGCAGATGGTCAGTCTCGTGATGGGGAGTGGGTGGCTTGTGCAATGGTAGCTGGAGAGAATGTGTCAGGCACGGGATGGAGTTCCTGGTCTACTCAGGAAGTCTGAGATGTGTGTCCTGTTCCCATCTTCCTGTGCTTAAGTGACATGTCCTGTTCACAATGCCAGAAGCTAAGGAGTTTCATTCCACACATCCTCCTGAAGCTGCTCCTTGCCTCATAGGGGAATGGAGGTCTTGAAATGGGAAAGCAGAGGCACTGGCATTTTTTGATATAGAAGAGGGAGGAAGAGCTCTGGTCGCTAGAAGAAGAACTAATGGGTCCTCCTGATTTTTATCCAGGGAAGAGTCCACCTGTCTAAGCTGCCAGCTTCTCTAGGAGAAGGTTGTGGGAGACTTTTACTAAATGCTTAAATGTGTGTCAAATATTTTACTAAAGTCTAGGTAAAAACGTAGAGCCTTCCCCTCATCCCAAGTGGGTCACCTAATCAAAGAAGGAGACAGGCTGGTCAAGCAAGACCCACCCTTCATAAACCTCTGCTGGCTGGCCCAGATCCCCTGGCAGTCCTGCACTTGCAGTGTGAGCCTGCTCAGGAGGAATTGGTCCATAATGTTCCCTGGTACTGAGGTCAGGCTGACAAGTCCTGTAGTTCCCTGGATCATCCATCCTCTCCTTCTTGTGGATGGGTGTTGCATTAGCAACCTCCAGTCACCTGGGACCTGCTCTGTTAGCCAGCAGTATTGATCAGTGATGGAGAACTGCTTGACAAGATTCTCTTCCAGCTTCCTCAGTGGTCTTGGATGGATCCCATCTGGCCCCACAGACTTATGAGTGTCCAGATGATGTAGCAAGTCATTAACCACTTTCTTTTGGACTACGGCAAATGCATCCTGCTCTACATCTTTGTCTTCCAACTCAGGATACTGAATATCATGAGACTAACTGGTCTGGTCATTAAAGACTGAGGCAAATAAATTATTAAGTACCTCAGCCTTTTCCTCATCTTTGGTGATAATGTTCCCTTTCATATCCAGTAAGGAGTGGAGATTCTCCCTGCTGTTGATATATTTGTAAAAACATTTCTTGTCCTTCAGTTCAGCGGCCAGATTGAGTTCTAAACGAGCTTTTGGTTTTCTGATTTCCTCACTGTGTGTCCTAGTTAGATCCCTTCTTGAGTTGCCCTTCTTGAGTTGTGGTTTTATTGACCCTCCTCCTTACTTTACCAAAGATTGAGAACTGATCAATCATTTCATGATTTCTAAATCCAAGACAGCCTCTGACCACCACATCTCCCACTAGACCTCCTGTGTTTGTAAACAACAGGTCTAGCAAGGCACCTCCCCTGGTAGACTTACTGCTGACCAGCTGTGTGTGTCTTCCACATATCCAAGGAACTGCCTACACTGTTTCGCCTCTGCTGTATTGTATTTCCAGCAGGTGTCAGGTAAGTTGAAGTCTCCCATAAGAACAAAGGCTAGAAACTGCAAGACTTCTGCCAGCTGGCTGCAGAATGCCTCATCCACCACTTCATTCTGGCTGGATGGTCTATAGCAGACTCCCAATAGGATATCCTTTCCCCTCATCCCTATCATTAGACTCAATGAGTTTAATACAGTCAAAACATTCCCTAACACAGAGAGTCACTCTACCACCTCTCCTTCATTGCCCATCCTTTCTGAAGAGCTTATAGGCCATCCATAGCAGTGTTCTAGTCATGAGAATCATCCCACCACATTTCAGTGATGGTGACCAGGCCATAGTCATCCTGCTGTACAATGGCTCCTAGCTCATCCTGCTTGTTTCCCATGCTGCGTGCATTGGTGTAGATTCACTTAAGCTGAGCTGTTGATTTAAGCTCCAGTTATTGAATGCCATGCCCAGGCTCATCTCTACAGACCCTGGTTTCATTCTCTTCCCTATCTGAATCTAGATTAAAGCTGTCTCAAAGAGCTCTGCCAACTCATTAGCAAGAATCTTTCTTCTCCTTTGGGACATCTCAACTCCATCAGTCCTTGGCAGGTCTGGTGCCCTGTAAACCAATGACACAAGTGACACCAGTCTCTAAGCTGTGTGTTAATCCGGTGAGTTTTCTTGTTCCTTTCAGTGTTCTTCCCTGCCACTAAAGAGATTGAGGAAAACACCACCTGTGCTCCTGATCCCTAAAGCAATTGCCCATGTGCCCTGAAGTCCCTTTCATTGATTTTGTGCTTCTCCCCTTAACCTCATCACAAAAGCTTATAGCTTGTGTGACCAATAGTGGGTATTAAGAAGAGGGTTGTATTAGATCAGGGAGATCTGGGCAAGAACAACCCTAGGTACCAGTATAGGCTGGGGACTGACCTGTTTGAGTGTAGTGTAGGGGAAAGGGACTTGGGGGTCCTGGTGGACAACAAGATGACTATGAGCCAGCAATGTGCTCTTGTGGCCAAGAGGGCCAACAGCATCCTGGGGTGGATTAGAAGGGGGGTGGCTAGCAGATCAAGAGAGGTTCTTCTCCCCCTCTACTCTGCACTGGTGGGACCACACCTGGAGTATTGTGTCCAGTTCTGGGCTCCTCAGTTCAAGAGGGATGTGGAGCTTCTGGAGAGAGTTCAGCGTAGGGCAACGAAGATGATAGAAGAGGTGGAGTACCTGCCTTACGAGGAGAGGCTGAGGGAGCTGGGTCTCTTGAGCTTGGAGAAGAGGAGACTGAGGGGTGACCTCATTAATGTCTACAAATATTTGAGGGGTGGGTGTCAGGAGGATGGAACTGGGCTGTTCTCGGTGTCGTGTAGTGATAGGATGAGGGGCAATGGTTGTAAGCTGGAACAGAGAAGGTTCCACATCAACCTGAGAAGGAACTTTTTCATGGTGAGGGTGACGGAGCACTGGAACAGGCTGCCCAGGGGGGTTGTGGAGTCTCCCTCACTGGAGATATTCAAGACCCGACTGGATGTGTTCCTGTGTGACTTGGTTTAGGTGATCCTGCTGTTGCAGGCGGGTTGGACTAGATGATCTTTCGAGGTCCCTTCCAATCCGTAATGATTCTATGATTCTATGAGATTCCTTGTAATGTTGGTAACTCAGGTCCCAGGGAGGTAGTAGGCCTCCCTGTTGAATGGGTCTTGCGTTTGGAAGATGCTGCATTACCCTGCATCACCACCTGAGAACCTCCCAGTACAGGAGCATCAGGCTCAAAGTTCCTTCCATGTGTCCCATGCTCCCAGCTGGTGTGGAGGGTAGATAACACAGAATGTTAGTGGCAGTCCTGGCAGCAGCATGATGGATCCCATAGCTGGATGCAACTGGGAGAAGCCCAGAGCCATCAGCAGCATCTCACTAACCCCCAGATACAGTAGGAGCATGCAATGGCAGCAAAGAGCATCATGCCCAGCTGGGTTATACAGGCAGACCCAGGGCTGTTACCCACTTAGTGCTCCATGTTGGGCTGGTCAGATCACCTCAGTGTAAAAATTATTCAAGGAGTTTTATGGTATTTTTCAAATAAACATGCAGCACAAACTATTTTCATTACTTTCCCACCCTCCTGTAAAATTTGTCAACAGAGTGCTTAGGGGACAAATTAATGGTGTGTGCCTGGGGTGGAGCGCTCTGCAAGAAGAAAGTTTTCTGCCCCTCATTGCCATTGGAGCTGCAGATGGTATGGAGTCCTACGGTTTCTTTGTCAAAGCAGGACAGAAAGAGGACTGGCTTTGAGAAATGCTGTAGGGCAACCATAAACAATCACTATGAGTCCAGGCCTGGCTGACTGTATTAAAATGCATCAAGACCAGTAAGGTGAAAACAACTAGATGCCTTTGCAGATGATGAAAATCATCCCATGGGGGGCTTCCCTAGGATGGGTGTGAAACTGTCCAAGGAAGAAATTTCAGTTCTATCACCTCCTCATGGTCTTCAAAGAGAGCATTTCGTCTCTGTGTGTGTCCCACAGTTGTGCAGTTGCGTGGCTGGGTTTATGGAGGGTGAAATCATTAACACTCTGCAGCATGAATGCCCTGCTTCTGCAGGAGCAGCTGGGCAAGCTTGGTGGGCTGAGATGTGTGTGAGCCAGCTGAGACCTGAAAGGACTCAAACATGCCCCAGTACATCAGGCAGCTCTTGTTCAAATGAGACTTTTAAAAACACTTTACATAATGTTGAAAACCACCCATTAATTAGCAACTCCTATTTCTCTTTGTCCCACAGGTGACAGACACAGTTTCAGGGTCTTCCCTTTCATTTCTTCGCATTTCCTCCCCAAGAATCCTTTCATTTTAGATGTGCTTTCATTGTTGCCAAAATTGCCAACAGCATTTCTCTATGGGGGCTAAATGTGGGAATCAAATCTTGTGCTGCCAATGTCGGTATGTCAGGAGGTGCTCCAGAAGCCTGCATGGTGCACTGGCACCTGTGCTGGTCTCACTACCTGCCTTTGCACTCAGTCAAAAGGATATTCCCTGATTCCTGCACCTCTCCCGGGATCTGCAAGTCTAAGGCAGTGATGGCAATAGCAGAGTCCAGCCCCATGGCTGTCTGCAGCTGGGATCAAGTCCCCACTGCACCCGTTTTCATGTCTGCCACCTGAATCTCCCTAGAGCCATAGATGCTCAGGCTTGCCCTTTGCTGGAAAGTTTCAATTATTTTTTGTTGTGTTTTGATCAAACCAAACCACATTTCTAAAGATGCAAATCCTCAGCAAAAGGCACTGGAATAGGCTTCCCAGGGAGGTGGTTGAGTCGCCATCCCTGGATGTGTTTAAAGATCATTTGGATGAGGTGTTGAGGGATATGGTTTAAGGGTGTACTTGTAAGGTAGGGTAGATGGTTGGACTCGATAATCTCAGGGATCTTTTCCGACCACAGTGATTCTGTGAAAAGCCTCAGAAGAGCTCTAGCAGGAACAAGGCTAGAAAGGAGAGTGGCTCTCAAAGGCTCTTCTGTCTCATATATGCTTTTCTTCAACGCTCTGAGTCAGCATTTGGCCTTAGACTTCTGCTTTTCCCAGCCCAACTAGGAGAGTGGAAGAACTGGAGGTCCCCAGTGTTTAGTAACTAATGTGACTAAAAAATAAAACAGTGATTCATGCATTTATTTCTGAGCTTGAGCTCTCTGTTTGAATTGCTGCTATTTACAGGTGGTGAAACGTTGTCTCTAGGTGAAAACATTTGCCAACCCTTGGATTCTTTAAGCCCTACTGATCATCTGCTCATGTCCTTGGCATACAGGTGCTATTTATTGCTGTGGCTCTTTTAAACTGATTTCCTGTTCTTCATTCAGAAAGGAAAAAACCCAGAAAACCAAACACCCTCAAGAACAAAACCAAACCCAACCCAAAACCCAGACTTGGTGCAATTCAGGTCCTGAGTGGCACAGTGTAAGGAGTAAACTAGAAATAGCCCATCAGATACTTCTTATTCTAAAAATCACTGAAGAGATGTTCATTAGTTGGTCCTTTGGAGTAGCAAATGTTCTCAAAGAAATTGGGATCACTCCACTAGCACACAGGAGAAAGGGCTGTGTCCTGACAAATAACAGCTTAACGAGGAGACAGCTGCTCCTGTGGGAATTCCCAGCAAATCATTCTCCAAACTTCTCGGGTTACCTGGGCTAAAATAGAAATTAAAACAAAATTGAACTGTGGCAACTTAAAGTGATTTGGTTTTTTTCCCCATTTAAATCTGCTTGGAGCAGTGATTTCCCTTCTGTCTCACCCTTTCACACAGTATCACAAGATGTCTCAGCCCAAGTGGTCTGGGAGTAAACAGGGTAAATAAAAATACCTCTGGACAATGTACCTAGATGTAAGAAGCCCCTATATATACTGTGTGTGCAGACTATTAATGGCGTCTTTGGCCACACTGAAATGAATTCAGTCATGGAGCTCCAGAGCATGTTTGGTTATGAGTCATCTTCTTGACATCTCTGAGATGAATCCCACTAGGAAGAGCTGTATGGGAGCCACATCTTATGTCAAAGAGGGCATAGACCTTAGCCAGATTAACTGCAAGCCCACTGGGATGGGTGGCTTAGACACAGGGCTTTAAGGAAGAGCAGATTTGTTCCAACTTCTTCCAACGTCACTAAGCAATTTTTGTCATCAGTTGACATGGATGCTACAGTCTGGGTAGGAAAAAAAGGAGTCAGATTTATTGAATCCTTTTGTCTCCTCTGATTTTAGAGTTCTAGTTTTGTTCCTGTCTCTCTCGTTGGTATTTCCTTGGCAGCTCATAAGGGATTTCTTTTTTTGAATGGCCAGGCTCGTTTTGCACCAAAAGAGAAAGGGGAGACAACCATCCTCCAAAGCTCAGGAAATGTGACATCACCCAAAGTGCACACCCAGCTTTTTGGTGGCCAGGTGGTAAAAGGAAATATTCTCAGCCATCTCAGTATCTCCACTGCAAGGAAATTAGAAACAGAAACTTGGGATGACAGTCCTTGGCAGCTCTATTCATCTTTAGTTTGGGACACTAAAAATGCCAGCTTGATACGGCTGCTAGAGAGAATAATAAAAAGAGCTAAATTTTGCCAGAATTGTGGATTTATGCTTCACCGCTGAGCAGAAGCTGTGAGTGGTGATTCACACATCACTTGACACAGTCTGGCGCTTCTGGTAGATCATCAGCTCAGGGAATCGCAGAGCTGCTGTGCTCCCAGCCAACCCAACTGCCTTGTCTTGGCGGCTCTGGCACAGGAACGGCAGCGCTCACTCACAGTGGGGCAGGGGAAGCTGGCAGACAAATGGGCATTCTACTCCTCATCCAGACAGGCTATAGAGCATGGGAGCTCACACACAGCCACGGGGCCATGATTAGGCTAATTTCTGGAAGACCGTGTTTCCGTTTCAGCAGCAGGCACCGGCACTGAGTTTTTCACATATCTTAATGCTTTGGGAAAGCAAAATGTGGCCAGTGGGACAGCTGGCTGCTAGGACAAAACCCTTTTGGAAGGCAGAGCTTTGTCTCCAAAAGACACATTGATAGGAAGAACTCATTGATAAGAAGAAAAATTTATGCCACTGCCAGGACTTAATTGCCGGGGTGTATGCAAGGAGGCCTGGTGGAAAGCTACCAGTTCTGGTCTTAAAACTTTTGGCTCTATGCGTTGCTCACGTCCTCCTGCTTTAACCAGCTTGACACTAGCTCTTTATCTCAGGAACGGATTTGATAGTTTTATGCTGCTTTTTGATACCTGCCACACGCAGAACGGGACAGCAGCTTCCCAAGCAGACGTGTGACAGCACAATCCTCAAGTCTGAAATTTGTTCCAGATAGACACCAAAGGCTGCCCAAGGAACATCACGTACATGAAACTCTGCAACAGGGACAGCACAGACGGCCAAACAAGGCAACCATACATCCCACGTACATGGGATAATTCTGTCATAACCTCTGTGTATTATCAGTCCATCTCCTGGGAGCCATTCCCAGGGGAGATTTCAGCTGCAGTGTTTGAAAGAGCCTTCTTTATCTCCTGGCAAAGGTACAATTGCACTCCCTCACAGTACAAGTGTGACCTTCAGCTGGGAACACAAACCATCATTGAAATAAGAAATGAACCATATATGCTTCAAGTGGTTTGAAGTCACAAAGACTGTTCTCAAGGCTGCATTGGGAGCGAGGGATGGATGCGATCGGCCCTGGCTGCAGCACCATAACCAGCCCCATGGTTGGATGCAAGCTGGAGAAATGGTCTCAAAGCCATGCAGAGCCTGCTGGTACCAGACTCTGTCAAGCTGTGCAGTGGACAGTCCTGCAGGGTAGTCAGGACTAAGGCATAGAGCAAAAGGCTTAACTCGAGCTTTACAGCTGCCTTGACATATTGCTACACTGCACATGTTCTGCTGCATCTCTGCCTGTGAGGCTAATAGGGAGATAAGAGAGCAGCTCCTGGCCCTCTGCAGTGAGCTTCCTTCCATGGTTATCCTATAGTCCCAGCTCCTAATCCTCCTGCTGCTTTCACTGTTGTTTAGCAGAGACATCAGAGATGTTAGACATGGGGAGCAGACATTTTCCCTGTCCTGCCCAGGCACAGTTCCCTCAGCCTTTCTAGACTTCTGTGCTTATTTTCACTTGATTTGTAGACAGTTGTGTTTGCCAGGTCTATCTGTGATTGCTTGCTTTAGAATGAACCCGGGGGTGACTGTTGTTTATTTGTAGAGGACAGCCTATATAGAAATGTTCTCCCTCTCCACCCCAGGGCCAGGTCCAGCAGTGGAGGAAAGAGTTGAGAAAAGCAAAGAGAGAGAGAAAATGAAACGCCTGGCTCTTAGCTCCCACATAGGTGAGGAGACCTGAGAACCAGGTAGTGCCTTCTCATGGTCAGTCCTTAAAAGCTTCATTGTGATGTCTTTGCAAGAACGTATTTATTTTGTTTCCTGATCTGTATGAGCAGGGCATTGTATCTGCTGGATTAAGGCAGCTCTGTGCTGCTGGAGAACTATGAAATCCCTCCTGTCAGGCTGATGTGAAAGGATCCCATTCATGTGGGCACTCCCGCTCGGTGGGGTCTGCTTAGCATTCATCCCCAAGTGCCACATGGCTCCTGCTGCTGTCTCTGGCTCACGTTGCTTCTTCCCTCCTCTCCCACATCCCTGCTTCCCCACACGTGCCAGCAGCCAAGAAAAGAGAATAGGGAACTTTTGCACCATGGCAGATCTTGGGCTGCTCTCCACTCATTAGTATGCGGCAGGCCCTTGCCCCAGTACCCTACTTCACATCAGTCAATGCTCCTGGCCTCGCTGTGTGCCAGCAACGTGCAGTGCAGCAGATCCAAGGGACAGGGGCACCATGAGAGGGTGGCAGCCGGTGACGACATGTGAATCAGCAGCATCCATGCCATGTCAGCCAGGGCACTGTCCAAACAGACTGGTGTGGACTGGGGGGATGGGAGGAAAGGGTGTGTGTGAGTCAGAGTGTGTGAGCCCGTGCACTCCTTGAGGTCAGCATGTGAAGTGGGACATGATGCACGGATGCTGGGAGAGATGGAGAGGGCTGATAGAACAGTGAAGCATCTTGGTGGGAGAAATCAAGGGCTTGGACAGTTTCTGTTTTGCTCTCCTCTATTTGCTTCAGTGGTGTCAGGCCATTGGGATTTGCTCATAATTCAGATTCCTGGTACGAAGCCCTGTACTATTTATTTGCTCTAATTTTTCTTTTCTAACATCTGTCTATACTCTGAGATTTTTTTTTTGTTTTTCCTTTTTTTATTGGCAACTACAGATTAGAGACACTGTTGGGTGAAAACTGTAAGGACAGCTCTTGAGAATGAGGCATTGTCCAAGCCAGACACTAAGCTATGATTCTTTCATTGCTCAGACCTTGTCCAAATGAGATTGGACCTGTGCCTGAGCATCTGTGCTCAACAAAGCTCCCAAATCACTTGTACCTGAGAGATAAGGTTGGCCCTAAATCAGCTCAGCCCATGCAGGATGAGGGACTGAAAGAGCAGCCATTGGTCAGAGCTGTTTCTCCATACGAGGGTGGCTGTTTCCACTAGCACATGAATTTACAGCCTTGTCAACTGAAGCAGCATTGAGAAATGGGCTGGCCAGTTTGGACCTCAAGGCTTTGGGCAGTCTCTGTTTTTGCAGGTCAGCAGTGACAGAAGATATTGGAGACACAGACTACAGTCAGGGGAGAACATCTCTTTCTCCTGAGTCCCTCTGCAACTCCCAGATCCTGGATGAGTCTGAATGGAGTATAGAGGATACTCTGATGGGTTGTTCTGTCTGCATGTGTGGCCTTCACAGTAGAAGGAAGTATCCAAAGTCTCCTTGGGAAATGAATAGAGTAGTAACAGCAAAGGAAGCTAGCCAAACCTCACAGTGTGTGGCCACATTGGACCTCAGCTTTGCCCATCAATAACACCACTTATTGTTTTTAGAGGGGAAAATATGCGTTTGTGAAAACAAGATTTCCCAAGCCCACTGCTTCTTCAGCGAGGGGGAGAAAGGGGTCTCTGGCATGGCTGAAAGGCACCACTTTGCTGCCTTCTGGGCCCCTCTGAAAGCATCACATTTCACTCAAGTTGTCATTTCTGGTTACACTTCCAGCCCTTTCTATTAATGGCAGGCAAGAAACAAGTCCCCCTTTCTTCCCACCATGGGACTTGCACAGGCATGGGGGCAGAAGCCCGTTCCCGAAGAAAGGACTACTGAGGAACAATCCCATTGCACTCTCCTGGCGATGGCTTGGCCACATCCTGAAGGGCTGAGACTGCGCCTGCAAGCCTGGGAGCAACTGAAACTCCATCTCGATGGCTGAGCGCTGACCTCACTGGAGACATGACATAATCACAGAACTCACAAGAGAAAGCTCCAGGGACCCACAGCTTAAAACACTGCTGCCTTATGCCTGAAACAACACTTCCAGTCTTGAAGCCTTAAGAAGATCTGGTCTGTTGGCAGGATGCTGCTCAGGGCTTGATGAAGGCTGTGGGATTCAGGAAAGCTGAGCACCAGTTCCAATGTGAGCCTCAGGTTCCACTGATGCCTCAGGGTACCTCTCCTGAGAGTCAGTATGAGGCAGGAATCAGACAGCGCTCTCTGTTGAATGGCCTCTGCTGTCAGGAACTTTGCAGTTTCAGAACCAGCTGTTGAATGCAGCAGAAATGATACCTGCCCCTTCTGCACTGCATATGTCAACTAGGGCATTGTGTTCCTCTCCCAAAGACCTGCACTGCTCTCCTACCCAACCCCGTGGTTAATGGAGGTACGTCCAGTCAACCAAGAGCAATGTCCATGTATCTTAGCACATACTTTATACACTGACAAGTGACTTCAACATCCCATTGCTGGCCATCACCATGTTGTCCATGGTCAGCACATGACTACTGAGTACAGTGCCACCAGCTTCCCTGCATCCATTTGCCCAGACGCTCATCACACTGGTGCTTGGGTTCATTCTGGTGGGAGCAGACTCACTGGCAGGCATGGCCAGCCCTCTGGGAAGGAGAATACAGCTGCAGACACAGAGATGACAAATTTTTTTTGAGTGGGTGAGCATCTAAAATCTGTATATCCAAAAAGACTCCTTCAGGAAAAAGAAGGTCTTCACCACGCTATAGGAGACAGTAGTCTCATGACAGCTCATTTCATTTGGCATTTGCTAAATAGAAGCCAGCTCTCTGTAAGAATGGGTTTTCCTGAGAAATTCCTACACTAATGTATGCAATCTACGTGTGGATGGGGTGTTACACATCCTCCTAGGGCCTCATCCAGCCTGGGTGTGAAACTGTTTCAGCTCCCTGGGGCTCAGACAGGCTCACCAGCTCCAGAAGGAACAGTCTGGGCTTGATTCGGCCAGGACATGCTAGCCAAGGCTTCATACATGTATGGCAGGGAGCTAAGCACGTTCGTGTTCCACCAGCTGCACACGTGATCCAGCTGGGAAAGAAGATTTAATGGTACCAGGCACAGAAGTTGTACTCAGTCCAGCAACATCAGCTGAAGATCCTGATATAGTCCTACATTTTTTGTGTTTGAGCTGCAGACTGGGAAAATCAGAGACTTTCTAGACCTTATGGGTCTGTTAGCCAGCTCCAAGTCTATTGAATGACAAACTCCTTTAGCTGGCAGGGGTGAGCCCCAGTAGGGAACACTGTGTCTAGGACTGACCACCCAGCCAGGATCAGGTGTGATGCAATTCAGAGGAGCAGCTCCAGTGGAGTTTCTTTAGTCATTATGTGATTCACACATTGGCAAGTGTGAATCTGTCCTGCCACTTGTGATCTGAGGCGGTCTGTTGTCCCCTGCCATTACAAGAAGGCTGAGCTAAGAGACAGACCAGCTCAGAGGGGAACTTAGAGACAGAAAGTCTTTGATGAGAAAAAGAAGCATCCAAATTCTCAGTAATTTTTGCTAATTATAAAGTCATTGACTGCTATTCCCAAAGCCTCTCTGCGTGAGAGAGCTTAATCACTAATGACAAGTTTTTGGCATTTTCAGAGCTGCCACTCTGAACACCCAGCAGACACCTCCACCCAACGGCGATATCTGCTTTGACACAATGAAGCCTCCACATCACTCTCAGCTCCATCACTTACTCTGTTAAATTCTTTATGTTTGCCCTGATAGCCACACCATGATGTTAACTTGAGGTAGCTATGGACGACTTGATCACTTAGAGAGCATCCTTCTAATAAAGAACACAAACACCATCTCCTCTCAAAAGGCACTTTATGGGCTGAAGTGTCCAAGAGTGGAACAGAGAAGAGCCTATTGTGGGCTGTGCTACAGTGATTGAAGATTTGCATTTTCAAACTCCATGGTTTTTTCATGGAGACTTCTGACATCAATGGTTGGATGTGGAAATTCTGCAGACAACTTTCTGTTCCAACATGACACCAGGCAAGAAATAGTATTGTCAAGAGGACAAGAGAAGGAACCGCTTGTCTGTGGCTTCTGGGCCACAGGAGCCTGGGGTGAGCTGTGCTTCATCCAGCCAGACTTAGGCTCAGTTGAAAGCTTCACCTAAGCATCACAACACGCCATCTCTTCCAGACAAGTGTAAGAGTGGCCTCAGCCATGAGCCAAGATGCCTGCTCTGAACATCTAAAGGTGCTGGCTAATCCCTTCCTTCTCCAGATATGATTCTAATTGCTAATGCTTGGCAGCCAACCTGTTGTAAGCAATAAGGGAAATTAATATTTTGTGTTTTAAATGTGTTTATTAGTCAAGAAGTTATCACCTGGAAGTGGACACTTGGGCATGTCCAGAAACGTCTTTCCCTAAGGTTCTCATCAACAATGTGGGTACTATAACATCTCATGGCAGCTTGGTAGCTGCTTCATGACTGCTAAAGCTGTGCAGAAGCCTAACGAAATCCAAGGGTGTTTTTTAACATCACAGAGTAACTTTTTGAATGACTAACTCAGACGTCAATTTTTTTTTTTAGAAGCCTTACAGTCACTGTAGGAAATTTGTGAGTTGCAATGTGTGGCTGTTTGATGCTGGAGAGCACGTAATGCAATCTCTTGGGATGAAGCTGGCATGCCTGCTCTCTTTAGACTGTGACCTGCTGCAAATTCACGCTCTGGTCTTCCAGTGTGAATATCCCACTCATCTGACTTCTCCACACCCCCAGCTAATTACAACTCTGCGTTTCCTTAAAGAACCCCCGGTGCAAACATACAGATTAGAGGTGGTTACAGGAATAGGTCAGCTGGCTTGCAGAGCTAAAAGGTTATAGTTGTTTCCACTGAGGTTTTATACAGTGCGCGTGTGTGTGTGCAAGCTTATATTTATATTTCAATTATATTTATGTTATTATTTCAATTACAACCATCCATCTCTTCATAATGCGTGATTTCATTCTGCACCAGATTAAGCTCTGGTTGAATGCCAGCTCTGAAATGGCATGAATGAGTCCTCACAGCATGAAGGGCTTGAAATAAATGTCACCACTGCTCTCATCTCTTTCTCTGAAACCCTCTTTTGCCCCATCCCTCCTTCCTGCTCACAGAGGACACTATGGCTGTGTATTGACTCGTGTAGAAAGAGGCTCTTCTTAGGTATTATATATGTCCTTCAGTTCAACAAGATTGGGAGCTGCAGACAGTCTGTGTTTGACTGTCCCTTGAGATACTGTGACAAGGTTCTCATCTTCATAGCCCAAATAAAAGTAACTGAAACCCATTATGGTCTTCAGCTCAGATGCAGAAGTGAAGATGAGAATTATGGTTTTATTGCAGGGCAAATTTACCTCATCCAACTCTTAGCTCTATTCACATATCCCGATTGCTTTATTGTCACAAAAGGCAAAATCAGTGGCTGCCAGGATTATCCCTGACCCATTGCACCATGTAACTACAGTACAGACTCAATAAAAGATTTAATTTTAAAATGCAGACAAGCTTCACCTTAGCCAAATGCAACCTGCTGAGGAGTATTAAAGACTACACATGAAATCATCAGAGCTGATCCTTTCTGAGATACAGTACAAGAATTTGGAGGGAATAATGAGTCAGCTTTCTTGAAGCCTTGCTGCACTGCTTTGCAGATACAGTTGGGTCTTGCATGTGGACAAAAAGTCACTACTGTCTACTCACAAGTGCAGCCATAAAGCTGAATGTTGTTTCTGGGAATAGCTGATCTGGGACGGCAACGTTAATCTGGTTGGAGATGTGGTTGGATTTCCTGAACTGGAACGATGTGACCAGGGCTGCCTGGTCCACAAGGTGGGGAGATGCGCCATACACGTCCATTGTAGCTAGGTAGGTGAGAAGAAAGGGTCTGTTGCTGACTGAGGAAGATAGAGGTTGGAAAGTTTGTTTCAAGATCCTCTCCCAGCAGAGCTAGAAATATTCCCCTCTTCTCAAAACATATGGCTTGTACATATATGGTCCTGCCATATGGGAATGCAGGAGTCACTGTAAGCAACCTCCCACCTCCAACCTCACATATATAAACAGTGAAATATCTAGGAGCCATAAACACCTCCACAGCCTTTTGGGAGGCTTTTAGCTGCCCCAAGAGGATCTTGCAGGAGACAGGGGTTGAGAATGCCATAGCCTAATGCTTTGCCATGTCATCTTGGATCTCCCTATGAGGAGAGGCTGAGGGAGCTGGGGTTGTTTAGTCTGGAGAAGACTGAGAGGGGACCTTATTGCCCTCTACAACTACCTTAAAGGAGGTTGTAGCAAGGCTGGTGTTGGTCTCTTCTCTCCAATTAGTGATGATAGGACAAGGGGAAATGGCCTCAAATTGTGTCAGGGAAGGTTTAGACTGGATGTTAGAAAGAAATTCTTTACTGAGAGGGTGGTTAGGTGCTGGAATGGATTGCCCAGGGAGGTGGTGATGTCACCAACCCTGGAGGTGTTTAAGGAACAGGTGGATGCAGCGCTTGGGGATATGGTCTAGCGGTTAGGCACTAGGAGAAAGGGCTGGACTTGATGACCCTGGAGGTCCTTTCCAGCCATGATGATTCTATGATTCTGTGATTTTGTATTCTAGACTGGTACTTAGGAGCAAATTACAGAATCACAGAATCACAGAATCATTACAGATTGGAAGGGACCTTGAAAGATCATCCAGTCCAATCCCCCTGCCACAGCAGGATCACCTAGACCAAGCCCCACAGGAACACATCCAGGCGGGTCTTGAACGTCTCCAGTGAAGGAGACTCCACAACCTCCCTGGGCAGCCTGTCATCTCTTGAATGTCAGGATGCCCAAAATGAGGATGTTGTGAATCATGATGTGGAAAACCACATCTGAACAATAGTCAAATTCCTGAGGACTCACATCTTCAGAGCTTTCAGCTCAGCATCCATACTAGGAGGTACAGTTCAATAAGAAGCATCTTGAAGTATTTTCTAAGGGTCTAGAAGCCATATTACAGACTCAGTCATTCTCACATGCTGCAATTATTGCCTTAGTAAATATATCGACATAGAGGCATAAACTCCTTTAAAGCTAAGGAAATGCCCCTCACACCAACAAATGGATGAGCTGCTGTGAGCTCTTGTGGAATAAATCCCAGGCTCCTGTGGGCTTGGATGAGTCAGGCTTTGCATTCTCATGGTTTATGATTCCCCCAGATTTCCTTGATGCAATTATTTTCTTGCGACTCTGCAGTCTACAAATTCTAAATATAACCTTGCACATAAAAGAACACCCTCATTCCTGAAACAGTCACTCACCTAAAATCCTGCCAAACACACGCTTTTTATATTGCATTAGTCATGAGCTGCGGCTGACAAGTTCCTCTTTGGAGACCCCTCCCAGAAATCTTGTGGAAAACTCTTTTTTTCTGTAAGTAATTCCAGGCTAACTGAGCATATCAGTCAGGAAAACGTTAACATTTTCCATAAGTGGTTGATGTCTCATGCACTTTTTAACAGTTGCTGCTGGTCCTTTAACAGATGTGTGGGAGGGATGCAAGTGACTGAGTGGGGAAGTGGAGTCATTGCTCAACACCAATAAAGACACATGAGGCCAGGCTTTGAAAATAGCTTTTATAGTCTAGGAAGAAGGAGTGAATTAACTTAGGGAACCTTTATGCTAGTTAGTGGCAAGGTGCCCCACTGAATCTGAGGTTCAGGCTCCCACGATCTCATCCCTCAAGTTTTTATGGATCAGATGAAGGCTGTGAAATGCTTCCAAGAACAAAATAGCCCTTCAGAGCTCCTTCACTCAGGGGCAGATGACGCATGCAATGGAGGGGAAAAAAGCAGTCCCTCATCCACAGTGAAAGCTGTAGGTATCTTTAGGTCAGTACCAGGGAAACCCTCATCCATCCTCCCACCTGACTTCATCCATTCCTGGTCACTGGAGTGAGGTGAGAGCCAGAGCTCCAGCTATTCCTGCAGTGATCAAAGAAAATGAGATCAGGGGAATGGAATAGAATAGAATAGGATAGCATAGCTTAGTATAACAGTATAGAATAGAATAGAACAGAATAGAACAGAATGGAACGGAATGACAGAACGGAACAGAACAGAACAGAACAGAACAGAACAGAACAGAACAGAATAGAATAGAATAGAATAGAATAGAATAGAATAATTTTGGTTTAAAGGTGTAATGGGTTGAGTGACTTACAATGATAATCTAGTCCAAATATAATCTCCATCCATGGAGGTTAGCAAGCCCCTGGTCCTTTCCTGTTCTCTGAAAGGGTCAACAGCAGTGACCTTCAGAATGCTGCTCTTAATCAGTTTTTGTGTTATGTGGATTCCTCTGTCTCCCTCCTATCTAGCACTGATCCAGTGCTTTCCAGCATCTCAAAGCCAGGGTAGTAGGATCTGGGGTCACACAGAGAGCAACACTGTGCAATAGGGTGTCCATTGCAAAGCAACCTGGGATTTGGTCTTTTGTTCAGGCACCATTAGGATGTGGAGAAGGGAGAGAAGGTGCGAGGTGTGCTGCCACTGTAATTTTCCTAGTGGCAAAGCAAGTTAAGTTTGCATCATGCCAGCCTCCAGCCATTCATTCTCTGCTGCGAGGCAGCTGGCCACCCCACTCCGTTGTGCCAACTTATGGCTAACTGGGTCAAGGATCTATGTTTAAATAAGGGTCTTGAGAATAAATAGAACCTTTCTTATGAATCTCAAGCATTTCACTGATTTTAAGAACAAAACCAGTGCTCACCAGCAGGAGTCTAAATGAGGGAACAGAAAACAGGACAGAGCAGAGACCCTCCTATCTGGCTTTTGTCCAAAGAAACCACATCTGTTGTCCACCAAGACATCGACTGAAGGCCAGCGCATATGTGAGTTAGCACCAGCTCTGGAGGGAGCACTCACACCATCTCCTGCAGACAGCTCACCTGAGTAACAGGCAACCTACCTTTTCTCTGCAAATACGCAAGGACCATCAGATCTCAACTATGCTCCTCCAGTTTGGATCTCAAACACCTACCGGGGGTAGTGGGGTTGTCAAATGAGTGTACAAAGCACTCACACCCACCCTGTTGGTACAGTGTGAGGCCAGTTGAAAGGGGTGCAGCTCCTGTGTGCAATAATCTGCAGAGGTGAGGATAGCTGATGGGATCAGTAGCCAACAACATGGTGCTAGAGTTCCTGTCACCGTGGTTTCTCTCTAGAGACATAAGAATAATATTCCTCATTCTTGGACTCTAAAGGCTGGCTCTTTTAAACCCACTCTCCACGGCAACAGGAACAGAACAATGCTGTCGCTGCTTCATGTTCTCCCTTGTTCTCTTGAAGGGTTTGCTCAGAGCTGCCTATCTGAACTAGTGGCTCTTGGCTAAGCCAAGCCTTTCCCACTCTCTACATCTCCTGGGCAAAATTCTTTCAAGAACACCTTGTTCTTTTTTGGCCTTGGTATTAGGATTATTAAATGAAACTTGGATCCAGCTCTCAAAACCTTTCCCCAAGATGCCTTTTAATTAAAGCAGTGAAAAGAAAAGACTAGTCTAAATGTTGTAACATTTTTAATTAGTGAAACCTTTATTTTATTTGCTAAAAAACAAGATTACCTCTAAGTCCATTAAAATGAGTCCTTCGTTGAAAGGCTTTGCAGTCTGTGTGAAAGGGAGATTTAAAGGATATTAATGGGGGCTTAAACATCTTAAATGCACTAAAATAATTGAAGAACGGCATTTTTTAAATGAAGAACTTAAATAACCTTTTACTCCCCCCATGCTGAGAGCATATGCTTGTGTACTGATGCCTTTGAAGTTCACTTGAACACACACTTGCTTGGGTATGCACCTGCCTTCATCCAGACCCATCCATTCATTCTTCCTTGCTGCCATGGGGAGCTGTAGTTCTTTCCAATAATTCCCAAAGAAAGATACATGTCTCCCATACCGTGAATACATGTTCAATTCATTACTAGTTCATCTGCAAGTCTTATTTATGGTCCCATGACTTATCTATTGCAGTGGAGGACTCTGTCTCCTTTGGCTTTCAAGCTGCGCCAGGGAAAATTTAGGCTTGAGGTGAGGAGAAAGTTCTTCACTGAGAGAGTCATTGGCCACTGGAATGGCCTGCCCAGGGAGGTGGTGGAGTCGCCATCCCTGGAACTGTTCAAGGCACGATTGGAATGGCACTTGGTGCCATGGTGTAGCCTTGAGCTCTGTGGTGACAGGTTGGACTTGATGATCTATGAGGTCTCTTCCAACCTTGGTAATACTGTGATACTGTGTGATACTGTGATAATCTTCTACAAAAATTAGTTAACATTTTCACAATTTGGTAGCTGCTAACAGGGCTCATCAATCCTGCATGAGCCTACTCATGTGCTTACTTCTCCGGGAAAGCACCACATGCTTTAATGAGTGATGTCTATAGGCTGAGGAAAGATCCTTGGAGAAGGCAGTGTTTGTGTTCACATGGATGTAGCAAAGCTAAATTGCTTGATCTGTGTCTCCACTTGGGTCTCTAGAAAACACCTAATCACCCTCATAGCTCTGCCACCGTGGAGAGACACATAGAACATCCACAGGCTATTCGGGCGTTCTGTGGACAATGACCTGGCTTCTTGTGGAGTTTTTTCTCCTCTTTTTGCAAGTATTCTTGTATGACTTCTTGACAGAGAAAATGGAAGAGCTTTGAGAAGACTTACGTGCTGTCCATATGTCATACGTAAGCAACAGAAGGCTGAAAGTAGTAATAGCCACTTTTTCATGGCAAGAAGGTCAAACCATCAAGTGGAGTGCACTGCTGAAAGTAGTAAGACTTTTGACGTTGTGGAAGTTTGTCTGTCCTTGGTCATAACAGATTGTCTGATTATAAGAGTCTTGACCACTTAACTCCATTGATGGCCTTCTCTTGAAGACCACATCCATAGTAATTTTCAATAGGAGGTTCCTTAAGCTTCAGACCATGTCAAAGCCAAAGGACCCTCCTGTTTCCAAGGCCTGCAGCATAACAAAAACTAAGCCAGGGTTAATTCATCCAGCCAAGAGTTCCACTGGATAAAGTGAATTGCAGTGGACGGGTCCTCCAGCACGTCTCCCGGCATGATACAGGTCTTTTCCTGAAGTCCTCAAACAAAAACTTGACCCTTCCCCCCACCCTTCAAAAAACCTGTTCCTTATGACAGTAAGTAAACACTGATTACTGGGAAAAACCAAAACCCTGCAGGAAAGCAAGGGAGGGGGGAGTTGATGGCCACTGACCTTTTAACTCAGGTTGGTTTATAAAGAGATGTCTTTCTGTCGCACCACTGGGATTGTACAAGTTTCTTGGCCATGAATGGGAGCTTTGTAGGATTCTACTGTGTGGTCATTCACAAGCAATCTGTTGGTCTTTTTAGAGATGGTTAATAAAAAAAGAAAGCCTATCTGAAATACAGGAGGAGGGGGTTGGGCTGAGTATCAGCTAGCGGCCCAATCAATGGGGGAATGTGTTCAAGTCTTCTCCCGGAAGAGAAAGCTTGTTTTAGGAATTTAGCCTGGCAGAACCTGGTGGGGTTCTGTTTGTATGGCCCTTTCATTTAAAAAAATACATGCAGGCAATTAAGGAGAGATGGCCTGGCCTGGAGCAGGCACAGGGAGAAGAGACAGGGAGGGAAGGAAAGGGGGAACAAAGGAGAAAAGAAACAGTGTTAGAACTGAGAAGAGGGCAACAGCAAGGATGAAGCCATTACCAGTGGTATCTACTTGTTCTGTAAGCACCACGCAATCCACTGACTGTTGAAAGGTGATACCTGAGATGGACTAGTATCTGCTGATGTTACATGAGCCCTGGTCCATGCATGGTGTGGCTTGACCATTCCCCAGTCTCTCCTCCCCTCTCCCAGCCAACTTTGTCAGACATTGCCTCTTATCCACTCCTTTGCTAGTAAACCTTCAAACCTTCTGCAGGGCCACAAGGAATCATGGAAATCCAGTGGTGGTCCTTCTGATTGTGTGCCAGAGCAAAAGCAGCTTGTACTGAACCTCCAGGCACCAAAACTCCATCAACAACCATGCTTCATCAGGAAGCATAACTTGCAAGAAAAGTTGATTTTTGATATTAATAACAAAGCACAATGAGATACTGGGCAGGACCAGGACAGTAGATCAAGAGAGAGTCTCCTCCCCCTCTACTCTGCCTTGGTGAGACCACATCTGGAATATTGTGTCCAGTTCTGGGCCCCTCAGTTCAAGAAGGACATAGAACTGCTGGAGACAGTGCAGTGCAGAGCCACAGAGATGACGAAGGTAGTAGAACACCTCTCTGATGAGGAAAGGCTGAGGGAACTGGGTCTCTTTGGCTTGGAGAAAAGGAGACTGAGGGGTGACCTCATTAATGTTGATAAATATATGAACGCTGGGTGTCAGGAAGATGGAGCCAGGCTCTTCTTAATGTCATGTGGTGATAGGACAAGGGGCAACAGGTGTAAGCTGGAACATAGGATGTTCCACATCAATATGAGGATTGTCTTCACAGTGAGGATGACAAAATGGGCTGCCCAGCGGGTATGTAAAGTCTCCTCTGGAGACATTTTAAACCTACGTGAATATGTTCCATGTGACTTTGTCTAGGTGGTCCTGCTGTGGCAGAGGGATTGGACCAGATGATCTTTCAAGGTCTCTTCAAGTCCCTAATGTTCTGTGGTTCTGTGATTCTGTGAACAGGACTCCACCATACTGTAGATAGAGCGGATGAACACCTTTGAAGCTCACAGGTGGATCCATAAAGCATTTCTTAAGCATGACCTGGTTGAAACTCATCTGTACGATGTTTATTCACAATACAAAAACTTTGTTGTTCTCGTAGTAAGTGTGAAGGACACCTTTACCTGCTGGTAACACTGGAAACTGAGCTGCTTCTGGGCAGTCCAAGTACTAGGCTGCCTACTATGCCTGCAGGAAGGCTGGTCCAAGCAGCATCTCCTGGGAGGGACAGGTGCAGTCAATCTGTTGTGAGTTCAGTAAGAAGCTGTCAGCACAAGCCAGTGTTTAGGGACAGAGCAGCCCCATCACAAAAGGCTGCCTTTGGGCTGATGGGGAAATCAGGGTTTGTGGCAGTCTGTGGTCAGCAGAGTCCCTCTGGCACCTGATGGAAGAAGTGCATTAACCGCATGATGTTAGCCAGCATCCAGCCAACCCGCCTCCCTGGGTCACCCAGCAGCTTTGTTGGACACTGTGCATTCTCTTTCAAGGTGTTGCTGTGACAGGTTAAACAGCTCCCCCCACTTTTCAGTGTTGAGTGCAAGCTGCTCTTATGTAGCTTGATAAACCATGCTGAGCTCCTTAGATGATGAAGGCAGTGTAAGTGCCAGGCAGCATGATTAGCTAAGCTCATTTTCTCTGTGTGTGTGTTCATATACACATTTTTATACAACTGTAAGGTGTATACGTAAAACTTTACATAATTCATAGAAATGTTAGCCTGTATAATTTTCACCTTGCAGCATGTGGCTTGGTAAATTCTCTGCATCACCCCACAGCGATTAAAAGGATCTCAGTTGTGCTCTCCTGTTTCCACTGCTATCTATAATCTATTTCAGCCTTCACTCCTAAAGAAAATTAGGCTTAATCTGTGAATAGTTACTAAGAACATTTAAGGATAAAATAAGTATGTAGCCTGTGGATCAGAAATGTTCACTGTTTTTCACTGGGGCTTTCAAAGAGCTTAAAGAAAATACCTCCCACCAGCTGGTCTGCCAAATGTGTGCCTTGTACATTTGTAAACTTGAAAAGTCAACAACCATATATGATGTTAAGATTTGCCAGCCAGAACCCACAAGTCATACACAGAGACCTTTGCTCTGTCCTTGCTAAGCTGAGGACTGGATTTTTGTTGCAACTGGAGGAGGAAAAAAAATGCCTTGTGGAGGAAAAATTTCCATTAGCATAAAGCCAAAAGTATCTGCCTGTGAACCCGCTGGATGTGCCACTACTGCAGGGCACACTAGGGACAAGCAGGAGGGGACACGGGGGTGTCCCACATCACCTGCACGAAGTCCCTAAATTAGAGCAGCCCCTGAGCTAACCAAAAAGTGGTGAAGGTCCTGGGCTGCAGAGAAGCAGCTGTGAGGTGTCTGTACCCACAGCATGGAGACAGTGATGCCTGCTTCAGGATCTGCCTTTCTGGAGAGAGCTGAGGAGCAGGAAGGGGATTGATTCAAATCCTTATGTGGGTCCCACTGAACCTCTGTGTAACCCTCCTGAAATTTTTGTTCCCAGATATACACTGGGGAAATGGAATTTTTTAGGGGTTTCTGAGGAGATGGAGTTCAAAGCAAACCAATGGCACTACTGAGTGCCAGGGCAGGCACAACACAGAGCTGCAGGGCACAGACACTGAAATAGGGGGATCTGTCCAATCTGTGGACCTGTAGGATAAAGAAGTACTGGGGAAAGTAGGGGAAGGAGAGAGAGGTTGCCTCTGAAAATGTGAAAATTAAACAGATTTGGAGTTTCCACTCAGAAGTTCTTATAAGGTGCAAATTTTGGCAGAGCTTTGTGGCTCCCATGGTAACCTGCAGAGAATGGAGCCAGGATGTCTGGGGAGACAGATGGCAGCAGTATGTTTTAGAGTCCCTGTAGCTGTCCCCTTGTGTATGGGAACTGGAAGCCTTTGGTGTGACGCAGCACATGGGGAGACACCACAGACCCTGCCAAGCTCTCCTGCCTCTGGGGCACTGGAGGCCAGTGTGTATGGGGTTTTTGCCTGGGTGCTTCACTGCCTTCAACATCACCTCTTACCCCTGCTCACAGAGTTCACCAGCAAAAACACACCTCTGTGACAAGCTGACAGCTTCTGATTGCTGCACACATGCTTAGAGGGCAGCACCTCAACTCTCTGGCTGCTGGGGTGGGACAGGTAGGAGGCAAAGCAGCAGGACAAAAAGCAAACCTACCTGGATATGTTCCTGTGTGACTTGGTCTAGGTGGTCCTGCTGTGGCAAGGGGATTGGACTAGACGATCTTTCGAGGTCCCTTCCAAACCTTAACGTTCTGTGATTCTGTGGTTCTCTGAAATGCATGTTATAATATTAAAACTCTGCTCCTCTCCTGCCCAGTGAATGGCTCTGAAACAATTATCCTCCAAATATGTGCCTAAATATCCCACCCCTAGACTCCCATCTTTCTGCACACGGTGCTGCAGTCCTGTTGCCACAGCTGACAGCTGCCTTTTGGGATGTCCCAGCCAAGAGCTCTAACCTTCAGTAAGAGGAAGACAAAGAGATGTGCAAAAATCTGGTACTGCTAGGATAATGTTCCCTGCGAAGGGTACTGTGCAAGGCACCAGAGATCTTCAGAGAAAGGGATTTCAGCAGACCACCCCTCCACTGACACAGGCTGTGATCTGAACTGAACACAATCCTCTCAAGTGAGGTGTGGGCTTGAGGGACTGTGCCTAGAGAAAGCTTTAGAGAGCCCTGCTTTGCCTAGCCCTGACATGATGAGACAGATCTGGAAATAGAAGAATATTCTTGAAAAGCAAATGGCTACTTGAATACTAATCCTTCAGCGCTGTCCTCCTGCTCTCCTAATGGCACAAGAACGGACTTCCAGCTGCTCTTGGGTTTCAGCTCTGCTTGTTGTCCTGTAAATGGTTATATGGTGAGGGAGGAGTCTGAGGTGCAAGCAGGAACTTAGGCTGGCCTCAGGGAAGGGAACAGAGGGACCCACAATGATAACACACAGCATGCTCTGGTACTGTGTACAGCCCAGGCTATGGCTCATCCAAGAGCTCAGCCAGCCCAGAGAAAATCAGAAAGAGTCCTAAGATGACAGAAGGAGCTCTGAGCCCTTCATCTGACTACGGCTTTTGTGAGTCAGGTTGTGTTTGCATAAACTGGACCTGGTTGCTAGCTGAAGGTTTTTCTGCCCATAACCACAGTGACTCTTAAGGCTTTTAGCAGCACCATAAGAGTAATTACCACTGGTGACTCCAGCTCTGCCTTACTGTGGCACATTCTGGATGGAGCAGCCAGTGTGTGATAACACCAGGGAATAAAATTATTTGGGCAATTTTTCTTCTTTTGACAGCACTTGAACTACAAGAGATTCCAGTAAGAGAAATTACTGGCAGACTGGACATGGAAGCGTGAAAATTTTTTTAAGCAAATATTGGAGAAGGGTGTTTGGAGTGAGAGGCTGAGAAAGAAATTTGACCTGAGTCTCGTCAGAGCAAGCAATGCAGCTTGAAACACCACAGATGACCTGCCGTGAGACACTTAGGGAGGGAAGGAGTTCAAGAACCCATTGCAAATAAACACACACTTTGTAAAAAGCTGCATTTTCTTTTTAAGCAGTGGACAAGGGAAAAAGGTAAATTTCTTCAGAACTGAGAGGCTGATAGGTTTCTCTCTGTTTCTGTTGTGTGAAGATAGTTGCTGACATGCCTTACCCAAATGGTGGGTATGCCAGCAGATTCATAGCCTGAATCTTTTCCCAAGAGCTTGCTGAATGGCGGATGGAGTCCTGTTCCCTTTGCAACCTCCATGGCACAGACAGGGATCTACACAAATCTTTGGGTGAGCCTTTGACATAGACCTTATGGAAGAGTCCTTGATCTTCAAAGCCTGTAGTTGTCTTGCGACAGAAAGCCTCAAGTTACACTGCCTCACTCATGTCTTTGCTTTTCTCCTACAAGGGACATCAGAATAACAGAATTATCAGAGCTGGAAGGGACCTCTAGGGGTCATCTAGTCTATCCCCTGCTGAAGTAGGACTGCTTAGAGCACATCGTACAGGACTGCATCCGGGTGGGTTTTGATTATCCTCAGAGAAGGAGAGTCCACAACCTCTTTGGGCAGCCTGTTCTAGGGTTTTGCCACCCACAGAGTAAAGTGTTTCCTCATAGCTAAACTAATTTATTGTGTTCTAGCTTGTGCCCATTGCTCCTTGTCCTGTCACTGGGCACAAATGAAAACAGTTTGGCTCCATCTTCCTTACGCTCATCTTTCAGATACTTATAGAGATGCATATGATCTCTTCTCATTCTTCTCCTCTCCAGACTAAATGCTCCCAGCCCTCTCAACCTTTCCTCATAAGCAGATTTGTTCCAGGCCCCTCATAAGCAGATGTGTTCCAGGCCCCCAGTGATCTTTGTTGCCCTACTCTTTCCAGTAGTCCTCTATCTCTCTTAAACTAGGGAGCCCAGACTTTGACACACTACTCCAGATGTGGCAGAGTAGAGGGGAAGAATGACCTCTCTAGACCTAGTGGACACACATTTCTAAATATACCCCAAAACACCATTGGCCTTCTTGGCAACAAGGGCACACTGTTGGCCTATGGTCAGCTTATTGTCTACCAGGATGTCAGATGCTTCTCTTCAGGGCTATTCTCCAACAGGTCTACTCCTAACTTATAGCATTGCATACACATATCAAGAGAGCTTCAAAATTTGCTTTAGGGTGACACATTGACACTGCTGTGGCCATACTTAGCCAAGGTGATGGTTTACAGCAGCATGTGCATACTTCCCTTTCAGATTTGCACTTTCAAACCCTACTGCTCTTATTATGCAGCTCAAATTCACCTACTAGACCGTCTCTGTGGTAAACAACTGTGTGTCTAGGATCCAGCACTGCAGGCTGGCACCTCACTAATAGCGGGGAAACACAATGAGCACTGGGAAAGGCAGAACTGTCTCAGAATTAAAAAAAGACATATTGGACATTTTTGTCTGCTGGAAATGTCAGAGCAACAAAAGAAAATCCAGATGTGCTGCATTCACATGGTAACAGGCTAATTGGAGATAGCCCCACCTGATTTCTAGCAGCTTAGCATTTCTCTTGCTCTTTATTGACTGAGGATTTTCTCATTATTGGCACATCTTTAGGAGAAAATACTATTCTTGCTTGGCATTTGATTTTCTTTCAGAAATTCTGCTTTTTTATTACTGTACCTTCAGCAAGATTTCCTAATAAGAAACTCAAGACCTTTTAGGTTTTAGCTTGAGTTTTGCCACAGACTTCTACAAGGACACAATCTTGGCTTAACCCAGAGGACTGGGAATCTGGCTGAAAGGCAGAGGCAGCAGCGTCTCTCTGCAGATGCTTTCCTACACTGCAGAAGCTGCAATTATATCAGTGAAGAGCTGCTGTCACTGTTGTATCAGTGCACCGGTAGCTCTCACAAAAGGGCTGGAGGGGCACCCAAGCCCTCCTGCTACAGGGCAGCAAAGAGAGAAGCCTCTCTGGGACAGGGAGCTCACCAAACAGGCAGATACACACTTTCCTGATCATGCACCTCTTTAAGGTTTTGATTCCAAATTTTTTGTAGTGAGACAGGTCCAAAGAGGTTTCAATTAAGTATCAGCCAGCAGCTGTCTGCTCCAGTGGGCAATCTAGTCCGTTCTCAGTTAAACTCAGACACCTGCAGCTGGTAAAGACACCTGGTGCTGAGCTGCTTGTAAGGCTGTTACATCAGGGAGTGCTCAGCCCCATGAAATCAAACATGCTCCTGAGATGAGCCAGAGGAAAGCACATGCATGCAAAGCATGATACCTCAGATTCCCCGCAGCCTGCTTTCCCCCCACCAAGAAAAAGTCAGACCAGCTGTATTGCTGGCCCCTTTGCAATGCAGAGGAAAGCTCACTTCCAGCAGGACAAACCCAGAGTGCAGTGGGTTTTGCTATCCACAGCACAAACCAGGGAAGCGGAATTAATTTAGGCATTCCTGGAATGTCCCTGGGAGAACGGAGCTGGTAGCCCGCTACAGAAACTAACAGCTGGCCCCATCCCAGTGCCAGCCACTCCCTCCTGCATATCTTACTGCCACCCTGCCAGCATGTCAGAGGTTCTTCCAGGTCCCTCTGAAACACAGAATAGGACCAAGCAGCAAGAGACAATATTCATCCATGGCTGATAAGACATGCTTTCTGTGAGCCCTCCCCACTGCCAAGTCCTCCTCACTACCCATGTCATCCTACAGGGTACTCTGAGCCCAAAGCAGATGCTGGCCCAGAAAACCCAGTCTGTCTCAGGGCCAGAGCTGTGTGCGTGTGATAGCAGGCATGTAAGTTTGGTGACCCATCAGATGAGACATTCCTCTAAGGGGTGAAACAGGCAAAAAACACCCAAAACCCTAAAAGATCAGTCCCCTTCAAGGTTTTCAGTGGTGTGTTTTCAGCGTTTCCTGTGTCCTGGATGCCAGGGAGGTCTGGGGGACGGGAAGAGAGGGTGAAAGTGAATTAAAGCCTTTCAGGAGCAAAGAGAGCACTTAAATCTTCTCTAGCCCATTTAGTGCGGATGCTGCTGAAACCTCCCTGCCATGACAGCCAGCAGAGCTCAGCCCACATTGTCTTTTGCAGACACGGTGCTGACCCGGAGGAGAGCTGAGTCGGCAGAGAGGAGCAGGGCCGGAGAAGAACGCTGTGTGCTGGCTTGAGAAACAGTCATCAGGTCAGTTTAGACATGCTGGATGGGTCAGGGATCATGGTGTGTCCAGGAGCATAGGCTCAGTGTTCACCTCACCTTGGAATGAAACACAGAGTTTGAACACTTGCATATTTCCATGCCACGTTCACCTACCTAGGTTGGTTGGGAGAGCACAAGGCTGGGAATTGAGAGCATTTAGATCAGAAAGTCACCTCCACATATGGTCACCAGTGATGCCAGAAGGAACCAAAGCCTGGAAGGCTGGTCAAGCCCCAACCCAACCAGCATGAAGAAACAGGGACTCCTAAGTTATACAGCCAGGGCATAGCAGAGCCAATAGTGATGAGAAGTGGGCTACAGCAGCTGGCAGGTCTTCTGCTGTGTCCCAATCCCACAGAGGCAGCAGAGTCCCCTGCTCACTGCTGCTAGGCCTCCTGACAGCATCCTTCTCTAAGTCCACTTGCCCCACCCTATCATATGTAGGATGCTCTAGCAGCTGTTAATGCAGATACATAACAGCAGGAGGAAGACCACAGGGGCACAGGCTTGCACAGCACAAACCTCAGCCTTGATCTGTGGTTATCCTGCTCATAGCAGCTATGCCCCAGAGATTGCCTCTGTGAGCCTACAGCTGTACTGAGAGCAACTGATGTTGTACCCATATAATAACCAGGGCTCTGTAGAGCAACTGTCTCCTATGACCATACCCCAGGAGTTTAAGGACATCTCTGGGGGCTTTTTTTGCTACAGCAGTTTGGAGTTCATCCATAAAATACTCCTTTGATCAGCCATAGAAGAGACAGATCCAAACCCCACTGCTACAGTCAATGATGAAAAAAAGCACTAAGTAGCTGCAGAACCTGCTGACACCCCAGCACAGGGTATTTGCACAGGGTTGCAGCCCAAGGGCCACCTCTGGAAGTCACAAAAAGTTCTTTGGGAGTTACACCCCAGCATATCCTTTAGACAACACGTTCCCAGTTCAAATACCATATTTTTTCAAGAAGAAAAATAGATTCCCCAAGGATTCATGCATCATGGCTGAGCCTGCTGAGCTCTGCAGTGGGGCTATATAAAACCAAGTTTGGGGGAGGGGTTTTTTTTCCTTTTGTGTAAGGATTTAGTGATGGAGGAGGTAAGAAAAACAGTTTTTGTTAGCCTGCTAGAGTACAGTCCAGGAGTACCTGTAGAGTTGAGGAAAATTGTGCTGAAGTGCCGTGGAGATGAGAGTACTAGGAATACCTAAAAATAAAAGCCTTTGGATTATCAGGACTTAAAAGAAAGCTATTGCTTAAACAGTTGGTAGCTGCAGCCTAGGGTCAGCAATGCCTTCTACCTGAGGCCGTGTGAACTAAGAACATTAATTGAGCCCCCTGGGTATGTAAGCCTCTTATCTACTTATACACAGTGCTTTATCTGAGCTGGAAAAAAAATGAGATTATTAGCCTTTGTTAATGAACAGCAGTAGGATGTGCATGCTCACCTACTCTGCTGGAAGATGCTTTCTTCTATCTGTCTCTTTAAAACTGTTAGCTTTTTAGGATATGAGCAAAGCCTTCAAAAGGGATGGAGGCGTCAAGAGGAAGGGAAATGGCTCTTATTCATCATTTAGGGTTGGGGGATGCTCTCAAAATTCTGCTCAGCTCCTTAATCCTACATGTGCTTCCCAGTTTCTCAGATCTGACATCTCAAAACTGTCATGTGGGGTTTTCCCTACCTTTCTGTCTTGGTTAAGTGATTTCATATTTAGTGAGGATGCCTTTGAATCCCTTTTCCTTGACACCTTGTCGTGCTTGTGCATATCAAAAGGGAAAGGTGGATGGGCCACAGCTCCTGATGGGCGCAGAGACACTGAAGATGGACACGGTATGGTGGAAGTTACACTTTGGGGTAATCTAAATGCAACTTGCAGGCTACAAAAGAGCATCTAAGACCCAAAGTTCTATGCTGAAGGGCAGCAGACACTGATCTGGGTTGTGCCTATGGCTTGGTGCCCCTGTGGGCTTGGGAATGGGGGCCTTGGCTGCAGAGACTGGCTAGGAACTACCTGCAGTTTTGCTCCATTATTTTTAGGAAGCATAGGAACCTAAGCAGTGGGAAATCAGCATCACATTGATACCAGTCCTGAGCTGTCCTCTTCCTCTTGCCATCAACAGAGTGGGGGAGGGGGATGTGCTGCATCTCCAGCTCCAAGGCCTTGTGCCTGGAGGAGGAAGGCAACACGGAAGAGCCTGTTTGCAGAGGCAGATTAGAACCCCTGGCCTGGAGTTTCCCAAGGCAGTCTGTCGCCAGCAAAGGGCTCAAGGGAGCCCTGTCTTCTCTCTCTCTGCCAGCCCTGCTGGTCCCCATGCTGCTGGACTGCCTCCTGGTGTGATTCCTGCTCTGGAAGCCTCACAAGGTGGCTTCCACAGGCTGGTGCCTTTTCTTTAACTTAGTCTAAGAGAGCTGCATTTGCTTTTCATATTCCCTTTCCTGATTGTTCTGGAAGACAGACGCCCCCTGTCCCTTTTTCCTTTAAAATCAATGGCTTTTTTTTGCTGCAAGCAGGTTGTAAACATCTTTCCTGATACAAATGTGCCCTTTCAGTTGCTTTCTGGCTCTAAGCACTAGGGCTTTTTCTGTTTCTCTTTGGAAGATGATTCTCATTTATTGCCCCCTTCTCCATAAGCTGCTAATGCTGGCCAGGAGTGATGGGCTTGATCTCCCCTCTCCTGAGCTATGCTTCCTAATGAAATTATATGTGGGTCCAGAGCTAACTTTAAAGATGATGCACTTGAGAGAGAATTCAGGCTTGCAGGAGGGTTTGAGAGCACCACAGCGATTCCTGTCACCCTTCGCATTGTATTTTTACCTGGAGGCTAACAGTGAACGTCAGCCCTGGGGAACCAGCAGTGTTCTGTGGCTCAGACAAAATGGTTTCTAAGCAAGGGCGTAATGAGATGCAGGAGCAGAGCAGGTCCCAAAACATGGTGGGGTTTTTTTGTTTGTTTGGGTTTTTTTTCCCCTCTGCTCATATCTAGATTCAACCCAAAGCTTTTAGCTAGTTTCTCTCTCTGCAGGGACCAAGCACAACCCAAACTTGGCCAATACTGGAGCTAGAGGAAGGTTCAGGCACCTTGAAGCTCTGGTTCCTGGCCCCGAACATGCTCTAAGAGGCTGATCCTTCCCAAAATCATTCAATCATTTTTTTAGCTCCATTTTCAGTTTTGTTTTTCAAAGCTGCCTATACTACCACATCTGATCTACCATCCCTCTTGCCCTGGTGTAACTGCTTTTACCCATAGGAAGCAGGGGAAGGAAATAAAAACCCTGTAACTGAGGATCCCAAAGTGGTTTGCAAACCTCTCTTTTCCCCACTGTGATTCTGCCCATTCTGGTGGTGGGAAAATTGAATCAGGGAGTAGTGATGGGGTCCTGTGTACTTAGATCATCAGATGCCTGCCAGATCAGAATTCCCAGGGCACATCCTTCCTTTCCACCCATCCACACTATCCAGCTAACCAGCCCCTGCAATACAAAACAGGCTGTGGTTGGCAGTGGCTGCTTCGTACTGGAACCTAATGGTGCTGAGCCCTGGGATGGTGACAATTGCTCAGGCTGGGGAGGGGTAGGGCATGGAGCAGGGAGGGAGCTCTTAAAATAATGGGAGTTTGGCATAAGGCAAAGAAATGCAGCCACGAGAAGGCTTTCTTCCAAACTAACATATATGATTTAAAAAAAAAAAAGAAACACCAAATTCTAAAGCTGGAGCTAAAACGGCAGCTTGAGGAATGAAGCTGCTGGAGTTTTCCGAGAAGGCTCCCAAGATGCACAATGGGAACATCTGTACCTCGGCCGGCGCCTTGGAAGGGTCTCAGGCCTCAGAGCGGGACTGGCGTCAGCTGGCTCCAGCTTCGCCTGGATGCCGCCCTCTGCCCCAGCCCCTGCCTCGGCACGGCAACCCTCACACCAAGCTGTAAATCCATCCCATGGCTCTTCCTTCACCGCAGTCTCCATGGGTTCTGAGCAGCTGAACATCCCGGGGCAGGAGCAGGGGAGAGGGAGGGTTGGCCTGGGGAACAACCGTCTTCTGTGCTGCCTGTGAAAGGCAGCTTCATGAGGCTCTTGCTCAGAGCAGCCTGTTATCGGCATCTGTGGAGTGGATCAGTCCTGCTCCTGGGGATGGAGGGACAGGGAAAACAGTGTCTTGGTCCTGGCTCAGGTGTTTTCCAGCCTTGCAGGATACAGGCAACCAGGACTGATCCTGGTCCTGCTGGTGATGGCTATTGAGGGACAGGGATTGACTGTCTGTCCCCCTGTTTACTGACTGCTCCCAGTGAGGGGGTGTCTCCAAACCCCTTGGTAGAGTCCAGCAAAGCTCTGTGAGTCCCCACTGCACAAATTCCCATGCACAGAGCCATCAGGAGAAGTGTGTCCCTTAGGACGTGCATTTAGAGGCACGTCCAAGAGAAAATCCCCTCTTAAACTTATTCCCCACCAGCTGCTGCTTCTTTCTCTATCCCCTTTATGGATGGTCCCCTCTTTGCACTCATATTCCTTCATTCGAGAATGAATTAATGGATTTACTCGCTGCTAAATTCTTTGTGAACTTGGGAAACCTGCTGAAATAGGCCAAAACCAGACACCTTGAACCACTTCTGTGGTCTCTTCATGAAAAATTCACCCATTTGAGCAGATGTGTAGAGACTTGGTTTCCTGCTGCAAGTTTCTCTCCTGAGCTAAACATGCAAAACAAGTTTGTGTTCAGTGTACTATGAGCTACAAAAGGTAAACTATCCAAACATGCAAAACAGGTTTGTGTTCAGTGTAGTATGGGCTACAAAAGGTAAATTATAGAGATTATATGGGTGTATAGCTTTTCTGTGTGGTTTCTCCTGATGCAAGACTTAGGTGTTAAACATGGGGTTTTATTTGTAGGGTTGAAGGTAGCAGGTTGTCAGCCATGAAGAGGTAGGTCTGTCTCCTGCTTGGAGGTAAAAGTTCAGTCATTGTGCAGTCATTGAAGAGAAGCCCCACATAGATACCTAGATTTCCCAATTAAATGGGTTCGCTTGGCCAAGATTTCCTACAACAAGGGAGACCAGGAAGATCAAAAGCAGGTTCTGTAAGCAGTTTTTGTATGTGTGTCCTCATTCTCCACACTCATCCCCAAAAAGAGAGATGTTGTTGAGGCCTCTGGGTACCATTTTTACCTCTTGCGTCTTTTTATTGGTTGCCAGAGGCCAAGAGGACCATTCGTGCTGACATCAGCTCCTCAAGGCTCAGAAGTGAAGTGTCTCCCTCAAGGACATCTGGGCTGCTGATGCTGAAAAGAAACATAACTTCTCTCGCATTATTTCCAGCTATATTGTCCAGTATTAAAACAAAAATAAACATTTTTTAAAAGAAAGTATAAAAATAATAATTTAAATTAGGAGCAATCCCCAGGCTTTGTGGCTCAGGCCATGACATCTAAATGGCTCTGCAGGACCTGGACCAGTGTGAGTCCCTGTGCGTGGCCAGGACTCCTGGGCCAGGCGGAGATGAGCAGCAACAAGAAACTGGTTTTGGAGCAGCTTTTTCACACAGAGCTGCAGATTCATGCCATCATCAAATGACAACAAATGTTGGTCTGTGTAGCTCTGGCTTTTATCTTTTCCACCATTCTGCTATTGTAGGAGACCAGAAGGACTAAAGAAGACACTGACATGTCCTGCAGTGCCATCAGAGTAGCCTTAAGTGACATGGCCCCTGGAAGTTGCCACTTGTGGCTGAGATCCCCATCCCATAAATGCATGAGTGTTTTCTAATAAAGTGAAGGAGTCCCCGCCCTGGCCAAGTGAAGTCCAAATGCAAACAGTGACCTCCTGGATTGGCGAACAGCCCCCACGGCTGGCCTTCAGCAACTATTCCTGCCCTGGGCCCAAGGTTGGCCCCATGGGTGCCCTGCATCCTGGTCCCACCGCATCCTCCTGCTCTAGAGCAAGGCTTCTTCCTAACAGAGGCAGCTAACGCTGCCTTATAGCCACTGATTTACATTTCTAAGTGAATAAATATAACCCCAGTAACACTAGGTTTTTCTCTTCTTCTGCTCTGGCTCTGCAGAACGACTGCCCTGTGTGGGTTTTGGTGATGATTGTGGTTAGTTGCTATTTTACTCAGATGCTTCACCATGGAATCGCTTTTTTGCCCATCATACCTTCTCTTCCTGACTTCCAGCTGAAGTGCTACAGTGGCAGAACTGGGAAATACTGAGGGATTCCGAAAGACCCAGGATACGGGAGAGAGTCCAGAGCTCGCAGAGCTCAAAACAGCTTTACAAAAGGAAAAAACAAAAAGCGCTTTCAAAAGACCCCAAGACCACTAAAACCGCTCAGGGATTTAACTGGGCTGTGCAAGTGGCTTTTACGCTTATTTCGTGCTTTCGAGCCGGCCAAAATCCACCCCCGGGAGGCAGGGCCGAGCCTGGCCCCATCCCAGCCCCGGCCAGGGAAGGGAGAACTCGGGAAGCAGCAGCCCGAGGGCACCATCTAGTGAACGGCCGGGACTGCACAAGGCCCGAATGGACGGGAATGGGGTGAAAAATAAGTGGGGTGGATACCCCCGGGGGCCAGCTCGGGATAGAGGACAGTCACATTTTTGTAATTACCCGCCTTTCTCCAGTTATTTTTGATTTTTAGTCCGTCAGGTTCCCCCCGAGAAGAACCTTTGCTCTGCTCCATCCAACGCTGCAAGGATGCCGGCCTGGGACACCTCACACCTGCAGCTCTGCCCTGATGTTGGAAAGATGCTGCTATTCTGTGTTCTTGTTTGTAATAACAAATATTTAATGATAAACGAGTATTTCTAATTCTTTGCGAGGGGTTCTGGTGTGTGAGAGCAGAGTGGTGCTGGTTCTTCTGTCATGGGATAGGGCTGAACTGGAGACATGGGCTCCGCTTCCAGCTGAGCTGAAACCTCGCTTTTGAATTAGTTTTGAAGCCCCCTGACAGGTTCCCATCATCCCCAGTGTGAGCTGGTAATGGAAAAGCAGGCTGGGAGACCACAGCTTTGGTGCAGAGCTTAAAGCTCCCTGAGGCGACGCAGCACCTAGCTATTGATGCAGCTGCTCCTCCTCCCAGTGACAGTGGGCACTGTCCTCTCTCCACATTGCCGTATTGGGAATTGCAAACCTTGCCAGGACAGAGCTGATCTGCTGTTTGCCACTCCCCAAGGAAGAGGCATTTCTGCAGCCCTAAAATGATGCCATGCCTCAATCTCCTCGGCCATTGTCCCCAGCGTCCAGCCTGCCTCCTGCAACATGTCCCCGTAGCCAGTAACCTCAGACCCAGCCTCTGGTCCAATTCAACCATAAGATCAGCAGCTATTTGGTGATCTGGCTTGCAGAAAGGCAATTGCTAATGCATGGGCTGATACTCACATATCCAAACCCACTGTCCTCAGAGTACTTTCCCTGAGCAGCTGTTGGAGGAATCATATAATGGTTTAGCCTGGAAGGGACCATAAAAATAATGCAGTTCCTACACTCCCTGCCATAGGCAGGGACAACTCTCACCAGACCAGGTTGCCCAGAGCCCCATCCAACCTAGCCTGAAACACTTCTAGAGATCAAGCATCTATTACTTTTCTGGGCAATGTGTTCCACGGCCTCACCACGCTCATAGTGAGGACCATCTTCCTAAAATTTAATCTAAATCTTCCCTCTTTTAGCTTGAAACCATCTCCCCTTGTCCTATCACTAGAGCCCCTTGTAAAAAGTCCCTCTCCAGCTTTTCTGTAACCCCTTTGAGGTACTGGAAGGCTGCTATACAGTCCCACTGAAGCTTTCTCTTCTCTGGGCTGAACAGCCCCAAATCTCTCAGCCTGTCTTCATAGAAGAGGTAATCCTAGGGCAGGGATGAGGGAATGTGACTCTGTAAGCAAGACCACAGCAGTGACTAATCCTTCAGTGCCTCCTTTATAAGACAGTGCTGGGAAGTACCCTTGGCAGTACACCACTCTCCTGCTTTAAAGGTGGCATCTTCAGCAGCTCATGTCCCCTTACAGCCATTTGGCATCCAGCCCCAGCTTACCTCATGGATGCAGAACTGTGGGGTACCTGTGGTGGGGAACCCCTTGCCATGCTGGAGTGAGCCCTGCACCCAAGATGCCTCATAGTGGGTTGGAGCTAAGCAGGAGGGGGTTTCTCCTTCTGAAACTTCCTTGTGTTGTGCCTGCAGCAAACCCTTTGCAAGCACCCACTGCATCTTTGAAGTAGGAGCCAAGGGAGACACAGACACTTGGGTTGGGCCTCCCTAGCCCATCCAGTACAACCTTGGCTGGGTGTCCATTTGAGGACAACTCCCTGGGGAAACAGTGCATGCTGGGAATTGTGCCTCTTCCCCTCTTCTCCAGGCAGTCCTGACAGTTAAGTGCCTTGTTTTTCATTAGGGAAAGTCTGTTGCTAGGCCACCCTGGTCCCCAGCATTGGTTGGGAAGGGGTTTTGCAGCCAATCGGGGTGGCTGTGCTGGTGGTTCGCACACGCACACGCATGCACCTGCACCCGCACAACCCTCCTGCAACCCAAATGTTAAGCAGCTGCCAAATACACCTATTCATTTCCACATCACACCTATTTGCTCCTTCCAGCCAAGCAGGTTATTAAGGTTCCTGAAATTTTTAATTTGTATCTGACTGTGAGTTTTCTGCCTTCTAATTTGTGCTCAGGGCATAGGGGAGGAGAGAGGTCATGGTAGGTGGGGTTACCAAGGAGCTGGGAAAGAAGGAAGACCAGTCCCTCCCTCCATTGCAACCGGTTTGGTCTCTGATGAGTCACTCAAGTGAAGCCTCTGCTCTCTTCCTGCAAATGGGGTGAATCACCCCTCTTTGTCCCCACAGGAAGGAGACAATCTGCCCCCAGTCAGTGGCTTGCTCTGGGCTGTTATTAGGTACCAGCATTGCTCCACCCCAAGATATTTGGGGCTTACATGACACATCAACCACATAAACCATGATAACTAGCATTGAAGCAAAGCAGTTGTTTGATCAGGAGATGCTGCTTCCAGCTGTGTCCCCATGCAACCAGTCCCTGGCAACTGGAAAAGCTGCTGGACCATGGCCAGACACTGGTGATGCAGGGCAGGAGGGTCAGGCACATCCCTGGCACAGGGTCTCCCAGTACAGCTTCATCTGGTTTGAGCTGGACCAGAACTAATTCTGTTCTGCTATGGTGTTATTTCAAGCAGTTTATGGGTGCCTGACATCTATCCAGCAGAACTGTGGGTACACGGGCAAAGCAGAGTGTGAGTAGAACCTGGGATTTGAGAAGGATGGGGAGATGCAGCCACTTCCACAGCTGCAGAGGTCTCACCAGAATAGACACCAGAACATGCAGAAAAACATGGGGAGCTTATGCAAAACTCAGCTTCTGCATGCTCCCTGTGACGGAAGGACAGGAAGGGGGGAGCTCAGTAAAAGCAAAAGAAAGCACTGAATTGTCATCTCTGCTCAAGGAGAAGCTGTTGCTAGACAGAAGTAAAAGCCGTCGCCATCAGCTCCCATTGGCTCAGCCCCACTCCAATGACTGGCTTATCAGTTACCTGCTGCCGCAGCTGGCTGGAAAAAACTCATTTGACAATGTTTTCTCTCTGATAAAAAAGCCCATTGCTGGATTTGTGGGTTTGGGTTAATCATTATTCAGGGTTGTTGAGATAACTGATGAGTTTTCTGTAGATTCTTCAATTATCCTGACATTTAGCATAAACAGTGAGCCAGCCCAGCTCTCCTTCACCTCATCAGTGGTGCTCAGCCCACCTTGAGATGCTCAGCCTCCCAGCATAAGCACCAGTAGGCTGCTCCAGCGATGAACCAGAGCAAAGGTTGGCTGCTTTCAGCCACAGCAACTCCCCGGTGTGTTGGTAAATATTCACAAACACCTGGGAATACCCTGATTAGCTCTTGCAGGGTTCACTGGGTGCAAATGGGGCGAACGTTGTTGTTCAGATGATTCAGAGCAAATGTGGCTTTGCTGGCAGGGAACAGATTGCCACCACCCTGCATCATCCACGGTGGGGTTTGTTCATCAGCAGCCCAGCCTTGGGAAGCTGGCAGAGTATAGTGCTCAATGTTGGGGTTTTTCCAGCCTATCAAATCTGCTGTAAATAGGGATTGACCTCATGCATTTGTTTCTCAGCTTCCCCAGAACTGGTGATCACTGCATAGAAGCAAAGCTTACAGGGCATGTAAGAACCAAAGAGTGGCCAGCCTTTGGCTGCCATTCTGTCCCAAAGCTGGGGAGCATTTCAGCAGGTGGTTTAAATCAGGATGGTGGCAGTGAGGACAGCTCTCAGAGGCATCCTGTGACTTTCCCAGTCTCATGCCACTGTGTAGGTGGGCTTGGGGGGATCTGCTGTGGACAGACAGGGGAGAGGCTGCCTTGGAGCACAGGAGGTAAGAGCTTGGAGGAATCTGTGCCTCACCCGGGGTCCAGTCCAGGTGCACCTTTGGAAGAGAGTCTCACTAAAGCATTTGGATGGGGAAGGCTTCAGAAATATTTTTTTCCTTAATTATGTGTTCCCTTCATCACTGGCTGACGGCAAAGCAGGCTGAGTCACCAGCTGATAAAGACTCGTGGCCTTCCACCTCCTTTTGCAGCTTTCTCCAGCTTCACCCTAACACACCCATGTAGTACATCAAGCCATCAGGTGGCTTAGGGCAAGTCACTGCTATGGGGTGGCAAGACAGGGTGGGCTGGGGGGGAAACAACAACGCAGGGCTCAGGTGGACAAACAAGCTGGGAGTTGTGGGGTGCCCTATGGAAGCTCCCTATAAACTCAGGTACCCTCTGAGGGTATGCAACTCTATGGCACAGATTATATGACCATGAACACAGCATCCCTCCGGTCTTTTTTCTTGGGAACAGAAGACAGTGTTGCCTTGTCAGCTTTGGAATGCCACTATCTTCTCACGGTGAGTTCGCTGACATACTAAGCTTTCCCCTTTACTATTGCTTGTCTGCCTTCCTGGCAGTAGGTGTGAAAACAGCAGAGAAAGAACTGAGCTGCGCTCAGCCTGCATCCACAGAGTGCCCCACATGGCTCAGTTCCCTCCCATGCCCTGCCAGGTCCTGCTGACATTGCAGCTAAGCTGCACCCCAAGGCAGGAAGGGAGGTGCTGGATGTTGTCACAATTTGCTGCACCATGAACATGTCTGGGACAAACTGACTCGAGTAGGATTTAGAGACCGAACATGGGGCCTCGTTTCCTACCAGGTCAAGAGAGTGGAGAGTGCTGAGACCATGAGCTCCTGGTACAGCCCATTACTCTTTCTGAAGGATGGTTGTGCTTGGGCCACTGGGAGGACAGAGCTTTTCAGACACATTAGATGTGTTTGGAAACGCTTCTGAGCTTCCCCTACCAGGCAGGGAGGAGTTAAGGAGGGACATGAAAATGTGTCTTTTAATGGCACCAAAGTGTTCCTCAGGTGTGAGCTGTATCACTTGCTGCCTTGGCTGCCTCCCAAGTCTGGGGCTGAACTCTCCATCCCTGCCTCTGGCTTCCAGGAAAATCCTGGGACAGGGGCTCCATTTCAGTGCTGGCTGAAAGCTCTCCACCCCACTCCCCTGCCACAGCCCAGGCCCTGACAGGGCTGAGGGACTCCTGTGCTAAAGGGGTGGCATTAACCTCAAGGCACCCCACAGAAAACAGATCAGTTTTTATAACCATGGTTCCGTTCTCTAGGGAATTGTGCAGCTCCCATGTCCAGGCCCAAACTCCATTCTGCTGCTCAAATCTGGGGAGCATCATGCAGCTTAGTACCTATCACCCACGAAAGAGCAGCCTTCATGCAGAGGCACTGTGAGTGAGCACCACCCAGATCCCACCATCTCATCAGCCCACTCCACAGCATCATTATCACCCCACAGCAAGCACAGCTCTTGTTCTCAGACCCTGAGTGCAGCATCATGGAATTGTAGTGAGGGCAAATCCCATTAAGTCAGGGAGAATGCTCAGCTGGGATAGCCCAGCTGCTGGAGCATGACAGTGGGATGCCTTCTCCTACAACAAGCAGCGATGCTGAACCAGTGCTCTACCACTCCTCATCTCACAGGAATGCTCTCAGGAACTCCCAGTACCTTTCTTGGTTGCAGGTGGATTTGAAGCCCTGGGGCATGGTGCAGTACACAGGCAGCCATTTGCTAACCTCATCCCTGCCTCCTCCCTCCTGGAGAGCTGCAGATCAGGTCACACAGCAGGTACACAGGGGATCAACAAGAACAACCTTTAATTCTGAATTTGGCAGTCATGTGAAGAGTTGATTTAAAACAAAGTGCATCCTACACTTTTGTTCAGGCTGGACACTGATTAGACCCAGACTTCCTTTTCAATGTGCAAAAAGCAGCATGGAGAAAACTGGTTTTTAACTGGCACCAGCTGGTTTGCAGCCTTTGGGCATCAGCAAATCTCAGTCCATCCACAGGAGGACCTGCCATTCACCCACCATGGGAGCAATAGCATCCCAGAAGGTGCAGGGTGTGCCTTGGCAGCCCCAGCCCACACTGCAGCCATCACACACTCTCAGGGGCTCCTCCAGGCTGACACCAGGACTCTGGCATTTTCCAGACTGCTGGTGTCCAAGAAGCATCGTCTCTCCATACCTGAGCATGGCTGGGGGTGTTGTATTCCCCTGTGCTGCTGCCCACAGTGGGGTTGTGTACTGGGCAGAGCCTGTAGGGCACAACCTCTGGGGAAGGATGCCAGCAGCCACCACCACCTTTAGTAGCTGAAGGTACCAGGACAGCCTGAAAGCTGTGGAGGACACACAGCTCCCCATCATAGGCTGTTTGCCATCAGGTCTGTGGGCCAGTACTGGTCATCCAAGTACTGGCTGCTCTCTGCCGTGAGGTCTGTGATGGGACTGGGAGGTCGAGGGGGTAAGCTATGGACCAGCTCCATCTCCCACTGCACCTCCACCAGCCTGTACAGCTCCATGGCTGTTTGAGCATCCTCCACAGATGAGTGTCCTTTGTAGCCGACCTGTGCAAATGGGGAAGTGCCTTATTAGATGAAGGGGGTGGCAAAACCCCACAAGTCATGTTGTCTACTTGCATGCAAGGACACAGGTGCTGGGGATTTTGGGGATGGCAAAGGTTTGATGTAGCTTAAGCATGTTCTAGAGGGCAGAAATAGACTCATAGAATCATTAAGGATTGGAAGGGACCTCGAAAGATCATCTAGTCCAATCCCCCTGCAACAGCAGGATCAGCTAGACCAAGTCACACAGGAACATATCCAGGCAGGTCTTAAACATCTCCAGTGAAGGAGACTCCACAACCTCCATGCACAGCCTGTTCCAGTGCTCTGTCACCCTCACTTCTCATTTATATGGAACCTCCTATGTTCCAGCTTACAACCACTGCCCCTTGTCCTATCACTAGATAACACTGAGAAGAGCCTGGCTCCATCCTCCTGACACCCACCCTTCCAATATTTCTAGACATTCATGAGGTCACCCCTCAGTCTCCTCTTTTCCAAGCTAAAGAGACCCAGCTCCCTCAGCCTCTCCTCATAAAGGAGGTGCTCCACTTCCTTCATCATCCTCGTTGCTCTACGCTGGACTCCCTCCAGCAGCTCCACATCCCTCTTGAACTGAGGGGCCCAGAACTGGACAGAGTAGAGTCTACACTTACCCTTGTTATACTTCATTAAATTTCTCTGTGTTATACTTCATTAAATTTACTGAGATGCGAATGGTCAGCTTGGGAGGTTCTGGGTTCCCCAATCTTGATCACAGCAGAGAGCACACGATTAAAAAGTTCATCTCCATCTCAGCAGAGAGCATCCATGGAGATGGGGGGACCAGGCTGACCACAGACTTGTAGCAAAACTAGGACATGCTCCCCATGTCAAGGTTCCTGGAGCTTACCTGGATCTTTTTCCGGAGCAGGTGCCTGGCCAAGCTCTTGAGTGAGACACTGGCCCTGACAGGCAGCCCGGCCCTCTGTTTCAGCACAGGGATCTGGCTGGTGTCTCGAGTCCTTTCTTTTGGGTGGAAGTACTTCAGGGCTTGGAAGTCATTATGGATGGCATGTCCTACCACAATCTTGTCTTTCAAGATCTTCAGGATCTGGAAGCATCAGAAAAAGTTAGCTGGTGCAGCAAACGAAACACAAATGAAGCAAAACTTAAATAATTTTGTGTTAAATTCAGTTCCTTTGGTTCTAGTTTTTAGGTTCTCAGAACAAAGCCACAACACATAAACCCACCCACTGTACAGCTTCAGAGGCTCCCCCCATCCTGTACTTGTGTCTCTGTTTTGCAGAGCTCAAAAGAAGCCACCAAATACCCCAAATATCCTAATCTGTGTCTGACAGACAACACACAGACTTCTAGGTTTTTTTTAAAAAAATATATTTTCCCTCACCTCTGCCTGGGCAACCTTGAAGGGAATTGCATGCTTCATGTGCTGCTTGGTGATGCCACTCCAGCGCGTCCGGTAGTCCACGACAGGGAGCACAGGCTGAACATACTTGTCATAGATGACATCCCCCTCATAGTTCACCACGGAGCACCGTGCCAGCTCACTTAGCTTTCCCTGAGGGCCAGTACCCACCATCTCACAGTCGATGGCCACATACTTGCCTGGGCGCAGGACTGGCAAGGACATCTGCACCCCTTTGGAATTGTCACTCCCTTGGGACAGCAGCACTGAGTGGTGCCTGGCAATGCTGTCTGGAGAGACAGATGGGGACACAGATTCGGAGAAAATGTTTTTGGGCTTGGGCACCTTCCCACAGTGCAGTGACTTGTGGTCATCTGTCGCATGCAATGTGATCTGTGGCTCCACCCTTGCCAGGGTGTCCTGGCTGCCCATTCCAGGCCTGTGGGGGTTCAGCAGACCCTTCTGCTCCAGCAGTGCCCGGCGGTCCATGAACCGCTGGTGCTTACGGCTCTTCTTTTTGCTGCAACCCTGCGACGAGCTGGGACCCTTGGTGGCGGGAGGGCTATGGGTGCCCTGAGAAGTGGGTGTGGAGACTCTCTGGGCAGGCAGGAGCGGGGTCATCTGTGCTTTGCCAGAAGGCATCCTTGCTGGATGGAACATGGAGGCCATGAGGGCCAGGTAGCCTTCATCTCCCCCGCCAGAAAGGAAACACCTACAGCACAGTAACAACCCCCCACAGTAAGAACCCCACCCTCTCCTTAACCCCCCCTCAAGCCCGGGTGTGGGCTGGCACAGGTAGCCGTTATTGGGCAGGGCATGGGGCACACGAGCACACTGTCGCGCGTGTCCCTGCGCCCTTGTCCTCTCATTGCTCGACTCCCCTCACCCGATCCCAGGGCCCCGCTCACCCCGTTACCGACCCACAGCCCCCTGCCTATCCTACTGTACGCCCCAGCCACCCCATTACCTACCCACTAGGGCCTTGCCTGCCCACACCCAAACCCTTTCTGCCTCGCTCCCGACCCCAGCTCACCCCATGACCTGCACCCAGCCCCCGTGCGCAGCCTAAACACCCTGTCACCCTCGCCCCCCTCTACCGCCCATCCACTCGCCCCGGACCCACCACTGCTGTCCCGGGTACAGCGCAGCCCCACGTGTCGCGTCCGGAAGCCTCCGTGTTCACATGCCCGGGCAAGTCCCACCGCGGCCACGCCTCCGTTTACGGCCATTGGCTACGAGGGCGCAAGATTTGCATAAAAAGGCGGAGCCTTGGCAGAGCTGCCGCCACCTCGCTATAAAGGCGTCTAGCTCATAAAGCGGAGCGAGTGCCCGCAGCTGCCGGGAGGGATGTGCATGGGGTGTTCTATCGCTGGCTTTACTAAGGGTGGCTGCAAGTGTACCTCAGGGTATCCAGACCATACCTTAGAGCTCAGCCTGGCAGCCAGGTGGAGCAGATGTGATGTTGGCTCTGTGGGCATCCCTGCTAGGGGCCCTTGGGCTGCTGTGGGGTAGATGCTAGGGAATCTTGGGCTGTTGTGGTGCACACAGTGTGGCCTTTGCATCCTCCAGGCTCTGCCATGGTCCTCTCTGCAGTCGTGGGGGCAGCTCTGGTTAGTGCACAGGTGCAGGCAGGATTTCAGACCAGCCTCTCGTTGCTTCGCCCTTGAAGTTCACAAAAGCAACGGCCGAGGTGGTCAGAAGTTGAAAATGGCTCTTGGCAGCCACTAGCTTCTTCTTGTGCCTTTGGTGTTGCTGAAGAAGCCATGCGCCCTAGGGCAGACTGTGACTTGTTGTGGTGGGATGAGCCATACAACAACAAAATCACTAGTCTTCCAGAGGGAGGCAGGCACCACATCTGGCCTTGTCCCCACACTGCACATCTCCTCTCCCTTCCATGAAGGAAGGGACAAATGCTTTCATGTGCTGTCATTCACCCTTTTCTTCCCTCATGAACTTTTGCTGCCTGGTCAGAAAGAAAAAGTTTTAGATCATCTTGCAATTTTTTTCCTGTTGTCTTTATGTTTTTCTTCTGACAAGTAAAACTATTTCTTAAATCTGTTGCTCTGTATTTTGGATTTATTGCTTCTGTTCCTGCTGTTCGGCTAATTAATTCCCCCAATAAAAGTAGTTCGAGGGTCCCACAATAACTTATTGGAGAGTCCTGATAGGTCTTTGTATTGAAGTTTCTACTTATTCTGGTATTTTTTTTTTATAGAATCATTCAGGTTGCAAAGTCCAACCAACTTAGACTTGAACAGGATTTATTTTGGTGAAAACATCCAGTTCAGTTCTCGGGGAAAGTGCCTTTGGGGTTCCTAGGCCACTTTGCCCCATTTTTCTCCCATTAAGTGGCCATGTGAGCTGATTGTCACTGCATAAGTGGGAGCAAGTTTGAGCTATGACATGAGAGGAAACAGGCTTGTGTTGCCTGTGACATTTCTCCAACAGATCTGGGTGTGCAAGGAGATGCCATTACCAGCTGCTCTTGCTGTGGGACAGGAGACTCAGGAACCTCAAGCATTTTGTGCTTTGTGGTTGATACCTGCTCTCCGGGCACTTTGCTGTTGCACTTGTGGGTCTAACTAGTCTTGACTTATCCATGCCAAACCCATCCATGTTCCCTCATCTTTGTTCAGTGACACCTTCTTTTCCAAGCTTTGTTTGTGAGGGGCAAGCAAGCCCCCTGGCAGTGTGAAATTTTAGCTGTACCTTTGTGATTACAAAAAAACCCAACTTTAGCAGGAGAAATTATGAGCATGTGGAGATGAAGGAAAAAGAGTTTTCTGGTTTCCCAAGGCCACAATAACCCAGGCTGCCAGGGAACAGGGATATCATTTTTCTCCCTTATCTAAAATGGACAAGTGAAGGTGGAAAAATGTCGAAAGAGCCTTAACTGGGTCCATCTGTGTATTGTGGCCTCCTGTGACCCTGTTGACCTCTGGGTTATCAGAGGATGGTTCTCACATTACCTTCAGTTCCTGCAGGGAAAAGTCAGCAGCGAAGTTTCCTCCTGGGAAAAGATGCAAGGAAGGGCTCAGCAAGTGTGGGGACAACATAGGCGATGCCATTCCAGCTGGGATTTGGGTTGGAGCCCACATGGCATAAACAAGCATCAAGGGAGGACCCCAGCCATGCCAAGGGTATGGTTTGCATCCACTTCCTTGGGAGGAGCTTTAAGTCCAGCAGGGATGCTGCTCATCTCCACAAGGTTCTGTGGCCTTGCTGGGGCTGGAGGGTTTGGCAGCAGATGGTAGAAATCCCATTGCAGATGTGGTGGATGAGCTGAGATGAAGGCAGAGCACATCAGAGCCCGGGAGAGGCTTCTGTGGCATTTGCACAATTTGAAATAATAACGAAATATGTAAAACTCTGAGTAGAGCATGACTAGAATAACAGGCTAAATTTGTCAGATGAATAATTTACTAGAAGTGATTGGCCTCGCTCCAAGCGAGACAAGCATCAGCCTGATCTCGGGCTGAGCAGCCTGGGTGGTTCTGTCCTCAGCTGGGAGCTGGTCCCTCTCCTGCCTCCTGGTCATTGCTACTGTAATAAAAGCTGGTCTCCTGCCAAGGTGCCTGACCCCAGGTCATTGCTGTCCAGGGCTGCAGGGCTTCCTGCAAAGCTCCTGGTCCCCTCAAGTTGTCTGGATTATTTTCAAGGTGCTGCTTTGCACAGTGGAAGTGATGGCAGTGGGCATCTGTTGCTGGCCCCAGGCTCATAGAAGAAACTCCAGCTTCTTCTCCATCCTCAGCCACAGTGCTGAGCAGGTGGAGAAACAGAGACTTCTTGACATCTGGGATGGGAAGGGAGATGAAGTCCCAGCACTGGGAGGAGACTGTGGCTGTGGCCACAGCAGCCAATTAACATGATCATGTTTGTGAAAACAGATCAGTAATTCCAGGTAAACTCCCCAAGAGCAGTGCTGCTGGCGAACAAAGCCACCCGCCCACCCTGGAGCCCGCTGGCAGCCAGCGTTCCAGACAGTGCCAGCAGTTTCCTGCTGTGACTCTGAACAGCCTCATTTCCCGATCCCAAGCTGGATACGGCTCATTTTGTCCTATTACCACAACACTGGAGCTCATGTCTGTCTTCACAAGGGCTGGTTACACCAGTTCCCACCATGAACCTCTCTGTCACCTCTCTGCTACCTCTCTGCTGTGGGGGAGAGGAGGGAATGAGGAGTTTGGGAATAAGGTAACTGAGAAGGCAGCAAGGATCCAGCTTTGTCTCTATGGGTGATGAGGGACTTCATCACCTTCTTGGGCTTTGCTGGCTACATAGTGCCTCCCTGTTACTCATTCATGGGTTGGGGCACCCCATGAGGGTTCCCTGGAGTTGCTCCTGTAACTCCAGATAGGTTTGCAGCAGGGCTGGTTTGCGTCCTCCACAAAACAAAAGCAGGGGAGCCACAGAAGCAGGTTAGTATGGTGTCCAGCCCCTCGCTAGATACAGTTTCCTTTAGAGACAGAAAATTTAATCACAAATGGTGCACCTGGAGACACCACCACTACACCTGGGTGAAAGGGACTAGCTCAGCCAGTGTCATCTTGGTAAGAACATAAGCACAAACAGACACCATGGCCTTTGCCAGTATGGTTCTTAGAGTGTTGCAGCCTTCTTGCTCCATAGCAGAAGTCTAGCACAGGGGTCTGCCCAGGACCCAGGACCTCTCCTTTGCCATGCCACAGTTCCCCCGAAGAGAGCAAAGAAGTTCATACTCCAGCTCTTGGCCAGTCTTTGACTTCTCTGCCCAGAGATGCTGGCCTGGTATGGAGACAAATTTCAGTCTCCTGCTCAATCATGTTAAACCTGAAAGGCAGGAAGGTTAGAAGTGTGGATGTTAATACTGGCTGCAGAAACAAAGGGTTTCTGCAACTCACATCAGCAAGGACCATTGTGAAGAAGCGAAGTGTCCACAGCCTTTCAATGAGTGCTTTCCTCATGTTTGCTCTACACCCTGATGCTACAGCTGTAGCTGGTCTTTAAGCCCACTTGTGCAAAACCTCCAGGAGATCATACCCCTCCTGGCTGATGGGGATAGATGGAGTGTGGCAGCACCCACCTAGCCTTACAGACTACTCAGGCCTGAAAAGTCCAACTTGGAAGGCAGAAAACATTTTCAATTCCCTTGGAGCACCAACTGCCTCCTTCCTGTGACACTCCATAGGAATTGCCTGTATCCTTCCAATGTGGACTAGTGTCCTTCTCAGCCATGTCCTGGAGGCTGCTGGCAGTCCTGGGATGCTCCCAGAGGCAAAGAGGGATGCTCCCAAAGCAGGAGGTGAGTGCAGGTGATGGTACCGGATGGCTCCCCACTAGCTCCCCATTTTCTGGCTCACCCCCAGGAGAGCGGTAAGCAATTATGGGCCATGCGGAAGCTTCATTATCACCCTGTCATGGCCTCATTTGACAAGACATTTTATTGCCAAACTTATTAAAAGTGAAACCTGTGGGTTCTGTGCAGCAATTTCCTGTCTGCAGTGATAAGCCCGGCTCTGCCTGCTGTGTAATAAACAGTTATTTTTATGTATGGCTCTGGCCAGGGTGGCAACACGGAGCAAGGGCCTGGCTCGTGTTAATTGTGATGGTTAATGAGATCTATTTTGGAAGCAATGTGTGAGGGAGTGTGTGCCCACCCCTGTGGGGAAGGTGGCCTGGGTGCTGGCAGGGTCTTCTCCCCACAGCACATGGGGATTCACTAATCCTCCCTGGAGGGGAACTAGTTGGGAACCCCCTTGCCTGCCACATCTCAGCTCTTCGTCCCAGCTGGGAGCAAACAAGGGACCTGCTGTGCACACTCCCCCAGCAAAAATCTGATTAATAGCAGCCAAGCTGATAAATATAATTTAATTTTGTCAAAAAAAAGGTCCTCGTTAGGCATGTGGCCTCTATTTTGGTTTAGCTATTTCTTTCAATACATTTTGAAAGGAAGCATCTTTTTAAAATGCAAGATGTCAAAACCTCATTTACAAAAATCCTGATTGCTTTCCCCCCACCTCCCCACCCCAGCCTGGCTGGGGCTGGTGGCTGAACTCAACCTGAAACGGCGTAACTTTCCTCAATAAACAATTTATTACAAAAATTCCTCTTGGCTCAGGGAGACCTGTTAGTTATTTGTCAGCAGTCAAAACCCCACTGGGTATTACCCATCTGACTTCTGTTCTTAAATGTAGCTTTATTGGTCTGGGAACTAAGGGTGGAAGATGCGATACTTGCTATTCATTGCAGCCATACCAAATGCCACTCATCTCATCAGACCATGGCTCTGCAAAGCAAAAGCCATTCTCTTTCCTCTGTGTGCCTTTCTTTGCCAACCGTGGGGTGTTTTACCACCGATTTGCTCCCTGCATCCTCCCAGTCCTGCAGGCGTGGAACCACACCAGGTCCCTCCATCCCAGTCCCTGCTGGACCCATCCCTGCTGCCTGGCTCAGCCTCTGACTGGGTAAACTCCCTGTCGCCAGCCTGGGCCCTCGTTAATTTGTATTGCAGCATGTGTCGCGGGCTGACGTGTAATTAGAGCTCCTGAAGCCTGTCTCATGCTGTAATTGCCATGACAGGGGCCACAGCATATCCGCTTGTTAATTAGTAAACCACAATATCCCGGGGGCTCGTTGAGAGCTGCCTTAATTGTATTTCAGCTGGAACAGAGGGATAATTACCCTTCACTAGCACTGCCACTTTTTAATTCTTAAAAAAAAAAAAAGAAAAAAGAAAGAAAATCCCAAACTGAGCTCCTCTTCCTCTCAGCAGCTCTTGCCTCTCCCCTTGTCTGCTCAGGGCACTGTTTGTTTCCCCCTGTTGAAGGGGAAGAGCTGTGGAGCTCAGTGGCATGGGGACAGGATGTCAAGAGCTTTGCAAGGGGATATGCTTCCTATCTGTTCTTCAGACTGGCAGTGCATGAACTGCCCCTGCTCGAGGGTTCTTCTGTCTCCCTACATATGGGACTCTGCCAGGAACCCTGTCTGTGGATGCAGTTGGCTTGCTGGGAGTCCCATTTGCCAGGAATCCCATCTTGGCTGGTGGGCAGCTCCCAGGCATCGCCACCAGCACTGCCTGGGCTCTTAGCATTGACAGCTTGGAAGAGCAGCTTGTGTCCAGGGAAAAGCATCGTAAGGCTTCAAACTGGCCAGAAGGGCTGATGTCCCTTTGAAATGCAGTGATAAGTTGCCATGGGAGGTGGCTATGGATATGGCAGGGCTCAGTGTAACCATCCATTGCTGCCAAGAGTGCCCTTGTATTTCACATCCCCAACACACTTGGAGCACCAGCATTGAGTGAGAGCTCAGCATGTTCATTGCTGGAGGTCTCTGCTCCTACAAACACTGCACCTTTGGATTTGATGGACCCCAGAGGTGGAAGACGTGGATCATCTTTCTTCTCAATTCCATTCTGGGACCTGGTTGAAAGCTCTCTCCTCCAAGGGAAGGATGTCCTTGCAGGGATGAATGCGTCTTGTGTCTCTTGTAGTGGTCATGTGGGGGACTGCAGAGAGGTGTGAGACGAAGGAGATACTTAGGCTCAGCATCACCTTTCTGCCGGCCCTGCAGGCTCTGAAGTCTGTCTGCACAGCACTGCAGGGGAGCTATTGGGTGGTCCAAGATCTTGGGGAAAAGTTAACTTAGGAAGAGATGCTAACACATGACACCTGTCCATTTTCCTGTGCTTCTCCTCAAACTGACACAAAGAGCTCAGCCTCCATTAGCCCTGCTGATTCCTGCTGTTCAAAAAAACTTATAATGGACAACTGGCCTTCGGGAGCTGTTCTATGAATTGGTTTAAATATCAGGCCTGGCTGTCTCCTGGGAAGCTACATGGAGGTCAGCTTTGAAGAAGACATCAGTACAGCAGTTCCAAGCATTAGCGAAAAGAAACAACCGAAGCAAAGAGCCTTGAACATAATTACAGCCTAAGAGCTGCAGTGGGAACTCAGCAACCTGAAGCCATCTCCCGGACTTTAGTGCAATCAACAGATTGACACTGTTGGGTCCTGAAGGCTGGTTTTTTGAAGCTGTTCATCAGGGTTGAATGCCAGAGCAGGCGGAGAAGCAGCACAGGTGCTTGTTCCAAAGGTTGGAGCTAGAAAAGTGTCTCAAATGCCATGGAAGAACCAGATGGAGGCAACCACTGGAACACTCCATATGTAATTGAGGGCACCTTCAAGGGTGAACACAAGGTGGCTGCCTGTCTCTAGGATGCTCTCTGCTGCTGCCATGCAAGTCACTGTCATTAGAGCTGGGGATGGAGTTTATAGCCAAGTAGCCACAACAACTTTGCACAAATTAAAAAACACACTGCAGGTTAATTAGATTTCTCACAGCTGCTTCCATTAACTTAGCCCTGTCATCTGCTGTCAGAGGTGGAAGGAGCCCCTTTGAAATTCATGGGCATTATCAGAGGCAGATGTGGATGGTTAAATGTCTCCCTGAGCCACCATATTGGTGTGGGCATGGATGGGAGACACCACCTTCCAACCTTCTCTGCTTGGAAACACCTTGGTGTGGCAGATGAGACCAAGTGAAGGTGTAGTCATTCTCCATGAGTGCAGTGGCTGGCCTGGATTTCCCTAGCTGGCATTCACAACTCACCTTCTCCTAAGACGGGCTTTAAAAAGAACGTATATTCCCTGACAGAGTCTCTCATTATTCCATGGGGTGCAGTGTGAATGCAAATAAACACAAAAAGCCCCCTTGTACAACATCTGAGAATGCGGCTTCACATTTTTAAACCAATTTCCTTCGACCGTGTCAGGGCCTGTTTTGTGTTTGCTAGACAATTATGTGGCTAATGAGGACAGCCACGGTTACATCAGGCGGGATTAGGAAGAATAAGGCTACAAATGTTGCAGAGCTGAAGACAACTGCTAACTAATGGGGGCTTGGAGGGCATGTCCTGTGGGCAGGCAGCTTCGCCAAGGACACATGGAAATGTTTCTGAGTAGTTGGAGGAGGCAGTGGGCTGGCGGGCAAGAAGATGTGGGAGACTTCTGGTCCCTGCATGGTGGCTGTGCTCATGGGACATGAAGAAGGATTAAGGAAGAAAGAAGAAAATGAATAAATGAAGAAAGAGTAAGGAATATTTAGGGAAAGTGGATGCTGAGTGCATGACCCTAAGTTGGTTCCACAGAGGCAGAGACAGATGTAAGACCAGTGGAGCAGGAAACACCAGCCCTGACTGCCCTCTGGGACTCAACAGAATGAGTTCAAAAGCAAAGGCGAATCTGAGCCTTACAAATGAGATCACTGAGAAACTTGTACCTGAGCTGAAGCTGTCCCATTCTGGCTCTCTTATGGTCAGCACAGAGCTTTGTACAGTGTTTCTGCAGGATTGTGGCTGCTTCCCACCTCTCTGAAGAGGGCAAATAGGGAAAGCAGAGAGGATCCCTGGTGCTGGGATCCCTTGCTTCCCAACTCAGCTGGTGAGACATGAGCATTCAGCCATGGCCTTTGGATGCCTCCTCCCAGCCACCTCTCCATCAGCTTTTTGGCTGCCTGCTGCACCATGTGCCAGCTCTCTCATCAATCAGCTGTTCACACTTTCCCTTGTGCACCAGCCAGATGACCCAGAGCTCCCCACAGACACCCTAAGTCCTGTTCAGTGAATTCCTACAGCTGCAGCATGCCACGCAGCTCCACCAGGAGAGCAGACAGTGCAGCCATGCAGCTGCCCAGAGCAGTTTTGCCTATTCACCCTCGGACCCTCCTCATCCCACATTTTGACTGCATCTTCTACAAAAACCTGGAGGGTTACTTGCAGATGGATGAGTGCACAACCATGATCATGGCAAAGATGAAACCATGTGTCCATCTGAACACCTTGATAGGAGGCTGTCCAGACCCAACAACATCAAGAGCAAGATGGCAGCCACACTTAAACCACATTTATGAGCCACCCCTTTGGTGCACCCTTCGGTCAGATGCTATTATGGCAGGGTGCAGAGCCAAGCATCATCTTCAGATCCCTCTTCCTTCTCCGCTCATGCCATCAGGGAACTCCTGCCATTCCTCAACATGGGGATTTGGGACAGCCAAGGCTGGAGGAAGCCCCCATCATCTCACTGTCTTTCTGCTGGAGAGCAATGGCAAGTGGTGAGAATTCTGTAGAAGGTTTGGGAAAGCAGCTCACTCCTTGCTTTTCCTGATTCCCACTCTTTCTGCTGTCATTTTACTGTCATTTGCAGATTCTCCAGCATTTAGTCCCAGTGCTGTGTTCAGAGTCCAGTGGTCTACCAAGTCATGCTAAGGTCCAGTGGCCAAGGAGAACCATGGAGACACCCTAAACACTTGGTGACTCTGATCCCAGCCTAGCCATGGGCTGTTACCACCAGCTGCAGATCTAAGTACCCTAAGGAGCATGCTTGTCCCTTCGCTGTCCCTAACCGCAGCCACATCACCTGTACCAGCCACCCACCGTCTTGGAAGAAGATAGCACATGTGGTGAAGAGCCTCCCTTGAGCACAACCACTGAATTGCACTCTGGATGACTAATTTGTGCCCTAATTGGTGTGGAAACTGATGCCAGAAGTACTGGAATACCAAGAAGTGAAGCTCTCCATCATGGTTTCCTTCAGGGAAATGGTCTTAATTAAGAGTCTCTTGCAAAGAGAGATAATTTGCAGCTATGTGTTGAAACAGGACCCAGGGTGCAGGTTACACCTCAAACCAGCATCTTCTCACTGGGTTCATTGCAAAGCAGATCTAGTCTACAAGTTCCTCAGACCTCTGCATCTCCAAGGCTTAGCTAACCGTGCAGGATGACCCATGGTGCTCACACCTCCATTAGTATTCTGCTGGCCCAAGAGCTCCTTCCCCTTTTTGTCTATACACTGGACCCCACAAGCAGCAGCTCCCACCAGAAGTGGCTACATTAGTGGAGGAAGCCATTTTACCAGCCGAGACCATACTGGCTTTGATGGTGGTGACTCCATGCCTACAATCTTCACCACTATTTGCATTATGATTGTTTGTACTTCAGGTAATTCATTGACTAACCTTGGGCTCTCTGCTGGGGCTTTCCCTGTGTATTTGCTCTGCATGAGCAGACACATCCCACTCCTGGTGGCGGGTGATTCCAGCCACCCCACACATCTGGCATCTCTGCAAAGTAGAGTGGCTTTGTATTGGTTTGCTGGCACTATGGGAGCCACCCAGCAACCCCTGGTACAGCTGGGAATGGGAGTCTAGGGATACAGGCTGCCATGGAGAACTGCTGGACCTGGCACTGCTGCCTGCACAGCATGAGACATTGCACTGAGACGCCCCAGCCCCTTCCCTATGGCCTTGTCGTGCACAGCTGTTCCCTTAGAAATAGCTGTTGCCATGGTTTTTCCAAAGAAAACACATCTCTCCCCCTTCCCCACCATCATCACTCCCCACTGCCTTAACCTTGTGACAGCAGTGATGACGCAGCTCCCTGAGAAAGGCCACTTCACGTAACTATGGCAACAATTAGCTTTCTCTTGATTTTACCTCAGGGGTGATGCTAGGGAGAGGGACCCAGAACTGCTCTCCTCAAGCTCATGCTTCCTCCAGCCTTGTACTTGGAGCCGCTTCCAGCATGTGCCAGCTCACCGCTGCAGCATCCTGGGCAGATGCCTCTCTCAGACCTAGGGATGTCTACAGTCCCTCCTTATCTCAGTGGAAGAGACAAACCGCCCATATCCTGCATAGCACAATGTGCCCCAGGACCCCATGCACACTCTAGGCATCCCAGCAAGGCTGTGCTGGTATCCAGCAGTGCCCAGTGTGGGGAGCTAGCAGAGAGCATCCCTCAAGGTATATGAAAGGGTGTGAGCATCTGCATCCACCAGGTTCATCCCCAGAGCATGGGGAAAGGAAGCAGGGAAGCAACTGCGTGAGCTGTATAAGGGTTGTAAGCCAGCTGGGATTTCAGTGCTGGGGCCTGAGCATCTGTATCCTGGACAAGGGGTTTGCAGCAGTGCCTCCTCTCTCACCAGTGGGTGGGTAAACACAGCGTGGAGCTGCTCCTTGGGTACATCAGAGTCACAGCTGCTGACTGCAGCGACTAAAATAAGCGTTTGCCTGCTTTTTATTCCTCCGAGCCCAGCAGAGCCCACTCAGCGCCAGGAACAGAGCTGGAGTCTATTCTTAGCCCTGCAGGGAAGAGAGCGGGAGTCCCTGTGCTGTCACAGCACAGAGCTGGGGGCTGCTGGATCTCATCCCCTCGTGGTTCCCAGGAGCCTGGCCTGACCCCACAAGGGGCATCGAGGCAGGAGGAGCTGCACCCTGGTAGGGACAAAGTCCTACTTTCTGATCTAGGAGCAGGTGAGGACACAGTGAGAGGAAGGAATACTGGCCCAGCACCTCTGCCATCATCTCCACAGGATTTGGCACCCTTGGAGATGCAGGCAATTTTGGAAGGGGTCCCCACTCCTGCAAAACTGCTGCTCTGCCTAGACATGGTGGGGGGTGGGAGACCTCAAGTCACAGCTCCACTGCATCCTGGGACAAGAGGTTTAAGGGGGATTAAGAGGTCTGAGCTGAGAGTCATCCCATGCCATGCCAGGATCAGACCTGCTTTTGCCCAGTGGTCCCAATTTTCTGACACGTGCCGCACAGCATGGGGACTGGGAAGCCACCATCACACCATCTCCACATCTCACTGGGGCTCCTGCTCCATAAACAGAGAGATTCAGGGTCACCTCCAAACCAAGCTGGGGCAGCAATGGGCACAGTGCAGGAAGCATCACACCGTAACATGTTATAGGCAGCAAGCCCAGGGCTCTGTTCCACTCTGTATCCCAGCCCCAAGAGGATGAGGGTAGGACAGGGAGCAGGTAGAGATGTGGCCTTGGCTCCATAGCAACAGGTACTTGCCACTTAATGGAGTCCTTTCTGCTCGGCCTCCACAGCCGCCAGCCTTATTCGCATGGCCATAAATAATTCAATTTTCTCATTCACACACATGAATGCTGTGGGCCAGGGCTCTGGGTGCGCTCAACCTCCATCTGTCCAGGGGGGAAGGGGAAGGCAGAGCCTGATAATAGACTCCAGCATTTGTTTAACATGGATGAGTGTGGCCAGATGGCCTGGGGGTGGGAGGTGGGGATAGGGAGGTAGTAGGTGAGGGGTGCTCCAAGATTCTCCTGGTTCCCTGAGCCTCCTCTGCATGAAGAGGGGAGGAACCCAGGGGACTGGTGTAGGGATGGATCCTGGCACCCCCAAATCAGCCTTGGGAGAACTATTTGCTGTGCTGAGGATTGCCCTGATCCTTCATGAGACTCTGTCTCACATGTGAGCTGGGAGCAGGGGAGTCAACCCAGAACCAAGAAAAATTGGCAGGTGGAGAAGGTGCAAGGGGTACTGCTGGTCAGCACCTTGTCTTGCACTGCTGGGCAAGGGCCAGCAGCCCCCCTAATGACCCCACAAAGTAACCTTGCAGTGATGGAGAGACATACTGCAGCTTGAAAGCACAATTAGCATGCTCCGGGCAGGGGCACCGCAGGTCTGGCAGGAGAAAACAAGGGAATTAGCAGGGTTAAGGGGCTGCACTGGAAACACCTGTGTGTTGCTGCTGAGGAGCCAGCACCTGCCCTGTGCAAAGCTGGGTTGGATGCGAGGAATCCTTGCTACTGCCCAGTTGCACCGACTCCTTGCCATCCCCCGTGTCTTGGGCAACATCCAGCATGGCAAGGGTGGTATGAAAGCCAGCACCTTCATCCCTTCCCTGTATCTGACCAGAGGGAACCATTGCTCCATAGACAGCAATAGCCTGAGCCTTGGGTGAGCTTGGATCCTGTCATAAGAGACCAGGTGGAATTGGCTACTTTGCCTTAAGTCTGCTTCTCACAGGCAAAGGCTCCGACTTCTCACAAATGGAGCAAGGTTCCAACCTCATTCACCACCTGGAGAAATCTCTATTGGAGACTCCATCCCTACCCAAGATAGTGGCAAGCAGGTACTTAGCCTTGGGCTCAGGTGCTGTCTTAAATTGAAGCCTGCAGGGCTGGCAAAGCGAATTCAGGTACTGCTAGAAAGAGGGTCAAGAGAGAAACCCATGCTCTGGTGATGCTGTTATCCATTACCAGCACTGGAAGATTTTCATACGTAGGAATGGGGAAAGGTGGAAGCTCCTGGTCAGGGAAGCTGGGAGTGTAACTGGCTCTGGTCTTCCCTAGCATCACCACGTATTTGGGTACAACAGTGTGTGTGTGTGCACGCACGCTCACATCTAGGCACCAGTTCTCTGGTTTACACGCTCTCACAGGATTTTGAAGGAGGAAATGATAAGCTAGATTGCACATTGCTGTGCTATCAGGCATGGCTAGCCACTACTCCACAGTTCCTCCTGTGTGTTGTACACCCCCTGCCTGCTCCGCGTGTTCATCTTCACAACCAGAGCCAGAATACTACACCTTCGCTCTGTTCGGCTCCAATCACATCCTTTATCCCCAGGTGAACAACAGGCAGCCCTCAACCATGCCCATCAGGTATAAATGAACTCCTGTTTTCCATGGCTCCAAAGCAGGGAGAGGGTGAGCCCCATGGCTTGCACCTCTCCAGCAGCTTTCCACCACAGACTCTGCACCCTGCTTTGAGCATCTGCTCTGGTGCTGTCCATGGAGCAGCAGCTTCAGTTTCTGCAGAGCTCTCCAAAGCAAGATGCATCCAGCCAGGGCTGCCCCATGTCATGCAGGCGTGCCAAGTGCACCCAGAGCTCCCTAGTTTACCTGCTGTATCAATGGGCTGCACCCACAGCAGTGAGGGGAGCAAAGGTGACAAAGCATCACCATAAGCTTCTCGTTGCCTCTAAAATCTCCTGGCTGAGCATGGGGAAGTGCAGGCTGTGTCCCTGCAGTTCAGTGGTTGCCAGACAGGTAAACATCAAGACATCTGGGCAAACTCAGACAGAGATTTCCACCTGTCAGACAATTTGCATTTTGCCTCTTTCACCCAAAACCCAGGTCCAGCCCAAGTTTTCTGCATCTTTTGAGTGTGGCAGAAACATTCCACTGTTTATTCCTTCAGCTCCCAACACTGCTCCCAGCATGGTTCCAAGTAGGCTTCTCTCTCCAGGGTGCCAGGGGCATCTGGACCCTTGGGTTTGACCAGGCCCTTAAGGCTGTACCACAGTCACTTGAACATGGTCACCCATGGGATATTTGCCCTATGTCCCAGCCCCTGGGAAGGCTGCAGAGGAAGCCTAGGCTACTAGCCATGGGTTTTGCCCCGGTTGCCATATTCCCGTCAGGGTCACTCCTGGTGGACCAGTGGCTCTGTAGCTGCTGGGAGTCCACCCAGGCTCCAGTGAATCTGGATCTGCAGGCAGCTGCAGGCTCAGTAAGACCCTGAAGGACTGTCTAGTGGGAGAGGCTGAAGAGTTTGGTGACTTGCAGGGTCACCATTGAGCTATGCCCTGTGGGAAAGGATATAGCCTTCTGCTCTCCAGGAAAACACACACCAATCCCTACATACACATCTCCATCCTGCTCTTCTCCAAGCCTCTCCCCAGCCCCAGAACCTTTATCTACCCTGTTGCCTGTCTGCACATCTGAGTGACACCAAGTGGAGGTACTTACCTGCCACTTGCCCCATGGGATCTGGAAGAGCAGTGCAACAAAGTCCTGGGACTGGGGGCATAGCAGAGCAGGGCAAAGATGGTCCTTCCTCCCTCCCCAAAAAGAGAATGGCAGCTTGTCCCCCCTGCCTACTTCTACAGGGTGCACCATGTCTCCTGGCATCACCCACAGCTCCTGGCATCATCTGTGGCCCCTTAGGGCTTGGCCATGGTGGGTTTCAGGTAGCGTCTCTGAGGGTCTGCTTGATGAGGACTACAGTGGCGACAAGGAGATGTCCAAGGCTCTTGCCTGGGCATTTGCATAGAAGGAAGGCAGATGCCCAGTGGTGCTCATCTTCTGAGGTTGTCTTGGAATGCCAGCTGGCAAGAGATGAAGACTCTGTAGACCCCCACACCCTGGTACTACCCTGAGCAGGAGCATCCCAGCCCTTTTATGAGAGCAGGAATTGTCACCTCCAGAATTTTGTTGTCCCAGGGATTGTCCTGTCTTCTGGAATAATCCCCACGTCCTGTCTGGAGGTGTGGGGAAGATGTCAGAGTCCCAGTGGAGGACAGAACTGACTGGGCTCTGCCGAAGGTACCTGAACCAGGGTTTGGATTCCCCGAGGACCCCAGCGGGCTGCAGCCCCAAAAGCTGCCAGCGGCATTCAGGGCTGCAGTTTACCGGGGTCGCCGGTGAGACAGGGGGTCCCCGGTGGGACACGGGGTCACGGAGCGCATCCTTACCTTGGAGGAGCCTCTCCGGGAAAAGGATATGGGACCAAACCTGGGATGCCCCGGTCCCGGGAGAGCTGCAGTGGCGGAGGCAGGGCGTGCGGGGATGGATCGGGATGGATAGGGATGGATGGGATGGGGAGGGATGGATGGCAAGGGTGGGTGGTCTGGGGGGCTGCAGATTTCCCTTTCTCAAGTGCGGAGACAATAGCTAGGGCTCCTGTTGCAGCTGCAGACTGTCTCTTTAAACCCCTCAGCAGCCCACAGGTGGCCCTGTCACCACCGTGGTCATCCATGACGTCATCGGGAGGGAGGGAAGGGAAGGAGGAGGAGGAGGAGGGGGGAGAAGCGCGATCCCCCTCCACAGCAAAAGTCCCCGAGCGCCCATGGCAACACACTGCAAATGTCAGAGCGCATCAGCCGCGGGGGTCTGGCCCCCCGATCCCCGGGCCACGGCGGGCTCACTGGGCTGTCATCCCACGGGTGCCTGGGAGGGACAGGGATGTCACCCTGTGATGCACGCATGGAAGGGATTAGAGCTGTCACCCCATGGGTGGCAAGGGGGGGCGACAGAGTTGTCACCCTACAAGTTGCATGGGGGGACAGGGCCGTCACACCACGGGTGGAGTGTCACCTTATGGTGGGTGCTTTGGAGGGGATAAGGCTGTTACCTCCCACACGATGCTGGCAAATGGGCAGGTGCAGTTCCCATGAAAGGCTGTGGAGCTGAGTGCCACCCCCAGCCAAGACACCCTGCTGCAGCAGTGGGGGCTGCTGTCCGCCATGAGGGAGTGTGGGGATGCTGGTCTCTGACTGTACTCCAGGACCAGTTACCACAGTGACCTTCCATCTCCGGCTCTGGAACGGAGCTGTTTGCAAAGCCCAGGAGAATTTCAGAAGGGGTTTAAAGCAGATCTTGCCTTCAAGGGGAGACAAGAGAATTACAGAAGCAAAGCAAGAAAAGAGAGGCTCAGTCCCACACCTTCAGGCATTAGACCTTCATCCCATTAGTGGTGATACCATTAACAGCCTCCAATCTTCACCCAGTTCCAATTCATAACCAGCTTCTGACACCAGTTAAACCCAAGAAGGGATGCTTTGATGGCAAAGAGGAGTTTCTTTGGAGCTGCAGATGTCCACATGTGCTGCAGTCTGCAAACTCAGCTTTGATGGAGTCCGATCCCAGTAAGACCTGTCCAATGTGGAGAGAGGGGCAGTAGCATCCAGAGTTTTAGTGGAGCTGAGGAGCTGTGAGTCCCAACCACAGTTTATTTATCCCATTTATAAAACCATCCACCAAAGTCTTCAAACATGAATTAATTCACTCCACAGGCTTGGGGAAGAGCTGAATATTGAATTACATCCTTGTTTTCTTGGGAAATGAGAAACATGCAAGGTCTCTTTCAGCTCCCTTTGCTCTTTTCTGATGCTAACAAAAGTTTCCTCAGATGAAGTCTGTCATTACCATTAATAGGATATTTCACCCTAAAAAAACCCACAGAGGCAGCTGCTTCCCACAGAGTGGCCACACTCATCCCTGCACACACTGGCGCTTAGGGATGGCTGAGGCACCACTCAGGGCTGAAATATTCCTCTCTGTTCCAGGCTTTTGTGCAAAAATCACTCCTTTAATATTAAAAATAAGCATTAATATTTCAATATTAAAATATGTATTAATATTTTTAATATTAAAAGGGGGTTTTGGGCATTTGTTTTCCCTGCCCTCAACACAACAGGAAAGTCAGCAGCAACCCAGCTCAGCATCCATGGGAGGGGGATAGTAATGTTCAGGACCTGGAGGATTTTCTTTCTCCAAAAGCATCCCTGTGAGAAGATGGTCCAGCTTTTTCCTGCAGGGATTTCATGCTGGGGGTTGTATCTGGCTGACAGGGCATCCAGGATGGGAGCAGCCTGCCCCTGAGGTCTCCCTTGTGCTGTTCTCCTTACACAACCTCTAATCCCAGGAAAGCAGCTGCAGGATCCAGAGCCAGGAGGCTCTTGGTAAACAGCCAAAACAAGAACAGCAGAAGAGTCCTTGCTTCCCAAGCAGAAGAAATCATCCAAACCAGTGCAAATGGGCTGTGATTTATTATTTTATTTGTTTCTAAGCTCACCTGCTGTCTCTGGAGAAACCGGCTGGAGATGGATGTGGCACCAGCGGGGTCATGGCAAGATCAACGGTACCACTTGGGCATTGAGAGCCAGACAAGGAATGAACACGCTGTAGGACACCCCTGACTAATCTCAGAACAGGGACTGTCTCTGAAACACCACTTCTGCCATGAAAACCAGCTCAGTGAAACCCAAACCCATTGACCCACAGTCACTCTGTGAGACTGCAGGAGTCCAGCAACAGCCTGGACTATCCCCCAGTAACCTACTTACCTATTCGCAGTAATCTCTATACTATCTTCCAGCAACTCCCATACCAGTTCCTAGACTAGCTCCCAATAAGCTCTGGGCTCTGAACTGGTGCATGCTATATCCCTCTGGCCTGGGGATATATGTGTGGACACCTCACCTCCCTGCTGTCCCCCAGCAGAAGAGTATGGGGACAGCCACAGGTCCCCCAATGCTGGACCTCCAATAATTGGCATTAAACACTGAAGGAGGTTGGAAACTGTGGCTGGTGAAACACTGCAGGAGCCTTGAACCTCCAGCACCCACCTGTGGGGGTATGGCCCTGTGACCCCCTACCTCCAGCCTCCTTCCAGGCCAAACTAAGCAGGGACTAACTTTGTCCCCAGCCTTGTGCCTGCAATGAGATTTATTGCATGTGACGCAAATCCCACCCAATGCATGAAATTGCTCCAGCAAGGGTCTCCCGAGCCCCTCTCCAGCACCGGGGGTGGGCTGTGGCTGTGGGAAGATTGCGGTGATGAAGTTATTAGCTCCGGAAGCACTAATTGCTGCTGTATTAATGGCTCTTTTGTCCAGTACACTGTCTCGGTGTATGTGTGCTGGGCGGTTGTTTTTCTGCCAGCTGCTGTGTGGTTGGATGCTCTTTGGTATTTAGTTTGATCCTATTAAGGTGGATCTCAATTAATTAGGCAGGAGGCAGAGAGACAAAGAGAGACGCTGGGACCATTCATTTTAGTCTTGTCATCGCAACTTCTGCAACGGGGTGGTAGTGGGGAGAGCGAGAAGGGATATGAGATATGATTGCTGGGCATAAAACCATCAGGAGATGGGAAAGGGGCGGGCAAGTGGGGTGGCAGTGAGGTCCCTCTGGTCCTTTAGGGTCTCCTGCTTACTGCAAGCTGCTTTCCCCCACAGAAAAGCAGCTGGAGCCACCCAGGTTACATGCCCTGGGGCAGTGGGATACCACTCAATTTGGTGCTGATGGGACCCTAAGGCATCCCCCAAAACACTTAGATGGTCCCTGGAAATGTCAAAGTTGAGATGTTCGATGCAGCAGTGTCTCCATCCCAGTTCAAACCTGGATGGGTTCTGCTGCCACACCTCTGCATGGCCACCCACCCCTATGGGAAAACAGGGTTCTCACCAGTTTCTCCAGCACCCCAGTGGGGTCTCTAGCACCCTGCCTCGTGCTCCCCACTCCCAGCTCTTGCACCTGCTAGTGGAGTGGCTCCAAGTGCCAATGAGGCAGCTTGGCCTTGGCAAGAGCCCGGCAAATGGATCTCAAGGGCCCTCTGAGATTCCTCCTTCCTTCCCTTTGAAGAACAAGGGCCCCTCGGAGCTGCCCCTGCTGCTAATGCACGGGTTGGGGAGGGAGCAGATGTAGCTAAAAGCCTGGGAGAGCAAAAAGCTCTCAAGCCCCTTGGAAAGCCCAAAAGGTTGCCCGGGGGTGACCTCAGTGGTGACCAGCTGCGGGTGGTATTGGAGTGTTGGGGTGCACCCAGTAGGTGGGTGTTCCCTGGGGTGCGTGAGGATGGGGGAGGTCTGGGATGCTCAAGGCATGGTGGGGGGGGGGATCAGGCTGCTGTTCTGGGATGGCTGGATACAGGTGCAGGGAGGTGCTGGGATGGGGTGCAGAAGGGCTGAAGGGTGTGAAAGGGTGCAGGAGGTGTCGAGTGAGAGGATAGGAAGGTACAGGATGGATGCAGTGTATGCTGGTGTAGGGCGCGGAGAGTGTTACGAGTGCAGGCTGGGCGCTGGGGAGCACGGTAGGTGCAGACTGGGTTGTAGGCTGGGTACAGAGTCTCTGGGGGTGCGGGATCGGTGCAGGCAGTGCGGGGTTTCGAGGACTGTGATGGGTGCAGGGTTGCAGTTGGCGTGTGGGCGCGGAGTTTCAGGGGGTGCCCCGCAACGTCCCCTCCCGCCGCCAGGGAGCGCTGCCGCCACCCCTGAGAACAAGCTGGCCTAGCCCTCCCGCCTCGCTGACCCGGCTCCCGGAAGCGGAAGGGGGGGAGGGGGTGACACCCCTTATAGCCGCCGCCGTAGCTGCCGGGGCAGCGCGTCCTCCCGCGGTGGCGGAAAGATGGCGGCGGCTGTGGAGTGAGGCAGTGCCGCGTCCCAGCGGTGAGCGCAGCTGCGGCCTTCTTCGGCCTCGCGCCCGGCCCCACCGGCTCCCGCCCAAGACCCTCCGTGGCCCCCGGTCCCTTCATGTCCCGTCAGCCCCGGCCTCGTTAGCGGCAGCGCCCGCAGCTTCCTCTGGGCTGCCCCCAGGGCTTAGTGTCTCCACAGCCCTCGGGTATCTGGGGCTGCCTCCACAGGCCTGCTGGTGACTCCTCATGTCCCCCTAGGTCCCCAGCTCCCTCTGTCCTTTCTCTGTGCTCTCTTGTCAGCAGACTGGTCTGCGGATCGTCCCTGGCTCCCATCGCTTCCTCTCTGGTCCCTGGTGGTTCCGTTCATTCCCTTCGTGCCTACTTGTGCCTGCCCCTTCCCCAGTCCCCTGCATCGTCTCCCCAAACCCCTGCATCTCCTCCCCGTGTCCCACTGTGTCCCTGATCAGCAGATGGGCCTACAGGTCCCATCACTGCTTGGTGCACTTGGGTTCTGTCTGGATTCCCCTGTTTTGCCTGGTACTCTTGTCCAGCTTCTCCACTTTTCTCTCCTTAGTGGACTCCTGTGTTGTCTTCCTCCTTTCAGAATGCATGTTTATACTTTTTCAGTTGACCCCTTTGCTTCTTGTGGGGGCTTTCCCCCACCCCATCCCTGAAAGTAGGTCTTCCCCTGTTTCTGTGGTCCCAGGGCACATGTGTGCTCTCTTCCTGGCAGGGTGAAGATGAAGTAAAACTGTGACCATGGACCATGATGCCCCCACGATCAGGCCTAGACGTATCCAGAACCAGAATGTCATCCACCGCCTGGAGCGTCGCCGGATCAGCTCTGGCAAGGCTGGCACCCACTGGCACCAAGTCCGTGTCTTCCACCAGAATGTCTTTCCCAACTTCACTGTGGTCAATGTGGAGAAGCCGCCCTGCTTCTTGCGCAAATTCTCCCCGGATGGACGCTATTTCATTGCCTTCTCCTCTGACCAGACCTCTCTGGAGATCTATGAGTATCAAGGCTGCCAGGCAGCAGAAGATCTCCTGCAAGGCTATGAGGGAGAGATCCTGGCCAACGGCAATGACCAAAGATCTGTCAACATCCGGGGGAGGCTCTTTGAACGTTTCTTTGTCCTGCTCCATATCACCAATGTGGCCTCCAATGGGGAGCACCTGAACCGCGAGTGCAGTTTGTTCACTGATGACTGTCGCTATGTGATTGTGGGCTCTGCTGCGTACCTGCCTGAGGAGCCTCACCCTCCCTTCTTCGAGGTTTATCGCAACAGTGAGTCGGTGACCCCTAATCCCCGGTCCCCCTTGGAGGATTATTCCTTGCACATCATAGACCTCCATACAGGCAGACTCTGTGACACGCGGACTTTCAAATGTGACAAAGTCATTCTGTCTCACAACCAGGGTCTGTACCTCTATAAGAACATCTTGGCCATTCTCTCTGTGCAGCAGCAGACTATCCATGTCTTTCAGGTGACACCTGAGGGTACATTCATTGATGTACGGACTATTGGCCGCTTCTGCTATGAAGATGATCTCCTGACTCTGTCTGCAGTGTATCCTGAGGTACAGCGGGACACTCAGACGGGGATGGCCAACCCTTACAAAGAGCCCTTCATAAACTCTTTGAAGCACAGGCTGCTGGTGTACCTGTGGAGAAGGGCTGAGCAGGATGGGAGCGCTATAGCGAAAAGAAGGTTCTTCCAATACTTTGATCAGCTGAGGCAGCTCCGCATGTGGAAGATGCAGCTTTTGGATGAGAACCACCTATTTATCAAATACACTAGTGAAGATGTGGTCACACTGCGGGTGACAGATCCTTCCCAGGTACTGCCTCCCTCCTCAGGCTGCTTGTGGCTTTGGAGCAAGTGCTGAAGCAAATACAAAGCTGTGAGCTGTGTTTCTTAGCTGAACTGTGAATGTTGTGTGGGATCCCTGGTACTTCATTCTTGTGGGAACATTTGGTGCCTCTGATAGTGAATAACTTCCATGTCTTTTGTTCTCGTGATTCCATCATTTCCTTCTCCACTAAAGATGAGGGAGAAAAGATCTGATGTGGTTATCTAGTCTCTTTCTCCAGAGATTGTTCCCTATGCTCATAGGTGCTGTTCAGCCCTCTCCCCCTCCCACAGCCCAAGCTGATTTGTTTTTTAGCTGATGTTTCATACACTACTTACATTACAGAAAGGGTCTCTTCCTCAGGTATCTTCAAGCATGCTTTCGCATATAATACTCTTCGTTTTCCCCCAGCAGAATTACCTCTTCTGCCTACGTACATAAACTTCTAGGCTTCAGTGAGAGGTAGTATTTACAATCTCTCCACAATGGAGTAGCAGCTCTTAAGAGATGGGACTAACGTGCTAATTGCTTCTCCTTTCAGCTTAGTATTAAAGAAGTCAAATCAGAGCAAATGTAGATCAATCAGTGCTGGGTCCTTCCAGTTGCTTCACTGTCCTGCAGGTTAACCATCTCTTTTCTCTGCTGCTGGAACAGGTGTCAGGTTTGAGCTCTGTGAACTGAGGAGATGGCTTTTTAACCTATACCTCTAATCTGCTTTGGTTTTGTTCTGATGAAAAGTGTTTAGCAAGAATTTCTAATACATCTCCAGAGCTGCCTGTATCTCTGTTCCCCAGATGTTTGTTTTTTGTTTCATACCCTTCTCTTCTTCCCTGTGTTTGCCAGATCCATGGCCTAGTTCATAGAAGCAATCAATGGTAGTTCTCTATGTCCATCTCTTAGTCAGATTCTTCCTAGAAGATGACTCTTAATTTTTCTTGTATGTGCTGTTTGTGCTGATGGAAGTGGGACGTGTTTTGGGTGGGTAAGGCCTAATCTAATTAATTTTACCCATCACTGTAAAATTGAGCAGCTGCTCCTAAAATCATAAAGCTTTGTGGAAGTAGCTTGCACTGATCTGCTCATTGCTGCTACGTGGGATGGTGCTCCTGACCTTGATGTAAACCTTTGTGGAAGGCTTGGCTCTGCTCTCTGCTGCGGTTACCAAGGCTTTTGTGCCTAGTTTGCTGCAGTGAGCTCTTGACTCTCTTTTCACCTGAGGGTTACTTTAAGATGCAGGTTGTGGTTTGTTTGTGCTGTTCCTCAGGCGGTGTGTTTGTATTCTGGAGGAAAAGGATCTCATTTCTTGGTTCTTACAGGAGATAATTCCAGATGTGGAGCAGTCTCTGCAGACCTGCCTGAAAGTAGGCTTTGTGTTAGGGCTCCCTGAAGAAAACTTGGCTCACAAAATACCTACAGCTCCAATGATTCCTCTAAATATCAGAGAGGAACACGGGGTTTCATTCAGTTTGAAGCTTTTACCTCTGGCTTCTCTGCCAAGAAGGTTGAGGAAATTGCTGTTCATGTTTGTGGGATTTTCATATATTGTCAAAGTGTGCACTGAGTCCTTCAAGATTATCAGTTGTGGGGTTTGTTGTTCTAGGCTTGTGTTGACAGACTGGCCAGCTTTGCTGTGGGATTTCTGTGATGCTCAGCTTCTGCTCCCTGTGCTGTGGTGATGTTTTGTCTGTGTTACAGGTGCTGCTACAAAACACTGAAGGTAGTTTCTTTGCTCAGGGGCACCCTGTAGATGTGTCTGTGTGCTAACCTGACAAAGGAGCTTTTTATTTAAGGTTGGAGGATACTCTCTGCAATCCTCAATGATGTAAATTTTTACTTCTGTCTCCTTTAATTTTCTTTCTGCTCCAGCTCTGCATTTCAGAAGGGCTTCCCTTTCCTTAGGCAGTAGCCTACTGAGTAACCTCATCTAGTGTGCTTCATTTGGGTGTGTGGGGGCTGGATTGTATTATCACAGTTTATTTTGGGGCTTTAAAACAAACCAATCTTGTGATATTTGCAGCTGGGTGAGGTGGGCAGAGCACTCATCCCTGCCATTGTCCCTGAGCATTGTTTGGGAGCAGGAGGTGAAATGTTTGGAAATGGCCACTGTTGACATAAGATTTAACCAGGCACGTGCCTGGTTAATTCCATGGGAATTAGTTACCTTTGGAGTATGGGCAGGTTCTTACTTTGAGGTGCCAGGGTGTTAGCACTTCTGTCTCCAACGAAAGCGAGTTCTGGTGACCAAGGATTGAATCTGCCCTTTCCCAGTGGAATGGGAATGTTGTCTGTCTTTGTAGCTACGCTGACACAATGTCATCTTTTTTCCTCAGTGTTTGCTCCTTTGTGTCATGAAATGCTGCCATTGCCAGTCCACAGTGCAGTGCCTGACCCTTCTTATGCCTCCTTGGCATAAAAAATAAGTCATTAATGTCTTTCAAATTTTAATTTCAGCAGGGTACCTGGGGGGTGAAAGGTTCTGTTGGCAGTGGTGTAGTGCACAGTACACTGAAAAGGTTCATCTCTGTGTGATGGAAATATTAAGAAGGGGAAGAAAATAGTGTTTGCCCAAAGGAAAAATAATTTGTAGCCAGCTAGTACTGGATTTAAAAATCACTTTGTCAGCAGGAAAGAAAATTAAATTCGGCACTTCAAAAAGCATTTTGGGTTTGGTGGAGGGTGGAAAAGAAGAGAAATTTTGACATCCAGTTTGAGTTGAAAAATTGGAAGCCCATTAGGTTTTCTTTGTAAATGATCACAGTTAAGAGGTGGATAATTTGGAACATGTTGAGACATCTGAGTAGCAGAATGGATTGGAGTGAGGATGTGGGATTCTCTGGTGTTGCAGAGAAATTTGAATGGGACCTACAGTGTCACATGGCAAGAGGGAAGGGACAGCTTCCCACCTGTGCTCCCCTGTGTAACTGCTGCCTCTGCCTCTCTCCCCAGCCTTCGTTCTTTGTTGTGTACAACATGGTGACCACAGAGGTTATCGCCGTATTTGAGAATACGTCTGATGAGCTGCTGGAGCTGTTTGAGAACTTCTGTGACCTCTTCAGGAATGCCACACTGCACAGTGAGGCAGTCCAGTTCCCCTGCTCAGCTTCCAGCAACAACTTTGCCAGGCAGATCCAGCGCCGGTGAGCCAATCGGAGCATGCTTTATCCTGTATAGACACACGCTGGTCCCCGTCACCTGAAGGCTAGTATCAAATAACGATGATAGCCCTGAGAAAACCAGTTCCCTTAGTCGTGGCTTGAGGCAGAGGTCTGGCTTATACGTGGTTCATCTTGCAGCCTCCTGCATCTGCCTTTATATTCCATAGCAGCTGCCTTGTTGCAGGAGAGAACAGAGCAGTGGCAATCGAGTGCTTTGGAAAAGGCAAAGGATTTTTCTGAGAAATGTGTTTCTAGGTCTCCTTGAGCGGTACCTTCTCTGGAGGTTGTTAAAGTGTTACTGCCCAGTAGCTTAGGTCCTTAAAGATAAGATTTGTCAAGATGCTAGAGTCATTTAATAGGAGGTATTTTACCAAGTGGTGTTCTCTGAATGTAGTGTGTATCAAGGCTGTGTTCTGTAGTATTTTCTCCAGTATCTGTCACAAGCTTGTGTCTGTGAGAAAGGAAACTCATCTGCCTACACCTGTTGTGAATGCTGAGCAAAATACCAAAATACCCTGGGCTTCTAGAATGTGCTTTAACATCAAGATGTAGTTCTAATTAGGCAGAGTGTGTTATTTCTCTTGGAATATATTTTTATGTGACTCAGGGTGTTTTGTTCTTCAGTGACTTGTTGCACATCATCCAAAATACTTGGCAATCACTCGTGGGCTTGAAGCTTCTGTTGTTTTTTAGGTTGACGTCACGTAAGTAAGAGGAAGTTAACTGTGTCTGTAGCCTTGCAGAGCTGCCTGTCAGGAAATCCGTAGTGCTTAGTGCTTAGGGTGACAGAACTCACTACAGACACCTGAAGAACAACTCTAGCCTTGTGTTAAAGTAGAATCTTTTGAACCTCCTGGTTACAAGGACTGTGAGGAGTGTTTGTCTTCCATAGTGAAGTATAACAGAACATAATCGACAGTGAGCTGGCTTTTGGCCAAGTGTTTCTGGTCACAGAATCACAGAATGTTACAGGTTGGAAGGGACCTCGAAAGATCATCTAAGTCCAACGCCCCCTGCTGGAGCAGAGTAAGCCTACAGTACTGTCTCAAGATGTCCTACATGGGGCTTGAACCCATGACCCCAGGAATTCAGAGTCCCATGCTCTACCAACTGGGTCAAAAAGAAATGTTTTGCCCTCCTCGATAGATGCCATCTGTGCAGCTGATCTGGCTCGCATGGAAAGCTCAAATTTTACTTGGAAAGAGAAATCCAGCCTGTGTTAATCTCCCCACTAGGAAGAACTTTCACTACAGTTTCTGAAGAGCTTTGGGCTTTTCATCAAGGTTCTTCCTCAGCTAAGGTTTCTCCCTTTACGCATTTAAAGCATAGTGGCGTGAGAGGGGGACTCTCCAGTCAACATCAAGCACTAAACTGTTACTGTGAAACCCTCTGGCTTTCGCTTATGCTGTTTCCAGACTTCATGATAAAACGTGGATTGACTGATTAGCTGCTAATCCATCTCTCCCTGTTCTGATCCTGTTCATTTCCTGTACTGCAGAGCAGCTGGGGCCAGACCTTGTGGGTAGGCAGGCTTGTCCTTCTGTCAGTTTGGACTTTCAGAGCAGAAACAGTAATGATGAGGGAGGATAAAAAGGTCACCAGAATTGGCTGATACTTGAAATCCCTGTGATACATCTTTGGAAATGAGCTGGTTTAGTTCTTACACTGCTGCTGTTTTATTTTATCAGTTTTACTCCTTAGTTCATTTAAGCTGTGCTGTGGCCTTTGTGGGTAAAACCTGTTTCTTGCTTTGCTGCAGGTTCAAAGACACTATTGTAAATGCCAAATACGGAGGGCACACGGAGGCCGTGCGGAGGCTGCTGGGCCAGCTCCCGATCAGCGCCCAATCGTACAGTGGCAGCCCATACCTCGACCTCTCCCTCTTCAGCTATGATGACAAGTGGGTATCAGTCATGGAGCGGCCCAAGACCTGTGGTGATCACCCTATAAGGTATGGAACAGGTCACAAAGCTGTACATGAGGAGAGCAGTGTGAGAATCAATCACCTTTGCTGTGCAGCATCAAATGTTTGGAAAAGGGAGTAGATGGAGGCCTTTCTGTTAGGAAATCCTTTCACCACCATGTGGTTTCTTTCAGCAGCCTCACAAAGCTCAGCCTCTCTCCTTGTGGAAGCTATTTTAACTTATATGGGAGGAAGTTTTGGGTCTGCTCAGTGAGCTGCCCTGGGGAGGGTTTAGGTAATGAAGCCTGAGCTTTTTCCATAGCAATGGTCTTGTTCCTCCTCCTCTTCAGGATGTTGCTGCTATTGTGTTTGGGCTTCGTGGGGATGTGGTTCTGGATGCCTGCTTTCCTGGGCTGGAACATTCCCTTTGAACACTTGACCTGTGAATGAAAGAGCAACTGGGTTAGGTGTTGTTCAGAATGTCTGTGGTATTGATTTAGATGTTTTCAGGCTTCCCTTGTTTACAGTTCTCACCCCAGGAGCTCTATTCGTTTTCATACCCCTCCTCCTTTCTGTGATCCCTAGGAAATTTGTTTGTGTAGTAGGAGTTTTAGCCAGGTGTAAGGGTCAGTCTGTGCCTCTTCTGTCTGAGTCTTCAGTGCTGGCAGAAGGATTAGGTTTGAGCTTGGGGATAAGTCGGCTTGCAATGCTTCTTGCAGAAGCACCACGACTGTTTATTTCTTTTTGTTGGCTGCAGCCATGGCTGCAAGTAATAGTGGTTAAAAATCCAACGTCTCTAGCCTGAAAGGCTCAAAGAAGCAGAGTTCTCCAGGCAGAATAGTCTTTCCACTTAGAGTACTGCAAAAGCAAACCTATGCTCTGAAAACAAAGAAAGCCTTCAGTGCCTAAGTGCTTTGTTTAGTGGTACATACATGTTGGGGGCTCAGGCAGCCCAGGGAGACCATTCTGGCTGGTTTCCCAAATTTATTTTCATCAATGCATTCTCAAAAAGTGGTTTCATGTCTCCCCTGGCCCTGACTCAGGTGGCGGGGAACCTCTGATTATTCCTGAGCTCTCCATTCCTGAATTATGTATATTTAATTGAATTTTCTGCCTGTATGATTTGGTTTGATCTCCAGCTCCCATGTTATCTGCAGAGAAAAGCCTGCCCTTTCCCCCTTGTCATGCTTGACGTTGGGAAAACTTGCAGAGCAGCAGTAGTTAGCCAGTGCCAACCTGTGTATGGCTCCTGCAGACAAAAGGGAGCAAAACCACAGTCATTTGCTGCGGTTACGTCTTTGTAGTAAACAAAGCGAAGTGCCACCTTCCCTCCCTCCCCTGAGCAAAGCGGCGCTTCAGAGCCAGAGCTTTTAAAGCTCAAAGCTGTGCAGAGTCAATTAGGTCTTGAATAGGGTCTCGGAGCAGTGGGGCTCCTGGTTTTCGGAAAGTAAGCAGAAGAGGAGGCCCTAACCTTAACCATTCAGTAGCTGAAATAGTGCCGCTGTGTTTCTCACAAGCAAAACAAAGGGATTAATAAAATAATGCTGCTGCCTGTTGCGGTTAGAGGGCTTGGAAATGAAGGGCCACAGGATTTGTAATCTGAATTGGCTGGAATGCAGAACCCTTCAGAAGCTAGGGGCGTTAAAATCTGTGCAAAGTGCCTGGCACAAGGTGTGAGATAGGAAAGTCTCCATGCCTGTTACACGCCTGTTTTAGAGCCTCTGTGCACTGTATTCTTTTAACCTTTAGCGCTGTTCTGCATCGCAGATGGTTCAGTTCTTGGCTCTGGCTATCTGAGAGACCAGTGGCCATTCGCTCTCAGGCAGGAAGGACTTTAGATTCTCCATCTCCACTGTCTTCCAGTTTCTTTTCAGGAGACTTGAAGAGGTATTCACTGGGTGAAATGATGGCACTTGTGAGGAAGAGGCTCTAACACAGCCTTACTTATAGTAGGGGTCTCTAAAATCCAGCTAGACGGCTAATAAGAAGCCATTTAACCAAAAATTGGTCTGCAGATAAATCTTCCATTTTCATACAGTTTGAAAAGGCTGGTCTTGCTGCTTCTGTTGACATACAATTTTATATTGCAGTGCCTAATTTATCTCCAGAGTGAGAGCCCATGGAAATGGCCTCTGATTGCAGAGCACTTTTAAAAATACATTTAAAAATATCAAACTGAGCACATCCTTGAGATTACAGGGAGCTTCATCTTGAGTAGTAAATTATTGTGAATTGGGGAGAGAGAGGAGCAGATGGGGGACTATGCTTTATTTAAAGAATGACCCTCTGCATAGCCAGCCTTGTGTGGGAGGGAAAGGGCTTTTTGAAAAGCCAAATACCAAGATTGTGACTCTCTCACTGGGTTCTTGTGTGCAATTTTCAGGCAGGGCTGGCTGGCGCTTCGATTCAGAGGAAGGGAGAGGAGAGTGGCCCTCCAGGAAGAACATGAGGTTCTCAATAGGCTATGCTGTTAAAATGTGGAGTATGTCTGCTCCTGAAACAGCGTCGCCTATATCTGTCATCACCTGCGCTTTCAGGTTGAGAGCTGAGTGCATCATATTGCTGGCGGAAGGGGGGAAAAGTGCTCTGGGATTAAAAGCATTCTTGGAGTTAAATCCAGAGGGAAATGCAAAATACTCACATGCACTAAGTGGTGCTGGAAGGGAAAACAGATGGGATGCAGAATGGCAATTCTGTCCCCAAAACTGAAGGACAGAGAAAATGGTCTAACGAAGTGGGACAGCTTCTGGATGGGGTCTTGAGTAAGAGCAGAAGCCACCACCACTGCATTCTAGAAGCCTCTAACAATGTCTTGAGGAGGGTGGAGTAATTGTAGAGTCCCCTCTTAACCCAGCAGTGCAGGACAGTGGCATTACCTGGGCTCATGTTGGTTACACAAGTGTGCAGAGAAGGTTCGAATAGCAAAGAGCTTCCTAGACTCTTTTCAGTGTTGCCTCATCCTTTGGCAGTGTTTACTTTGTGCTGAAGTTTTTTCCTGGAGCTCACCTGTCTGTACACACAGATGAGCCTGATTCACAGGCAGGTTTGTGGGTGACAGTAGAAAGATGCAAGGTTTTACCTGGCCTCTGCTCTTGCTGTGGCTGTTGTACACAAGCCACCAGGTGCTTCCTGCTCTGCCTGTCATGTTAAGGAGGGTTGGGTCCAGCTGTTTAGCTTCCTCAGCTGAATGGGGATATAGCAAGGCACAAGAGCAGCAGCATAAAGCCGTACCAGGGGAGGGGAGGGGTGGCCTTATGCTTAGCATGAAGGCCAATGCTAAGGGAAGTGACCTCAATTCCATATGTCGCATCTGATTAAGGAGAGTAGCTTGGAAAGCCAGCACAGGTTGGATTTGCACTAAACTTATGAGGTCAGCTATGCCCAACAAAATACTAGGCAGAGTTCTCTTGCTGATAATACTAAAATGAAGTCTAGATTTTCTAGACAGTGGAAAACTAGCTGCTTTGAAAGGGTCTTTCCTGTATAGCCAAGAGCCAGACAACCCAGCTGAGGACCTCCTGCCCCTGACGGAGGACCAGAGATTGTACAAGGCAGTTATCTCTGTGTGTGAGGTGCCCACACAGCAAAGTCAATAGCCAGAAACAACTGTAATTGACTTTCTCTTTCTCTGGAATGGATTATCCAGGGAGGTGGTGATGTGACTATCCCTGGAGGCGTTTAAGGAACGAGTGGATGCAGCGCTTAGGGATATGGTCTAGCGGTTAGACACTAGGAGAAAAGGTTGGACTCGATGACCCTGGAGGTCCTTTCCAGCCATGATGATTCTATGATTCTCTTCCTTTCAGATTTTACGCTCGTGATTCTGGCCTCCTGAAGTTTGAGATCCAGGCGGGACTCCTGGGCCGACCCATAAATCACACAGTGCGACGCCTGGTTGCATTCACCTTCCACCCTTTCGAGCCCTTTGCCATCTCGGTGCAGCGCACTAACGCAGAGTATGTGGTGAACTTCCACATGAGGCACAGCTGCACGTAATACCGCACTAAGCCAGGGCAGCTGCTCTCTGAGAGGGTCTGGGCCTCTCCCACAGACACACCAAAGCCAGACTCTCACATCTTCTAGGAAACCAAACCATCACCCGTGTCAAGAAACCTGACCTGGATGCTCCTATCAACTGGCACCTTGCAGGCCTGAAGCTGTGGAAGTTAGGCATGTGAATGCTTCTTCTGATCCTGTTTGTACTGTGGAAGTCCTGCTGCATTAAGTGCTGCTGCTGTTCCCTGTCCTGTTGATGATCAAAGTGTAGCTGAGGCTCCTCTCCTGGTTTCCCAGAGTGCTGTTTCCTGTTGTAGGTCTTAGGATGGCAAAGATGAAGCTTTGTGATATTTGTGGAGTGCCCCTTCTGCGCTGGTGCTCCTGCCTTGTTGAGACAAATAGCCTGTTGTAGAGGGAGTAGATGGGAGCTGTGGGGACGGCTCAGAAGTACAGCTACCCATTTTTCCATCTTCAGTATCTGGGGAAATGAAATCGTGTTCTCATCTGCACAATCTACTTGTGATTTTAACATGCAAGAGGTCAGGGGGGAAAAAATTGTGAGAAATCACTGCAATTGAGAGACACAAGGTGTACTCCTGACTCTTATGCAAATCACTTAATCTTTGTGCCTTAGTACCTGTAAAAGCTCTGAAGTAAGAGGTGATCTGTTGCTACCAGAAAGCCAGGGCAGCTGGTTGTGTCTCTAGTGTGGGAGGAGGTGTGCACAGAGGGAGGCTGGATGGCTGAGAAGGATGAGGGGAGCAACTCCTCACTCACATATGAAGGACTTTTCCACACTATAGGGGCGAATCCTTGTGGCAGTCTCCAGGTGATGCTGCTGAGGGAAGACCCAGCTGCTGGCACCTTCCTTCATGCTGGAGTCTGAGTGGGGAGAATTGGTACCACCTGGGCTTTTCCAGAGAGGAGGGAAGAGACCTGAGTTCATGTTTGTTGCTACAGGTGAGCAGTTAGGAGACAAGCTTATTGAGTTTGCTTGATTAACCCGTCCCTGTTTGACAGTGTTCTCTGTGAGAACCCACTTTGCTGTTCCCAGACTTCAAAAGCACAGCTGGCTAGTGCCTTATGCTGGCTGGACCATGGCAGTGTTTACATTGCTGATAAAGTAAGCTCCTGGGTGTAGCCTTACCTGCCACTGAGGATGCTGGCCTGCCCTTCTCTCTTAAAAATGGAGGTTTTGATTGTAGACCAACATCTGGGGTTTTCAGCATGGGAGCTAGTTTATAAGTCGGTGCTGTTGGGCAGTGCAACCATCCTGGCACCACGAGATCTCCAGAAGTTGGAGCCAACTTTATCCCATTCCCATAGGAGGCCCAGAGGGGGCATTACAAATTTGGTGCTTGTATGTGGGAGACCCTCTGGTTTAAAGGACTTGTGGGTGTCTTGTTTGGACCAAAATGTGGGTGCTGTGTTGTGGCCGTATGCCTGTGAAGAACAGGCTTGAAGTCATGTTCATTTTGCATGGGAAAAATTCTGTGTGGGTTATTGGTGCCTGCTTGTAGCATAAAGAGTGGACCTCGTAGTGGAGGGTGTGCTGGGGTCCTTGAGGCAGCCTTGATTCTGCCTCATGGTGCTTCTTTCCTCTCCTAGCCTCGCTAAACATAATTCTAGGGTAAGCCATTGTGTTTCAACACTCTTTCCATGGTGTTTGCACTGTTGGTTTCTCAGGTCTGTCAGGAGCAACTTCAGGTCAGAAGAACGAGGAGGTGTTGGGCCATGCGTGTTCAGCTCCAGGTGCCTCCATCTAATAACACTACTTGTCAAGGTTTTATGATTTTATCCTGTGACCTGTTCCTCAAGCGTTCATTTAAAGCTCCAAGTGGAGAATCATTTGCACATCATAGATCATGGATTTACCTCCTTCTGCACCACTCACATTTGTTCACACTTTCAGTATGAGACTTCTTTTTGTTCTTTTCCAAAGCTCTCAGCAGCTCCATCCAAAACTGGGTTTACTCCTTGGCATCACAGCCTTGGGAGGTCAGTACTTACTCAAATAGCTGTAATTTAGATACTTTTTTGGTGCCAAAAATATAAACCACTTCAGCATTTCAGCTGTTGAGGCTTTTGTAAAGCCTGTCCTGTGTGAAGCAGAGAGCGTGGCACGGATTGTTGGTCTTGGGGCTGAGAGACCAGAGATCTGTTCTTAGCTGTGCTATTAAATCGTTCTGTGACTGGGGGCAAATCTCTTCCAGTTCCAGCTGGTGTTTTCTTCTCCGTAAATGAGGCCAAAACCATATTTTCAGCTTTTGTAAAACACTTTGAGATTCATGGGTAAGAAGTGCTGGATAAGTGCTAAGTATTTTCTTATTATGTTTGCAGACAAACTGATTGATCATTCTGGGTACTAATTGCCTTGGAGTAGCGTAGCAGATCCTCTGGTCTTTGCTGCTGCATTTTATATCTACAACAGAGTTAATTTTATTACAGAAATGTATTGAAAGAAAAGTCTCTCATGCTTGAAATGTTGTTTCTTTTATTCAAGAAACAACAGTGTGTGTGCACATGCTGGGGAGGGTGGGAGGAACGGGGAGATATTTTTTAACATATTTTTCCTAGGTTAGGATGAAGATTTGTTAGCATTACGAGACAAAACCGAAATAAACAGAACTTGCTTTAAGAGCCTGGTTTGTTTTCTTTGTCTTCCAAACATCTTAATAGTGCAGATGGGAATCCCTTTGCTGAGAAGAGATGGCAGGGTTGTGCCTTGGAGCATGCACGCGTGCCTATTGCATGTGAGTGCTGCCTCTTCCTGGCACTTGGAGAACAAGTGTTGTTCCTACCTGAGGCGTTTCTACAGTTAGTGCAGACTTCTCAAATTCCTGTCTACTTGAGCTAATGCTGGGGGAGGAATTCTTGGCCTTCAGTTGTGCTTTCACCTTTGTATATTATTACTAGGCCAACTTGTATTCAGACACTCTTCCTTGTTCCATTTATAGCATTTGTCTAATCCAGTGGCTGTTTTCTGCTGGTGGTTTGCAATCATGAGATGAAATTTGAACACGTTTTGCTTGGCAGAAGACCAAGCAGTCTGTCCACTGCTCTTTGGTTGGGCTCAGGAACTCATTTTTCTGCCTCCATGTGCCATGATGCAGCTTTCAAAAACTTTCTGGTAGACAGCATGCAGAGGGGACCTTCCAAAATCCTGGGATCCCTTTATGATCCTCGGCTGCTCTGTAAGAACCTAGCAATATCCCTGTTCGTGTTAGTTCCTCTAAGCATCTGTATCTTGGGCATGAAAGCCACTTTCCTTTGAATGCTTCCTCCCTTCTCGTGTGCACAATTCTCTGACGCTTTCCTTGGGAGACCTTGAGCGTATCAGAAAGCTCTTGAGTCTGTGAGTTTTCAGATACTCAGTCGTGCCAAGGAGATGCTTGACTTGGAAACCGCGCTTGACTGGCAGCAGAATCCCATCTTTTGTTACTTCTTCTGGTGTTTTAGCTTTTAAAAATACATAAAAGTTGTGAAAGCAGGACACTTGCAGTCTGTCTTGTATAAACCCCCTTAGTGCGCTGCTGAAATCACATTGGAATCAAACCTCTACCATTAATGAAGCATCCCTGCTAAAGACTCCTTTCAATTAACCTTCTAGTGCTGAGTGGCTGGCCCTGATTTATCTGCTCGATGTTCTCGGTGTGCTTATAGGACCTTCCTCTTGCTCCAGTGCTGGTGTCTATTGTGCTTCCCTTGGTCCTTTTGACCCAGCTAGAAGGATCATATTTCTGGTGCCTTTGTCTGTCTCACTTGTGTCCTGTCTTGCTGCTTCTCTGACAGCTTATCCTGCAGGTTCTCTCAGGGTCATGGGCAGAAGGGTGGTAAGGGCTAGATGGCAATGGGACATGTGGCCCTCTGACAGCTTTCATCCTTGTGTGAACCTTCATCAGAAGGTGCTTGCTGCAGAGCAGGTAGATGGGTCTGCGGGCAAGGAAGGAGACAGGATTTTGTGAGTTTGCTCTTGCCTTGCTTTCTGAGTTTTGGAGTCCTAGTGCTTCTCTCTTGTTACATGGTCATAAAAGCTTTTCTGGCCGAATACTCCTGAGGAGGATGAAGGAATAGTGAAAGAGTTGTTTTTTTCTTTTCCTTGCTCCAGGGCTGTGAGGAACGTGGGCAGAGCTGTGCTGTCGGTCACTGCAGCAGTAACAGCCTGGCACTAGCTGCCTACTGGCCTGACTGCTCACGAGGCAGCAGCATCCCCTGCTAGAGCTGTTTGCTGCCCAAGCTCCCATTTGCCTTTGTTTCTCTCATGAAGAGCTGTGCACTCTGCATAAGGAAATGAGTTCTTGGGAAAACCACTGATTCGGGAAAAACCTTGAATTGCACATTCTTTTACTGATTTTTTGACATAAATACTATGCTGGTTTTAGACTGGCAAACTGGAAGCCAGTAGTTTGTGGGCAATTGCCCTAGTCTTGCATGTGAGGAGAACTGAAGAGGGTCACCGTGCCCTGGTCCCAACCATTTAGGGCTGTGCTGTAATATCTGGATAACGCTGACACTCACTCACTTCACAAAGAGTGGAGGACTTTGTACCAGCCCTCTGCATTTGCACAGAGCTGAAGTTTTACAGTTTCTTTCCTCCCAGAGGTCAAATCCTTTTCCTTCTAGCTGTTGCAGTTTGCTAGTGGGATGAGAGCTGTTGGCTCCCAGTTTTTTGAGGATGCCAAGTGCACCCGAAAATGTAAAGACAGTGTTAGAAGAGTGTGTCAGGGAGGTGCTCAGTGGGTGCCCACGGTCCTTGGCAGGGCAGAGAGAGGAGGGCCATAGGGAAAGGTGCCACCAGGGAGTTTTGCTAGGAGAGGAGCAGCATAACATTTGGCAAGTGTCGTAGAAAATCTTACAGAAACTGCACCAAGGCAATGGGGAGTTTGGGGTAACATTACAAAGTCCCCAGCATTTTCTACGTTGTCCTTTGTCCTGGTAGGAACTGGAGCATTTTTTGGAGGAGATTATTTTCTGTGAGTGACTGAATTAATTTGAATTCAGCCTTTTTAAAGGCAAGAACATTACTTCTACTGTCCATGCCTGTCCTCTTCCTTTCTCCCCAGTGATATGCCAAGCATGAACCAAAGCAGCCCTGGTGTGGCCCAGAGGATGCTCCGAGCCCTTGCTCTTGGCAGTGCACCATCCCCCTCTGAAAACTGCTCTTGCATGGGTTCTTTCTCTCATCTGCCAGTGTCTTTCTGCTGTCCAGGCACATTCTGACAACCTCAGTAGAGAATCAGAGCTATACAAGAGAGAGAGCTGGGCAGCCCAGCACACTGTCTCCATCCTGGTGCCCAAGGAACTGAGCAGCGACTTCTGGTTGCTGTGGATGGGGCTGGTGAGGTTGTGCTGGCAGTGCTGACACTCAACCTCAGATCTGAGCCAGCAGAAGAACATCTCAGGGGTGCTGGGGCTAGGCTGGGTGAGGAGGATCAGAGCCAGACAGCTGCTGTTCGATTTTAGGGTGTTAATAAGAGCAACGGGCAGCACCACACCCCTCCAAGTGCCTGCTTGCTGCTGCTGAGCTGGTCATTTGATAGCTCCTTGGTGCTCCTCAAAGGCGTAAAATGGAGCGATGCTGGATTAGATGTACCTGCTGCCCTTGGCAAGCACCAGGGAGATATGAACCTCACCCTCCCGCCTCCAGCATCGTCACCACAGCAACGGGGAAAAACATCCATAGACATGGAAACGGCCTTGCTGCGCCCAGCAACCGATTCGGGAAAATGGTTCAAATGGTGAGTCTGGAGTGGTGAGGAGCACTGTCTCCGCCACAGCGGTTGATGGGGAACCCTGGACTGTGCTGCTGGGCTAAACCCACGTCCTGCTGGACACATCAGCACAGTCTGAGGGGTAGGACACCCTTCCTGAAACATTGGTATAGTCCCCACTATAGAGCCAGCATCTTGTGAAGGATGGTTTTCATTTGCTGCTGCCCTATTTTTTGAGGGCTGGTCCTGCGGTCAGGCTAGTGTCCAGATTAGCTCTGCTGATACTGAAGCAGTGTAGGTAGGTCACTGGTTCAGCCCTGACTGGTGAGTCCTTAATGCTTGTAAAAATCACTCCACATGATGGAGAAGGGGCAGCTCTCAGCCAAACAAGGTCTCCTGTAACATAGGGCAGACAAATGTTGTGTCAACAGTGCGATTGTGCAGCACAGCTCACCTGGCCTCATAGAGAAAAGGCTGAGTGGCTCTGCCCATGCTACCTTCTTCCCCAGGGAGGGTTCAGATTTGAAGGAGATCTTGGTGCCAACCTACAGGCTCTGATAAGGGCTGAGGAGAGCAGCTTTGTCATGTGGCTACTTGAGACCCAGCAGTGTTTGTCCTAGTTTCACAGTGGTCCTTTGTTGACAGTGCTACTGCTTTTGGCTGCAAGATCAGTAGGAAGGGGATCTCCCCAGCCAGCTGTGCTGCTTCTCTTTCTGGGATTTTTGTAAATGGGACTGGTTTTACAACCATGTCCAAGGGCAGATCATTCCAGAGCATCTCTTGGTGTTGTGGAGCAGGCTGCTTCCTGGCTGTTGACATACAGAGAGGGCCAGAGGGCTGGTCCATCTAGAGTCATTTGCATTGCTTGGTTGGATTGATCCTGGCAGCTCAGGAAACTAATTTACTTCTGTGGATTTGGCAGGAGCAAAATGAAAGGCAGCATCCAGGACTTGGCACGGGCTGTGTGAGAGCCATGGCTGGAAATGAGGAGAGCAAGTTGTTTGTCTGCAGGCTAGGGCATGAAGAAACCTGTTTCACCGCATTGTCATGGGACCTACTGGAAGGGCTACAGAATGAAGTATGTGTCTTTGTCCTGCTCGAGGCTCCAAGTTTTATTTGTGCCTGGAGTGCTGTGTGTGGTGGGAAGCCTGGCCTGCTCCTGCTTCAAGGAACAAGCAGAGTGAGGAAGGGCTGAAAGCTGGAGTCTTCAGCAATGTGGTTGGGAGGTCCAGCAAACAGCAGTCCAAGCCACTCTGGCTTAGAGTTTGGCTTCACAGAGTGAATTGCTAATTAGTGAGGCACAGAGGAGGCATTTCAGAGCCAGCTCAGGAGGAGAAGGAAGGTTTTACGGAGTGTCAATACTACTTGGAGGGGCTTTGGAGCAGTTTCTAAATAGAGCTTTGCAATTGTCTTTGTGCCTCCTTTAAAATGGTGCAGTGAAAGCACCATTCTGCAAAAGAGCTGGCTGTGCTGGCCAGAAGGGCCCCTGAGCAAGGTGCATCCTCGTGCGCAGACAGAAGTCTGGCTGGGAGAAAAGGGGAGCACATCTAGGCCAGTTCTGGAGAGCTCTTCCCTGCATCCTTCTAATCTGTGCTGACTCTTGGAGTTTTAGCAATAGAAAAGTGTTTGGGATATTTTTTTATGCTTCACTTTCTCTTCTTGCACTTTTTCCACTGTTGTCTCTTTCCAGACCCACCTTTTTGTTGCCTTCATGCTCACTTAACATTGAGCCCTTCACACTCAGCACTTTCTTCCTACCTTCTCTAGAAAAACTGGCTGTGAAGCTGCTGTTTGGAGCAACTATTGCAAGCAGAGGCTTTTAGGGCTCTATAGTTGCTGCAGTTTGGGTCCAGGTGCAAAGTCTCAGCCTCACTGCATGTAGGAAGAGAATTACTAACTCTGGAGAAATCATAGAATCATAGAATCATTTCGGATCGGAAGGGACCTCGAAAGATCATCTAGTCCAATCCGCCTGCAACAGCAGGATCACCTAAACCAAGTCACATAGGAACCCGTCCAGTCGGGTCTTGAACATCTCCAGAGAAGGAGACTCCACAACCCCCCTGGGCAGCCTGTTCCAGTGCTCCGTCACCCTCACGTGAAGAAGTTCCTTCTCAGGTTGATGTGGAACCTCCTATGTTCCAGCTTACAACCATTGCCCCTTGTCCTATCACTACATGACACCGAGAACAGCCCAGTGCCATCCTCCTGACACCCACCCCTCAAATATTTGTAGACATTAATGAGGTCACCTCTCAGTCTCCTCTTCTCCAAGCTAAAGAGACCCAGCTCCCTCAACCTCTCCTCATAAGGGAGGTGTTCCACCTCTCTTATCATCTTTGTTACCCTACGCTGAACTCTCTCCAGCAGCTCCACATCCCTCTTGTACTGAGGAGCCCAGAACTGGACACAATACTCCAGGTGTGGCCAAATGAAAGGACTCTGCCAAGTGGCACAAGCACAGGGGGAGCTTGGAGAGCATGGTAGAGGAGGTGTGAGTGGTTTCAAAAAAAGCAAGTAGTATTGAGGCTTGGCTCCCCTCTGCACCTCCCTGAGAGGACCTCGCAGCCCTGCTTCACCATCAGCACATGGGGGCTTGGATGCTATTAGGCAGTACATTAGTATAACCTCTGAGCAGTTCCCACTGCAGTTGAGTACCCATTAATGCCTCTTGAGGGGAGAGGAGAGCATCAGAAAAGCACAAAAACAATCTGAGTGTCCTTGATCTCTTTTTGGTCTGAGAGTTCATGGGCTGAAGTTGGAGGGGCAGCTGGGAGGGGAAGAGGGGCTGGGCAGGGTCACCAGGCATGAAAGCAGCACTGTGATTATCTGCTGAAGTCTGAGTGCAAAAACATAACCTAACTTGAACTATTACTTCTCAGAGGCTCCTGAGGGGTATTTTAGGGTTATAAACACCTACTCGCTGCCCAGCCTTGTGCACGCCTCGAGCCAGGTATTCCTGTACCAGAGGGGAAGCCAGCGAAACCTGCGCAGATGTCCCCAGCAGCTGCAGCTGGGCTGCAGTAAACCACCCCTGCTGCTACAGTTTATTAGCACTGCAGGGTCTGTCCCCTTCTCTTTCCTTGCTTGTGTATACAGTCAGCTGTAAAGGACACTGACATCACTTCATTAATGGTCTAATTGAATCTCACAAAGGGATCAAATTGGCTGCCTGACTCTTGTCACCGAGATGCTCACGTAATAAATAGTAAATCACCAATTCAACAGATAAAGCTGCAGCTCTAGGTAAAAAGTCCCTTTTGCCGGGGATAGGAAAGAATTCCTCTTTTCAGAATAATATACTATTAGGGAGAAGGCTGGAGGCTGTTTTCTCAAGCCACCAGGTGCCATCCCTGTCCAAGGAAAGGGTAACCGAGTTAGACTAACTCCCCATGGTGGTATGGCACTCATTAAGGGGTAAACAGACCTGAGGCAGCATTTTATCAGCAGATGAGAAGGCTGTGTTGTGTCTCACCTCCTTTGTGACAACAAAGGGCTGTGTGGTGTTTTAAACTAGAAGGCAAAACCCCAGAAAGGCTGGGGTTGAACCAGGGTGAAGCTTTGTTGTCAGTAGTGGCTTCTGAGCTGGTTTCACGGAAATAGCTTTCTTGGAGAGCAGGAAACCAAAAGTTATGAGTGTCTAGAAAGAAAAAAGTCCTGAAGCAATGGGGAAGCCCAAAGGGAGGGGACATGACCCTAATGAGGGTGCTAATGCTGTGGCCCTGCTACTGACAAGTGAAGTAATTGCTGCACTGGAGGAACTGTGAGGGTAGGAAACAGCATTCCACCCAGGTGCCAAGAAAAGCAATTAGAACTGGTAAACACCAGTGGCTGGCTAAAACCAGGTCCTTAATTAATAGTTTCATCTGAAGGGTAAGGAAATCATTAAGTGCCATTGGTGTCTGTTAATTCCCTGCAAGAGGAGCAACAACAGAGTTTTAAGACTCACCTTACAGCATGTGCAGGTAGGAGTGAGAAAGCCCTCGCTGCTTCGTGCAGTTGTGCTCTTCTGCTTTGCTGCCCCAGAGCTCTTGGATATGCTGTAGGACAAACTCCTCATGCTGAGTTTTTGAGAGATCAAACCTTTCTCTGTCCAAGACAGGACATGGCTTTGGGGGTGCTGCATCAGGGCAGGAGAGAATGTGGGTGGAAAATATGACTTTGATGAAAAGCTGCACAACTGATGTGCACAGAGAGAGTATGTGAGGCCAGGGATTGGGAAGACAAACTCTGCACAGGGCTGTACAGATCCAGCTACTGAGCTGTGGAGAAGAGGGTCAGTCTCTGCGGCCCAGCTAAGAGCACCATGTGTCAGCTTGCCAGAAATTGGCAGGGCAGGCAGGGAGATAGAACTTCCCACTGCGTAAGCAGTGGCAGTGCATTCAGAGACTTCATAAAATGTTCCCAAACCATGAGTTAACATAACTGAGTGGCCTTTACAAAGGGCACAGCCCTAAGTCTGGCTATGACAGAGATTTATTCTTTCTTGCTGCTGACTCTAGAGTCATCCACCTACTCTTCCCTGAATTTTGTATTCATTGATCCCTTCTCAAACTTACTTTTCAATTAGTTCTATCACCTTAACCTGACGTGGGCCCTTCTGCACTGATGCAATGAGCAGCTTGTGGCAGAGAATGGCAGTGTTTGGTTTTCTCAGTGTGTTAGACAGCATGTCCCTGACAAAGCTGCCAGTGTGCTGGTGCTCCTTCTCTTTTGGGGTCAGTTGCTTGCTTCACATAGGAACCAGCCCAGCTGTAAAGCACAGAGTTGTTCCAACCTGCTTTCCCCAGCTCACTGCCCAGATACTCTGAGGCTTAATCTTTGCAATTTATAGCTGAACAGGTATTTTCCCCTTAAAAAGGGGAATATGAAGTCACTAGAGGCTCAGCCATATTTCTGGAGTGAGGGGGAAGGTCTTCTGGTGTGTCCAACATCTGTGGAAGAACTTATCTTCCTTGCTGTCGAATTTGTGACAGCTCAAGGAACTTCCCTTTAAGACAACCTCCCCTCTATTCAAATTCAGGCAGTTGGAGTAAGGGAAGGGATTAATCCAAATCTTGTTTTCTTCTCTTCTGTCAAATGCATTTCGACGGGCTCTTCCAAGCAGACTGACTTCCTTCAAAACCTGCTGTACACCATTCAGTCCCATGAAGGAGGTTCATTGCCTTGTTGCCATGGTACCCTTTCTCTAACAGGGAATAGTTAAATATGCAATTTAAGTAACTAAGGAGGAACAACAGAAAGAGAAATAATAGAAAGGAAGATTCTAGGTTTGTGATAGAATCGCTGCCTGCACCAAAATACCCTGTGTTTGCGGGTGAAGTATTTTCCCAATGGATGCCCCAGCCTTCCCTGGTGTGGATTTCAGGGAGGTGCCCTCTGTTCCTCTGCAACCCAGGAAATCAATCCTACAGTCAGTTACTGCTGTTGCAGTCCTTGGTTAATGCTCCCGAGAGCCTCAGACACATTTCCTTGGCAGAAATTCTCTCTGAATGGAGCAGGGACAGCAATAATACATCACTGACCCATGACAGGCTCATGCTGCCTGTGGATATACAGAGCTACAGTTCAAGACTTAAGTGTTTTATATCTCCTTGGCAGAATTTTATTGTTCCTAAGGTCTACTAACTCCCCACTTGCTTTCTCCAGGACCCACAAAATCCAGCTTGTGGTACATAAGGCAGGACCAAAGAGATTGTGAGCATCAAAATTGGCAAGATCTCAACTCCTGCAGAAGGGCAAGTGCTTTCCATTTGCCATCATATAGCACTGGCAGCCAGCTAGGGCTTCTGTGAAACAAAGCACCAACAGTGGACCTGGTTTATGGTGTGAATGAGGAGAGCTGCCTCTTGCATGGCAATCTGAGCTCTATAGCACGGGGAAGTTACTTGCCTTGTTTCCAAATGTGTGCAGTGAGAAAAAGGAAGGAAAATGATGTAACCCCAAGCAGCTGTTTACTATAGGTGACCAGATCTAGACCTCAAGCTCCCCTTCCACTTAAAAAGGACACTAATAGCACAGAGAGCTAGAGAAGAGCCACCTCCAGTGGTAAGAGAAAGAGAGCAGTTGTGAAGCAAAACACTTGTGGGTACACAGCAGGAATGGCTGTCAGAAGACCAACTTTTTAATCAAACATTGTGCAGAAGAGGCTTCCCACTAAGGGAGTATACATATTCCTGCTTCTACCACCAGCTGGGCTTTTAAGGCTCAGGATGGTCTCTCTTCATCAAACTTCGTTCAAGTATTTCCAGGGAGGATGGCTTTCCACAATCTGTTGCAGCAGCAACATTCAGCCCAGTCCCTGATGCACACTCTGATGTTGGAAGCTGTGTGTCCCTTCCACTCCCCTCATATCCGCCTGGCTTTCCGCGGGCGGCAGCCGTTGTGTGGGACTGGTGTGTTGTCGGTGATGGAGATGACCTCCAAACCTCCCATACTCAAACCTTTGATGGCAGCCTGGAAAAACGAGAGAGCAGATGACAGGCTGTTACCAACACACTGAACAGCAGAGAAGGGGAAAAGCTCAGGGAAAAACAAACAGTTTGTTCCCTCCATCTGAAAAATCAAATTGTTCCAGTGGTTCTATTTTGTAATTATCTTTAAAATAAGTAACTCGTATCAGAAAACCCAGACTAAACCTGTCTGCTCCAGTCCCTTCATCAGCATTCCCATCTATTGTCCTGCTTTAGCTGGAAGAAGTCCCAAATATGGCTCTTATTTCTGTGTCCAAAGTGGCAGAATTACTCTTAAAATCTAATGGTTCTAAAGTTTCATTATTAGGCACTTGAATGATGAATTATTTACATCACCCTCAGAAAAATCAAGTTATTAGGTAGAGTCATGAGACCAGCATGAATTAAAAGAGCCTGGATGATGCCTGAGGAAGAAAAATATGAAAAGAAACTGTGACACCTACTTTGCGTCCTGGTCCCAGTCCTTTCACCATGACTCGTACGTGCAACACACCCTTCCCACGTGCTTTCTGCAAAAAGAATACCTAGTTAGTTAGTGTTCTTCATGATATAACTGCTGCTGCTCTGGCTCCCTAGAAGCCTTTCCTTCTATTTCGTCCACTGTCACTAGTATTCTTCAAGTCAAAGTGCAGGGATTACTGCACAGACACTAGGAGAATAGAAGGCCTGGATACAGTCATGGCAGTTTCAAGAGAACTTCTGTGCTGTCAGCTCTGCAAACAGAGAAAGCTCGAAGGTCAAACTGTGTTCTAAAGCTAGGACAGAAGATGAAATAGCCATAGGTACGTGACTGAATGGGCAAGGGACAAACAAGGACTAACTCAAAGCTGTTTTCCCTTCTCCAATGCAGAGACTTCTCTCCTGTGATTGGTGGATTCCTTCTAGAGGGTAAATGAGAAAAGCGGGTGAGCTGTGTGTTTGCTGTGCAGGAGCCCACACCTGCAGTGCAACAATGCTGGGGTCTTGCAAATTGGAAACACCGGTTGTAAAGCAGAGCTGTGCTGCCACCACGTGGACAGAATTCCTGGGGGTCTTGCCTGTATTGCGGTGCCGTTAAAGCAACAAGTTAAAGAGGGACAGGATAAATCGGATGAAGCACAGCTACTACGAGGCTCTGATGATCACAGATTAATAATGAAGATGTTCTTATATTCCCTTGGATCAAGCACAACAAGCTGTTGGCTAGCAGTGACACCAGACATCTCAAGCATGAACGGCTGGAGCAAGTTCCACCTCATTTAGGATGATTTTCAGTTTAACCTTGCCTCATTGTGCAGTAATGAGGACTGTGACACAGCCAGCCTCATCTTCTCCTGCCACCTGGCCACCTACATTTTTTTTTAGAAACAGACTGTAGGACAAACATGCAGCTGGAGTCTGCATGTGCAAATACATGACCTTCTCTGACTGGACCTGATAGCAGCAGCCCAGTTCTCCTATGGCAGACAGCAAGTGTAAAGCACTTAGCCAGAAGGTACAGCTGCTTCTCAGTCTCCTGCAGCGTAGAAATTAAACTGCTGCTGATTCAGGAGCTCTATTTCCAAAACGGCAGAGAGGTGGTAACTTACTAAAAAAGGACCTATGCAAACTGGCTCCAAATTACATTTCCCAATCATGCCTGCACAGCTAAGCTCATCCTCTGGGCACTCCTAATTGCTGCTTCAGACACGCTTTGTCTGCGTGTGTCAGACCAAGCTGGGGAAACCATCAGCAAAGAGCAGTGTGCAGCTTGAACACTAAGGAACAGAGCTCTGGGCTGCAGCCTGGGAGTGAGACATGTGCCCAGAGAGTGGGGAAAGGCAGTCACTGCTCTCCTCAGGAGAGTGGGAGCCATCAATGCAGACTCACCGTTGCTGCTGCAATGGCTGCAGTCTGTGCTGCAATGGCAGTTCCCTTCTTGGCATTCTGGAAGCCTTCTGTGCCACAGGAGGTGAAGGCTAACGACCTGTTGTCAAAGGTGACCACTTGGATGTGGGTGCTAGAGAAAGAAAGGGGTAAAAGAAATAAGCAAGCCAGAACAAAGCTTTATTCTCATTTTTTCTCAGTCACCTTACTGGCACATCTCATCAGAGGACTCCTGCCTCCTTTCTCCAGGCCACCCTAACTCATCATTGCCTTTTGAGGTATCCCACTTAGAACAACCTGCTGCAGAAACCCCCAGCAGTCATCTTCTGGTAGCGTCAGACAATATGAGAGAAGTGACAAAGCCCTTTTGGATCAGATATACTTTACCCAGATATTGTTTAGTTCTCTCAGACCCACTATGAGCACACCTCTAGAACCTGAAATAGCTTTAAGATAAACTAAAGTATCACACTAAGGGGGACCTTAAAGATCATCTAGTTCCAACCCCACTGGCAGGGACATCTCTCACTAGATCTAATTGCTCAAAGCCCCATTCAATTTGGCCTTGAACACTTCCAGGGATTACTGTTATCCCACTCATGAACACTACTCTGCTGGCTCTTTTCCTTTAGGCTTTTTGATCAAAACAATGATTGGCCAAAGTCTGGGTATGTTACAAGCTTTTATTTTGTGTGAGAATAGGAACAGAGCAGGTCATTTGCTTACTTGTTATACGTAGCTTTGATATGAGCTATTGGGATCTCTTCATAGACCTTCCCATCCCATCTCATGGAGTTCCTCTGCAGGATTAAAGGGCTGAGGAGCAAAACAATTATCAGGCATCAGTCATTAAATTTTGCGAAGTTTGGTTTCCTATTGAGAAAGGATCAAGTCCCCAAAAGCTGCAAGCTGCACTTGTGCTTGAGTCGAGTTCTCCCCTGCTGAAAAAACACCAAAAGCTGTTATCCCAAAAACTGAGTTCTCTTAACCTGTGTGCTAACAGCCAATCCACACCCACTGGCAGGGTTTCCTTTACTACAAGTTTGTGCAAAGCTGGGAGCTAAGTGGTCATCCACAAAATTAGTTCCCTGAATTGTGAAAATATTTATACAATTCAAATTAACATAGTAATTATTTAGGAAGTTTCTTCTGGTGATCACAACTTCAGCTCTAAAGCTAATTTGCTAAGTAATCCCTTGCTTTCAAAGTGGCAATACACCTACTTCCTACTGTGCATGCTCATGAAAGCATTCATTGGGGTCAGGGGCTATTTGTTTAGTAGTATAATGAGGGCATAATGAAGACAGTTTAACTAGAGAACACATGAGACCTTGAGTTACCATGCTGATAGCCTCTCGATTAATGATTTAGAGCCACAGAATAGCCAAGTTTGGAAGGGACCTTAATCTAGTTCCAACCCCCCCCTACAAAGGCAGGGACACCTTCACTAGATCAGGTTACTCCATGCCCCATCCAACTTAACCTTGAACACTTCCAGGAACGGGGCACCCACAACTTCCTTGGCCAACCTGTTCCAGCCATCACCCCACCCTCACAGTAAAGAATTTGTTCATCATGTCCAACCTCGATCTCCCCTCTTCAAGTTTGTACCATTTTGACTTGTCATCTCACTACACACCCGTGTAAAAAGCCCTCTCCTAGCTTTCTTGTAGCCCACTTCAGCTATTGGAAAGCTACTAGGTCCCCTTGGAGTCTCCTGAAGCCTGAATAGCCTCAACTTGTTCAGCCTGTCCTAACAGGGGACTCCAACCCTCCGGTCCTTTAAGCCTTATCCACCAGGATGTCCCAGCTTTGGAAGGCCAACTCCTGCTTGTGTTTATCCGTTTAGGGAGTGTCTCCCAAGTGCCCGGTTCAACACGAACCCCCAAGGCACTGCCTCTGGACCGCCTGGCACCTTATTTTCGCTTACAAAAATTTGTCTTCAGGGCAAACGGCGCGGCTTGGCCGTCTCACCTCAGGTCGGTGGCATTTTGGTTCTCCGGCGCTTCCGCCACCTCCTGCAGCCTCTGGGGGCAGGTACTTAGGCCTCGGCTGAGGCTGCCGGCACGGCTCCTGAGGGAAACAAAAAGCAACCGGTGAAGATACGGGGGACTGTCCGGAACGGGGAGGTCCCAACGGGGCAAAAAGGGCCCCGTGCTAGCCCCTCCACTCACCCCCAGGCCGCTCCGAGCAGTCGTTGCCAAGCGACTACCAGGGCCGTTGTCATGGCGGCCGCCGTTACCGGCCCCGTGAGGCTGCCACAAGGCACGCTGGGAGCTCGGGGGTGAACCGGCAGGCGCCGCCCCCTCCCGCCCCGCAGCAGTGCATTGTGGGGCTGCAATGGCGGCGCCCGGGCAGCTAGCGGCAGGTTGGGCTCGGTGGTTTGGGAGCGCCGCCGCGCCTCGGCCCTGGCGGCTCTTCGGGGCTGTGTGTTTGCTGAGGCTGCCCTGCATCACGCAGGCTCTGGAGAAGGAGGAGGAAGAGATGGCGGCACTGACGGGACAGGTAGAGGGGGAGTACCAAGGGGTAGAATGGCGGCCTCAGGCCGGAAGGGGAGAGCATCGTCTGGGGCTGGAAGTCATGGTCCCTAGACTGGGGGCCCCTTGGCTGGGCTCCTGCCGATTATCCACTCGCCGAGGTACAGATAATCGAATCCTGTCTGGTGGCTCAACAATTCCTTGCGTTTTCCCTTTTCAGATAGAGCTGGAGAAAAGCTGCTATTCAGATCATGAAATGCGCAAGCTGAACGAGGAAGAACAGCTGAGGAGGAGGAGGGAAAGTGGGTACGATGAGGATGAAGCACTTGGTAAAACAGTCATTATGGCTCAAGACCTGGAGGAGAAATGGGAGCAGAAGTTGCTCAAATTCAAAGCTGCACCACGGATAACAGGTACAGGCAGAGGTTTGTGGTTTGTTTGCCAAACAGCTGAATGCAGTTTAGTGGAGGAAGGGCTTTTGCTGAGGCTTTTTATGGCTTAAAGAGAGTCTTGACTTTTCTTAGCACTGTTAGCACATGAGGAGTGAACTGGCTGACAGGGGATTCAGTGTTCCTGTGCATGTTTGGTCTTAGAGCAAAATGGTGACGTTGGATGTTGTTTCAAGACCAGAGAAATGTTTGGTTTCTTGATTACAAAGCTCTGTTTAGTGCTTTTGTTGTTTTTTACCCAGGTAGAGATCCAGGTGGCTTAATGTAAATTCCTTATGGAAATTAAATGGAGTACAACCTAGCAGTGGGTCCCAGCTGAATCCTGCACTGAGTACCAGAGCTGACTAGATTTTTGGCTTGATTTATGTGTCCATGTTTACATGTTATTGCTGAAAGTGTGTGAGATGCAGGAGGTCAATGAATCATGAATATCAAGGCAGTGTTGCCTGGGGACTTTGTTTCCAGCATGTTTTGGTTTTTGGCAGATGCTGATAAAAACAACAATCGAACATCATTGAACAGGAAGCTGGACAGTAACCTAATGCTTCTGGTGAAACAGAAAATTGGCAACCAGGAGCTGTGGCTCCTGCCTCAAGCAGAATGGCAGCCCGGAGAGACGATGCGAAGCACAGCAGAGCGAGCCGTAGCTACGTTTTTGGGTGTGTAGTTTGCTGTGTGTCTGGCTCTCCCTCCTCTTCCAGTGGTTTTCTTACAGTGCCCTGACTGAGGGATGTTTGCCATCTGCTGTAGTGAAATTGCTTCCCATGTGCTGGGAAAAGGCATTTCATGGCAGAGGGATGGAACCTAATGGAGTGAGCTTTCTGGCGGGAGCCTTGATTCTGTACAGTTTGCTCTGTAACTGCATATTGTTGCAGAGCAACTTGTGTCTGCAGAGGGCTGGCGGGGCTGGCATGTGCCGAGCTGGATCTCTGGCTGCCAGCAGCTGTGGTGTCAGGTCTGATCCTCATGATGCTGGAGCATCACCAGATGATCACTCTCAGATCACAGATGGCCCCAGAACAGTGTAGGTTCGCTCTAGATGTATTCTTCTCTTTTCCTCTTGTCACCCAGTAGCAGCTTTTGTGGCAGATGGGTGATGGAAAACCCACATGTCCTTGCTTTTCACTGTGGGCTGGCTAAGCTTGATACTCTATCGCTCCCCCTGCCATGCCAGGAGGACTTGCTGGAATCCAGATGGGTTATTTTTTCATGAGAAATGGCTTACAGTTGACATATGTTTGCTAAGGAGATTGAACAGTTTGAACTAGATACAAGGAGAGGCTTACCCTGGCTTTTTGTTACACAGGAGAGTAATTACTGTTGCTGTGTGTTCTTACCTCTTGTTTTCTTTCTCTTGCATTGCTGGGGTCTTGCAGGAGGTCACATTCAAGCCAAAATCCTGGGGAATGCACCACATGGGATTTACAAGTATAAATTCCCCAGGGCTGTCAGGACTGAGGATAACGTGGGAGCCAAAGTATTCTTCTTCAAAGCCTTCCTCCAGAGCAGTGATTTATCCCAGGCACAGCTGAAGGAAGATTACCTGTGGGTCACAAAGGGCGAGCTAGGAGATTACTTGAAGTCTGAATATCTGAAGAAAGTCAATCGATTCCTTCTGGACTTGTAAGCTGTGGACTCTGTTCCAGCAGATTGAGAAGATGTGGGACGCGGCTCCAGGGAGCAGCACAGCTGCTGCTTTGCGTGGTCTGTGTGTATGAGATGTTAAGTTGGGCTCTGGAGGATAATTTGCCTTTGCCTTATTTCCCAATTCTCTTCACTGGGCTGAATAAATACTAAAACTTACATGTGGAAGTGAAGCTCTCCTGAGGCAGTTCTCAGCTCTTGTTGAATCCTCCCTTGCCTCTTCTGGAAATGCATGTTGTGATTTTTTTTCCTCTCCCAAGTGTGTGATTTCCCCAGGGCTGTGGTACCTGGGAACCTCGCTTTCCTTACCACACTCCTGTCACAATCTCAGACTGAAATGATTTCTTCTGTGTAGTGACTGATGGGTGTCTATGGTACCTGCTCAGTGGGTACCAGAGACACAAGACCAGTGCTGAAGGGTTATTCCTATGTTCAGGGTGGAAACAGACCGTGAGGCTGGGCAAGGTGTGTTTCTGGGGAGATGGAAGCTGGGATATTCACAGTTTATTAACATGTAATCTGCACTGTATCAGCCTCTGGCGTAGTCTGTGATGTATGGTAGCCATGGAGGACATTGATGCCCAAGGAATAGGCATCAGCTTTTTCTCAAATGAGTGCTCAAATGAGTGCTGCTTTCCCACTCACTTGTGCCTCCAGCTATAAAAATGGACATTAAAGGATGGTAACACTTGAGCAGGAGTGCTCTGCCCTAGGCTGTGAGGCTCATTTTTCCTGGCAGGGACAGCTACTCTAGTGTTGCTTCCTCCTGGGAGCAGCCTTAAAGGCAGCTCTGGGGAGCTCTTGGCTCCCAATCCCAGTGCGTTAGGCGAGTACTGCTAACACAGCCTGGCCATTCCTGCCTCAGGTAGCCTGATCCCTGTGACCCCAATTTTGTTATTAGAAGATCTATCCTGGTCTTCTCTCTACTCTCTGCATCTGGTTTTATTTCCTGGAGGGCTGTTTTATGTTTGTAAATGTTGCTGTTTGGTAGTCACTGTGTGGACCCAGTGCTGGCTGGACTTTGTAGAGTATTGGCCTTCTTCAGCAGCAGAGGGAGAGGGAGAAAATAGCTGTCGTTAATCATCGGGAGAGAGTTTGGCCTCCAGAGGTGGAACTGGAGATTGCTATATGTATTTTATCAATCCTTTGGGAGCTGTTGAGCTGCAGGCCTCAAATTAAAGCTATCCTTAACCACTCCACAAGCCATTGGGGTGGAGGGGTATCACAGCAGCCTTCTATTTTCTTACTCTGGGCAGTTTGGGAGCTGCAGGCTTGCCATAAATTACTAACAACCCAAAACTTGGGGTTTTTTTGAAGCACCCTTGCAAGTCTGGAAAGGACTTTGCCTGTTTCTGTGACTAGAGGGCTCTTGCAAAGGGGAAATAAATGTAAAATGGAGTATGTGCCTGAAAAGCTGTGGTGTTTTAGGCTGTTCCCTGGGGTCAGCACAACTGGAGGCAAAACTCTTACCTTCTCTGGAACTGAAAGGTCTGCAGATAGGAGAGGCAAATCCTTGCCTTCAGGCTATGCACCACCAGCCCTGGGGGGCCATGGGTGCACAGGTCTCAGGATTACGTTTTTCTCTTTTTCTCTGCTACTGTGTTTCAGACCATTGCTTGTTCCACAGCATGCAACCCCTGAACAGAGCTTTGTGGGCAGAGGCTGAGAGCGTGCCCTTTGCTGAGGTTTCTGCCCCTTTTCCCACACCAAGGACAGGTTGTGTGTTGCTGGAACAAAATGTCCAAAGCATACAAAATGCTGTTTAATTAGTGTTTATTCTCAAAACCTGGAGCACCAAAGAGAAAATGTTATACTGAAAGCTTGCTGGTCTTCAAACCCAAAGATTGCTTTAACCTCTAGCTTGCTGAGGCTTTTGCTGTCTTTGGGCACTGTCTGTGCTGAGAGAGGTGAAGCTCCTTCCAGCAGCAGTATCAACAGCCTTCTTATTTCTGCTGCCCCCCCCCGTTTTTCTAACTTTGCCTCAGACATGTGTTCTTACAGGTAGTTGTATGTGAGAGGCTTGGTCTCCACAAGATGAAATTGTTTTCTCTCCACCCAAACCACAGATTCCTCCTTGCAGCCCACAACAGTATCCTTTTTTTTTTTTACCTGCAGCTGAGTTTTATTTAAAAACCCGCATCTACAATCTATCTTGGATCTTGCAACTGGTGTGCTTTTGTTAGGTTCTTCTGTGTGTCCTGTGCCCTCCTCCCTGGTCCCAGAGAAGGGGGAAGACAGAACAATATTGTGAAGGTTTCCTAGTGGAGAAGATGGCTGTATCTTTACATTTCCTCTCTGCTCCCAGTGGTCCTGTGGTCGACCTCACAGGGCTGTAACAGCCTCAGTGAGCTTGGTAGCTCCAAGCGGTGTCTCCATGCAGTGCAACCCCCTGCACTGGGCAGGCTGAATGACTGAAAGAATAGCACAAAGCCTTAAAACCTCTTCTGAGAGTGCTTTTCTCTTTCCTGGAATAGACAAAACATGTTGAGTCATGGCTGGGAGAGAGCTGATGCAGCTGCAGTGTACCTCCCACAGTCCAGCATGTGGAGCAGAGTGAGCAGTTCACTTGTGTTGAGTGTAAACATGAAACTCCCCTTGCGAACATGATGAAGAACTGCAGGAGTGTTTGTCTAGGTGTTGATGGAGTCTGGAGCTTAGAGGTTTTTGCCATCTTGGCAAAGCCTCCTCACATGAGATCTCTTTACCAGCACCCAAATCTGCAGCAAGTACCTGGGAAGTTCCTCATGTTTGTTGTGGCTCTTTAGGGCAAGGCATGGTTGGATCAGCTGAGCTCTCCTGTGAGGTGTGCAGCAGAGAGAGGTGTTTTTGACAGGACCTGCAACTTTTCACTTTGAGAGCAGCAATGTGAGGCTCGTTTAAGGAGTCTAATGTAAGATAAGTGCTGTGGCCAATGAGGCCAGTGTCTTAGCATTACCTTCTTGACTGTGCATGACAGGAAGAAGCTGGAACAGACTGCAGAGATATTCTGGTCCTCGAAGCACAGAATGCTTGCATTCATGAGGATGATACACATAGCCAGAAGCTATGATGGGAGGCACATCAAGATGACCTTTCCCTGGTGTGATGCTGTTATTAAAAATCTCCAGGAGCAGAAACAAATGGAAGATCAGTTGCAGTCCAAACACCAACATGTATGCCCTGGTTTAGATAACTGTTACTTAAGCCACAGTGTTAGAGGAGAGAGATGAAGGTTTTCTTTGTGACAAATTGATGCTAGCACTGCCTTCCAGCAAAGGAGAGATAAGTCAAATAAAACCACATTTTAGCTCCACAGATACAGCTTTCATCTACTTCCCCTACAAAATACCCCTCCCTATCTGCAGGACTTTAGGGGATTGGTGCTTGCTAAGGAAAGTCCTGCTCACTTGCTTTGTGATGTACAGGGAACTGTTCAGAACTGCATGTTTTCTTGCATAATAGTAGGCTGCCTCTCCTGGCTGGCTCCGAGCAACTGAGTTCTTCAAATTTTGGAAGGTAAATACATGCAGAGCCAGGAGAGGCTGTTGGGACGATGGGCTACACCACTTCTGCTATCTGAAAACCTGTAGGAAGAGAGATGCTGTTACTGCTTAATACAGCCATGAGCTTGTTAGAGCAGGGAGAGCTGGTTGGGCACAGGGAGCACCCTGCAGTGTCCCTCCCAGCTGGGGTGAGAGGGAGGCTGGCTCAGGGAGGGTAGGATTTAGGCTGTCCCTGCCTGTTGGACATTTTGCTTTTATTCTTCTTGAGCTCCCATACTTGTGTTGGATGGCATCCCTTGCTTGGAGGTAGTCTTTTCAGTCAGGGCAGTGCCTGGGGTTCCTACAAGTGCTGCCTATTCCTGTTGTGCTCAGCTGCCTGCCTAGGGTGCGGCATGGGGTGCTCTGCTTACAGCAGCACGGAGACCCAGCAGAAAGTAGTGTGGAAAATCTGCTTGGTGTCAGCAGTGATATGAGTATATTAGATCTCATCCTCTTGCTTTGAGGTCACGTTTTTCCTTTTTCTTGTGAAATCACTCTTGTGTTTTGACATAATAAACGTGTTGGGAGGACACAGAGTGGGGGCAGGTAGAAGGCAATGCTTGAGTGAGTCTCTGCAGAGGTATGAACAGAGGGGCTACTGAGAAACTTGGATTCAGGGCAGAATTGCTCCAAAAGCTTTACTGATAATATCTAGTCCATAGCACCAAGCCTTCAGAAAGCAAAGCAGGGAATTTGTGAGGTGAGTACAAAATGCTGACAGCATGAAGCACCTTCAGGTGATTCTAGCTACAGCTTTTCTGTCACGGCTGCTTTCTGTAACAGATCTTGAGGGGGTATAGAATCCTTTGGCAGGACTTCACAGGCAATGCTTGGCGACACAGGGGCATTTCTCAATCAAAATACAAAGAGTTATTCAGCAGCATTAAAATGAAGATCCTGCAAAACATAGGCAAGCAATGATACCTTTATGCAGCACACACAAAGCTTTGGGACTCGCCATCACAGCCTACTCCAGGGGCAGGACAGTGTTAGCAGGAGCTGGCTCCTTACCTGACCACCATGAACATCCAATCTCATAATTACAGAGGCAAAAGTTTAGGAAAAGATTTTGCAGCTAATAGTTTGCTGCTGAATCTGATCTCAGTTGGAGATTAAGGTGAGAGCTGATGTCAGAGGCAGAGTTTCTTGTGTCTATGAGCTGCCATCTCTCTCAAGTATCTGGGCAGAGGGAAGCTGGGGACATTGGGGCATGAAGTCCCGGCCAGTGCTGCTGCTGGGAGGACAGCAGGCGATGTCAGGGTGAGCATGTGTGCTGCTGGCCTGCTCCCACCATGTTCTGCCTGCCTGCGTGCTACTCTCTCTCATCTATCAATGTAATGATGCCCATTACATTTCTCCTTTCAGGTTTTACCCTCTCAAATGTTATTCTACAGCATTAAACCCATGGGGGAAGTGAATTATTTGGGAAAGTAACTAGATATAATCCAGGTTTAATGGGAACACAGAAAAAGCACACTGGGTTGGGAGGGTGGCTCAGCCAGCATCCTGCTTCTGCAGGCAAATAGAAATTTGTCTTGATGTGTGTATATATCTGGCTTCGTGATCTGTGAGCTCTTAATAATTGGTTTGGTGACCTGCCGGCAGTGTTCTCTTTCTGTAGAGCTTTCCTCAGTCCCCAGTTAATATAATGGGTCACAAATCCCATTTGCTTTTGAATTCTGAGTAATCCTTTTGTTAATGTCACCTATTGCTTTTCTGGGAGCACTGGAGGAAATCGGAGTCGTGTGCTAATCACTAAAATCTGCTTCCGTGTATTTGTGAGCTGCTGTTCTGCTCTGTCCTGCCCCACCTTTTCCAAACAACCAGGGCAGCCCAGTTGTGTTGGACCCAACATGCCCCTTGCGGAACAGCAAGTGTTTCCTGAGCCATGCTGTAAACAAATGCACAGGCTGTGCAGGCTGGGAGAGCCTGAGGAGAACAGCAAGACTGCTGGGCAGCCGAGTGGTGAGGGGCTTCTTGAGCATGGAGGTTGGGCATTTGGGGTGTCTCATCCCACCAGTGCTGTGTGTGGAGGGGCAGTGAGTTCTTTGTTTCAGGGTGCAGAATCATGGGGATCCACTTTGCTGCTCCTGCTCCGTCATCACTAGCAGCCCAATGTCTGCTCTTGTTCCCAAGTATGGGATGTGGCACAGCAGTTGGTGCCCTTGCAGCAGCATGCCAGAGGCATCTGAGCTACCAGGGGCTGGAGGCAGAATGGATATTGCCAGTCCCAGACACTTCTGGATTTCATATCCCTTAATTTTCTCTGCCTGGAAGCAGGACTGTGGTGAGCTATAGCTGTCTTGTCTTTTCTCTTCTGCCTTTGTGGCTAGGTGTTGGCATCAGAACCCTTTCAGAGGGATGAGACCCTGCCAGATCAAAGAATCATAGAATCAGTAGGGATTGGAAGGGACCTTGAAAGATCATCTAGTCCAACCCCCCTGCCACAGCAGAATCACCTAGACCAAGTCACACAGGAACACATCCAGGCAGGTTTTAAACGTCTCCAAAGAAGAAGACTCCACAACCACCCTGGGCAGCCTGTTCCAGTGCTCTGTCGCCCTCACTGTGAGCAAGTTCCTTCTCATATTTATGTGGAACCTCCTGTGTTCCAGGTTACACCCAATGCCCCTTGTCCTATCACCAGATGACACTGACAAGAGCCTGACACCCACTCATCACATATTTATAAACATTAATGAGGTCACCCCTCAATCTCGTCCAAGCTAAAGACACTCAGCTCCCTCAGCCTCTCCTTCATCAAGTGGAGTGTCTAGGACAAATTGTTCCATCAGCTTTCCTAGGATGGAGGTGAGGCTGAGTGGTCTATAGTTACCCGGGCCTTCCTTCTTTCTGTTTTAGAAGATTGGAGTGAGATTTGCTGTCCTCCAGTCCCTAGGCAACTCTATATCCCCATGACTTAGAAAAGATGACGGAGAGCGNCAAGCTAAAGACACTCAGCTCCCTCAGCCTCTCCTTCATCAAGTGGAGTGTCTAGGACAAATTGTTCCATCAGCTTTCCTAGGATGGAGGTGAGGCTGAGTGGTCTATAGTTACCCGGGCCTTCCTTCTTTCTGTTTTAGAAGATTGGAGTGAGATTTGCTGTCCTCCAGTCCCTAGGCAACTCTATATCCCCATGACTTAGAAAAGATGACGGAGAGCGGCTTAGCAATGACTTCCACTATCTCCCTTAGCACTTGTGGGTGTATCCCATCTGGGCCCATGGATTTGTGTACATCCAGTTTGCTCAACTTATCCCTAACCCAGTCCTCATCAACCAAGGCAGGCTCCTCTCTTGCCTCAACTTCCTCTGGAGCCTCAGCAGTCTGGGGCTTAATATCAAGACAGCCCCCAGAAGTACAGACAGAGGCAAAGAAGGTGTTCAGTATCTGTTTTCCCTGCATCCTCTGTCTCCAGGGCACCCACCTCATTCAACAAGGGGCCCAGATTGCCTCTTGGTCTAGTTTTACCTGCAAAGTATTTTAAGAAGCTTTTTTGTTGCCCTTGACCTCTCTTGCAAGGTTTAATTCCAAGGAAGCCTTGGCTTTCCTACTTGCGTCCCTACATTCTCTTACCAGAGCCTTTTAATCATCCCAAGCCACCATCCCCTCCTTCCATGACCTATGGGCTTTCTTCTTCCTCTTCAGTTTGCCCAGCAGCTCCCTGTTTAAACACGCAGGTCTTCTGGGTGAGAACAGCTACTGAAGGAAGAGGGGGAGAACATCAGCCTCCAAAATTGCCTGTAAAACACTACAGATCTGCTGTTGGTACCAACCCAAAGTCTACAAGTGGCTTGCAGAAACCATGTTCCTGCTGCAGTGACTGTCTATGGGTTGAACTGCGCAGGAAACTCCAGCAGTGCCTCCAAGCACCAGAATATCTGGGTCACAAAGTCTGTTTCTTGATTACTTTTGTCGGCTTCCTGATTTTCTGTAGGCTTTGAGCTTTCTGCACAGTCTCTCACTCCTTTCCTTCGTGCTTCTGTTTGTCTCCTTATTTTTAGACTGTCTGTGATGCTCTTCATGTGATTCCTGTGGTTCCACTTTGATTGGAGCTGCTGATAACAGTGACACAACCTTGAAGGTAATGGGGTGCAGCGAAGCAAGATGTGCTGTGTTGGATTGGCTTGCTGCAGCTGGGCTTCATGGCCACAACCCAGGCAGCCACACTGCATCACCTCCCTTCTCTCCAGCCTATTTGCCATCACAGTATCACAGTAATGATAAGGTTGGAAAAGACCTTAAAGATCATCCAGTCCAACCTAAATCCAAATAAAACCAGTAATCCTAAAATCTAACATCTAGATCATCTAGATCATGCCACTCAGCACCTCATCCAGCCTAACCTTGAATACTTCCAGGGACGGTGACTCAACCACCTCTGTGGGCAGCCCATTCCAAAACCGGTTCACTCTTTCAGTGAAAATGTTTTTCCTAATGCCAAGTCTAAACCTCCCCTGATAGAGCTTAAGACTATGACCTCGTGTCCTGTCTCCAGTGCCCAGGGAGAAAAGACCAACACCTGTCTGACTACAGCCACCTTTCAGATAGTTTTAGACAGCGATAAGATCACCCTTGAGCCTCCTCTTTTCCAGACTAAACAAACCCAGCTCCCTCAGCCTCTCCTCATAGGGCTGATCTTCCAGCCCCTTGACCATTCGAGTTGCCCTTCTCTGGACTCGTTCCAGCACCTCGACATCTTTGTTATACTGAGGGGCCCAGAACCGAACACAATACTCCAGGTGTGGTCTAACCAGTGCCGAATACAGGGGAAGGTTAACCTCCCTTGACCTGCAGGCCACACCATTCTTAATGCAGGCCAGGATGCCACTGACCCTCTTGGCCACCTGGGCACACTGCTCACTCATGTTAAGTTTGCTATCCACTAACACCCCCAAGTCTCTCTCTACCTGAGAACTCTCTTAGAACTCCATTATAGTTCTGCCTATAGTTCTGCCTGGGATTGTTATAACCAAAATGCAGAACCCGACACTTAGACTTGTTAAAACTCATCCTATT
>VXBP01000655.1:28795-58553 GCA_013400115.1 Rhinopomastus cyanomelas | reverse complement strand
ACCCTTTTTCCAAAGGTGATACATCCTCTTTTTCTCACTTAGTTCTTTCAAAATTTCCTTACTCATCCAGGCTAGCCGTTTTCCCCTACAACTCATCTAACGACACACAGGGACGGCCTGGTTTTGTGCTTTCAAGAATACATTCTTGAAGTACACCCAGCTCCCATGGACCCCCTTTTCACAAAGGGTTGCCTCCCATGGAACTTTCCCAATCAATTCCTTAAACAAACCAAAATCTGCCCTAAGGAAATCCAGTTTGGATGTTTTGTTGACCCCTCTTTTTGTTCCACTATTAATTGAAAACTTAATCATTTAATGATCACTACCTCCTAGACAGTCTCCGACAACCACATCACCCACCAGGTCTACCCTATTTGCAAATAGCAAATCAAGAAAAGCCTCACCCCTGGTAGGTTTACCGACCAATTGTGACAACAAACAGTTCTCAGTACACTCTACGAACCTTCTAGACTGCCTCCTCACAGCTGTGTTAAGTTCCCAGCAAATATCTGGGAGATTGAAGTTGCCTAAGAGGATCAGGGTGGGCGATCATGAGATAACCTCCAGTTGTTTGTAGAATATTTGATCAACCTCGTCATCCTGATTGGGTGGTCTATAACACTCTCCAAGCACAATGTCAATCTTGTTAGCTAACCCTGTAATCTGAACCCATAGGCTCTCTACTCTGTCATCCCTGATCTCAAGTTCTGTGACTTCCAGAACTTTAGCAACATACAGGGCCACCCCCCGACCCCTTCTGCCTCGTCTATCTCTCCTAAATAGTGTATACCCATGATGGGTCCCACTAGGATTTGGTCTGTTCAACTCCAAAACCCTCTTCCTGGCCCCGGCCCAGAGCAGGGAACACGGTGGGGAGCTCCCCAGCGCTGGGAGCCTGATGCGCAGATGTTGCTGGCTCTGATTGAAGAGCTACATTCCCGTGAGGATGGAGGTGGATGTCATTTGCTGCCCGTGAAACAGCGTGGTGCTAGGCACTAGATGGCAGGCAGTGACTGGGAAATCCCATCCGTGGCGCTTGACTGGGAAATCCTATCCGTGGCGCTTCCCTTCCCTTTCCCTTTAAAATCACCTCCCGCTCTAGTTCTTGCGGGCTCCAGTGTGGGAGCCTGGAGCACAGCGTGAGGATCACCCGTTGTTAACTGCTGTGCTCAAGCTCGGTGCGTTGCACATTGAAGGATCCCAGCAACGGGGAGAAGGTCGTCTTCGCTGCATGGAGGCTTGACAAGTAATGGGAGGCTCAAAGGATTTTATAGGACGGAGGTGAGAGGCAGGGAGCAGCTGAAGATGGAAGGTGAATGGCAGGCGGATGCTGAGGGCTGCGCGCTGCACAGTGGTTAGACAGCGATCGGAGTGCATCTGTGTGGGGTAGGCATAGGGACAAAAAAATGATTGTAGATGCTTGATGCAAGCAAGGAGAAGTCAAGAAATCCCCAAGAATGAATTTTCTACAGCCTGGTTGTACAGTAGTTGCTTTAGAATGGTCAGTGAAGGTGTTTCGAGCAGAGTCTGGGTTTCAGCCACATGCTGTCCCTCACTGGTGAGAGGAAGTGTGGTCACCAGACCTTCTTTGCCTGTGGGGCTTAACCTCTCCCCAGGGTGCATCCCTTTATCCTTCCTTATCAGTAAGGGATCTGAATTCAAGGTGTCCCTGGACCCTGCTCCCAACTGTACAAAGCTCTGGCCAAGACAGCCCCCATGGTGCTGGGTGCCCGGTTATCCTCTTCCCAGGCATCATCACAGAGCTGCAACCCCTGTGCCACATGCTGGGTGTTGTAGGTTCTCTGTAAGCACCTTCCAACAAAAAAAGGGATTATCTATAGCTTGTTAGAGTTCTTGCAGGGAGGGAGAATAAGGCTCTTTGCTCTGAAACGTTCTTTTCCCTGGGATTACAAGATAACGCGTATGAAACGACATTAGCTCAGCCAGGTTTATGGATTATTTGAAAATCAAATTCTTTTAATCTCATCCACCATCTGGCACCAGCATAACAGCCAGCAGCCAGCTCGCTGTCACTTCCACCCTGCATTGGAGCAACTGGAATATCAGAGCCAGTGAGGGAACACCAGCATCCCTGGTCACCACCCTGGTCTTGGCACAAGCACCCAGGCCAGCTTTGTCCTGATTTGTTCCCAAATCAGGGAACCAAAGACAGTGTGAAGGTAACACATCTCTGAGGAACTGGGACCTTTCTTCAGTGTGCACTGGGAATGAACAGATGGGCTGGAAAGATCTCACCGCTTCTGCCTGTATGACCATGAAACTCAGAGCCAGCAACCAGGGGTGTTTCCAGGCCTTTTGTAAAGGTTAGGATCCAAACGGGGGATCTGCCAGGCTCACTGATGTGATTTGCAGTGATCTCCTGGCTGGGCAGAGAGGGACGAAGGTGCAGGAGCTCCTTACAGAGTGCTGATGCACAACTTTTCCCAAGGATGTTGTGTTTCCTGTGAAAGTTAATTGGAAGCTGCCAGGGTACCTCTGGGGCTCTAGGGGCTACCAGACAGCCAGTGACAAGTTGTGGTGTTTGTGGGGGACAGTGGGAGTGGGCACATTGTCCTGAGGGGCAGGGCAGTATGGAAGAGCATCAGCAGTACTGTGGAGGTGAGCCTCGCTTACAGGTCAGGGAACGGATGGGACCAGCGAGTGGTCACAGACCACCATGGGAAGTTTGAACCTCCAGGACTGTGTGTGAGGGATTCCTCCTGGACGCTATTGTCCCCAGTCTGTGGGTGCAGTTAGTGCCCCTCAGTGAGGAGAGGAATTCTGGTGACATTCTGTCTTCCAAGAGGAAGTCAACCCCTCCAGCTGAATTTTCAGATGCAAAGCCAGCCGTGCTGCAGAGCTGCTTGGTTCTTACGTTTCTGGTTTCTTTGCTGGGCCTCAATAGTACCATCTGTCTTCTGTCTCCTCCAAAAGGCGTCCGCACCTACTACCAGAGTGCTGTAATTGCAGTACCCATCTAACAAGAATAAAAAGCCTTCTGGGACAATAGGTCACGGTTACACAATTTAGCTCAAGTAGAGAAAAGGCCTTTATAGCTATGAATACATGAATACTTAATATATATATATATATATAACATTGCTTAACATCAGGACATATAAGCATAATATATATATGTAGCACGGGGCTCACAGGCTGCTCCTTGACTTCCTCTACAGAAGGCTGTAGCTGTTCTGCCTGTCAGCTCCATCCCAGTGACGGTTTGTGGCTGCAGTATCAATTTGTGCTGCTGTCCACCTTTGCTGGGCTCTCATGGGCAGATGGAGGGCTGAGGAGGCAGATCTGTGGTCGCTCCTCACAAGAGGTGAGGGCGCAGCACCTCTGCCTGCAGGGAAGGGATCCTTCAAGGAGCAGCTGATGTGCTCTGCAGCAATTTGCTTCCATGATCAGTGTGCCCTGAGGGCAGGCACATGAGAGAAAAAAGAAATAGAAACAAAATTAATAGCTGTAAAGGAAAAGAAGTGTCATTTCTATAGGTAATTGCTAATTACACAATTGCAACACTGTCAATATCATTAAAATTACTTGCTTTTTCAATACTTTGTCGTTTTAATTAAGTGAATCCTTAGATTTTTTTTCCTTCTCCTTTGTAACACAAATCTATTTATTTTAAATGCTGCTGAAGCATAAATTAATTGATTAATTAGTGACTATCACTTTGTCACTCCTGGAAGAGTTATTTCCAGGTTACTTGTATGTAGTGGCTGGGGAATGGATTCAGAAAGTTATTCGCTACCTCTTCCTGATACAGGGAGAAACCCTAGGGTGAGATGTTTGAGCAAAGTCATCTCAGAGGGGGCTGAGGTCTGGGGCTGGGGTGGAGTTGGCATGTCCCCACCCTGCCCCTCGATGTGGAAGGTATGCAGCTGATTCCAGGTAGGAGAGGGGAATTTAGCATGCAGCTAGTGATAGGGTCTTAATAGATCTGCACTTATTATTTTGAAAAGAAAGAATCAGGATTACAGGCTTAGGAGGGATTAGCAAGCATGAATGCGTATTTCTGTGTATACTGCTCCTTTTGTAAACCCATTGTGCCATTAGGCTGATAGAGAGTTATACCATTACTAGCATGGCATCAGAGTATCAGATACTCTTGATTATAAGATCCAGCAGCTGCACTGAGGAAAACAGGGCTTTCCCACTGGCCTGCTAATCCTCTCCTGTTTGTAGCTTGTGGTGCAGCTGTGAAACCACCTTGGTTTTCAAACAACATCAACACCACCAGTAGGACAGACACCTCATGAGCACTGGCCCACCTCATGGAGGATTTTGATAACCTACTGAAGTGGCCAAATTGAGGCTTTAAATGTTTCAGCTGTCCTCTCCTGGGAGTTTTAAATCAGCAGAAGGAAAGTGGATTCATGAGGATCCTCAGGTGGCTGTTCACTCAATTTTAGTGGTGGAGCTCAGGTCACTCATGGATATAGGTGCAGGGGTCTTTCAGGGTGGCTGAAGCTGCACATTTCTGGTCTCAGATAAAGTACAAAGATCCTCATGGTGCCTGTTGGCCTCAAGTACTGCATGCCTTCAAGGGTAGTAGCTTCAAGTTCTCCACTCCTGGAGCCCTTGGTGGTGTGTGAACTACTGTCATAGGGGTGATATCTGCAAACACAGCCTGCTTGTACTTCCTAGTCTGCAAGTGTGGACTCCACATGCCTGGCACATGGTCACCATGGGTAACTGGAGTCCTTTGATGCACCTTCCCTAGAGATAGTCTTTGTAAGTAGAGACCTACTAAGCAGGAAACTGGGATGGACTAGCAGGAAACTGGGATGGATGAGCAGGGAACTGAGGAGTTATGAACATCAGAGCCCCTATATGTGAGTGCAAGTTTTGGTTATTCCTAATTATTTCCCATTTTAACCACTATTAATAATAAGAGCCCATGTGTTTCTAGAATCATAGAATCATTACGGATTGGAAGGGACCTCAAAAGATCATCTAGTTCAATCCCCCTGCCACAGCAGGATCACCTAGACCAAGTCACATAGGAACACATTTCTAAGTAAATGGCAGCCTGTGGTTACTAGACAATACAGGTTTGGATGGGATCCCTGTGTTGATGTTTCTAGAAATCAACAATCAACGATGTTTCTGGAAATCAAATAACAATTGAGCTAAGGCAGTTTGTTCCTGGAGCTGTCCTATTTGCTGCTGGAGCCAAAGGAACTGAAAGCCCCTGGAGCACTTGGGTCTGCAGGCAGTTCTGTGGGGCAGTGGGAGTTCCGTGTGCTGTTCAGCCCTGGCTCTCTGTCAGTGTACAGGACAGAGTCCCAGGAATGATTCCAGCCTGGAGGCAGGCAGGTCCATCCATGGACTCCCCTCAGCACTGCTGCTCTCACACCTCCTGCCTCTCCATTTTCCTTCAGAAGTGATTTCAGCACAGAAATTTGGTTTCTCTTGCCTCCGTGGTGGGTTAGATGCATCCACCTAGGCACATCCCACCTCCATATGAGGATGGAGAGCATCTCTCTAGCAGGCAGAATGAACAACCTGCTGCTTCTGGATGTGCTGGTTCCCTGGACAACTACTTCTATTTTGCCTCCTGCTCTTGCTGCAGGTTCACTGATCTCCTGCGACACCATGTGCATTGCTGACACTGGGGACTTTGAACTTGCACTGGGACCAGTTTTGTATTTATCCAGTCAGGGCCCTGCTGCTTTCAGTGCTCAAATGATTCTTGTGTGAGAAGTTCCCAAATCCCATGGAATATTTGAAAAATAATGCCAGTGTCTTTTCTGTCTGTTGGAGTTTGTATCTGTGGGAATTTTCTTGCTTTTTTCTGGTCCACGTTTAATGTTTCTTTTGGCCATAGTTTCTGTCTGTGATCTAAGTTTTCTGACCAACTTGGCCCTACACTGCGATGCAGTTCTGCATGAATGAGCCAGGTAGGTCAAGCAATGTTCTTCTCTGGTTTCTTCCCCTGAAGTAAGAAATGACAGCCACAAACCTGGAGCATAGAGCCCAGTGCATGCAAAAGACCCTACAATAACAAACCAGCATGTGCACAGCCCGTTGCTGATGAGTGCTGACATGGTTTCAAATGTGTTGATGGTCCTGCTGATGTGTCCTTTCTGAAGGCATCAGTGCCAGCAGTCCCTTTAGCTGTGAAACGAGGAGGATGACTCATGAACCACGCAGACGCAAATGGTGCCCGACCCTCGATGGTCCATCAGGTTTCTAACCTGAGTCAGCAAAGCCAAGGGTGAAGAAGGAAATGAGAATGACAACAACCCGGCCTGAATTTGAGAGGGAGAGGTAAGTGAAGCTTCCACTGAGCCCGTGTCCCCACACCTTACCAGGCACATGCTGCAGGGAGACCCAGCTGGGCAGACCCTCAGGTATCACAGAAATCACAGAACATTAGGGACTGGAAGGGACCTCAAATGATCATCTAGATGGACTGTCATTTATAGATATCAGAAACTCCTTTTCTTCTACCAATAGCCTGAGAGCACTTGGGGAAACACCTGTCTCTGCTGAGGTTTTGGGGGAACTGATTCTCATGAGCTGGCACCTCTGTCCTTCTGAGTTTGCCATGAACATTGTGTCTGTGGGTGCAAGAAGCCCTCCTTGGGTCATAGCCACAAGTGGACCAGAAGTACTTCACAGACCTGAAGCTGCAAAAGCGGATGAGAAGGCTGGTAAAAGCAAACTTGAGATGCTGGGGACCCAGTTTGTAATGATTAATGGTTCTTTTTATCCGAAGAGTCCGAGAAAGTGACATTTTCTGAAGAAATGAGAGTGAGGTCTCTGGAATAAACTAGGAAGAGGTTTTTTTCTCTTTTTAAGAGATGTTTCAGCCAATGAAAGTGATTACACATTCCTGGGTGTCTCTCCCAACTTGTGAACTGTAATGGGGAAAAACTCGGAGAGACAAATAGCTTAGTTTGGGTCAAGGGACAATCAGACTGGACTATCACCTGCAGCTCAGGTATGACCTTCACAGAGTGCTGAGGGGGGTGATGAACTAGCCATTGGGGTGCAGGCTCTTATGTGCCTTGACAGCTCTGATCTTCCCACTTCTGCAGGGACATGAGATATTGAGATGTCAAGAACGGATCCCAGCCACTACCTCTACCAGTGGCCTGGTCTGCACCTCTACTCAGCCAGGCAGCAGCTCTCAGTCCAGCCTGTCCTCTCAAGCATGTGGAGCAGTCGGCAGCCTCAACACCCACCTATGTACCTGGATCCTTCAAGCCCCATCCCAACCCTTCCTCCGTCACCACCTAAAGCAGAGGGAAGCAGCACGCAAAGCTGGTGGGATGCATCTCCCCAAGACCCTCCAAGATCAGCCTACCTCAAGAGCACATCTGTTACCGTGAGTGAGACCTCTCCCCTGGCAGACAAGTGAGCAGTGAAGTGGAGCTGAACTGTAATGATTTTTAAAAGAATGTTTCTTAAGGCTGGCTGCTGATGACCCAGCTACATCTTAAAAAAGGTTTCATTGTTCCTAGAGCAGAAATGTGGGAGAGCTCTCTGCATCTGTTTACCATGTAGAAGGGTCACAAATGGCTCTTCTCCCTCCTGGGTCTCTGCAGCTTCTCCAGCAGAATTAAAAGGTGCACTTGGAGCTTCAGTGCCAGGGGGGAGAAGAGAAGAGAAGAGAAGAGAAGAGAAGAGAAGAGAAGAGAAGAGAAGAGAAGAGAAGAGAAGAGAAGAGAAGAGAAGAGAAGAGAAGAGAAGAGAAGAGAAGAGAAGAGAAGAGAAGAGAAGAGAAGAGAAGAGAAGAGAAGAGAAGAGAAGAGAAGAGAAGAGAAGAGAAGAGAAGAGAAGAGAAGAGAAGAGAAGAGAAGAGAAGAGAAGAGAAGAGAAGAGAAGAGAAGAGAAGAGAAGAGAAGAGAAGAGAAGAGAAGAGAAGAGAAGAGAAGAGAAGAGAAGAGAAGAGAAGAGAAGAGAAGAGAAGAGAAGAGAAGAGAAGAGAAGAGAAGAGAAGAGAAGAGAAGAGAAGAGAAGAGAAGAGAAGAGAAGAGAAGAGAAGAGAAGAGAAGAGAAGAGAAGAGAAGAGAAGAGAAGAGAAGAGAAGAGAAGAGAAGAGAAGAGAAGAGAAGAGAAGAGAAGAGAAGAGAAGAGAAGAGAAGAGAAGAGAAGAGAAGAGAAGAGAAGAGAAGAGAAGAGAAGAGAAGAGAAGAGAAGAGAAGAGAAGAGAAGAGAAGAGAAGAGAAGAGAAGAGAAGAGAAGAGAAGAGAAGAGAAGAGAAGAGAAGAGAAGAGAAGAGAAGAGAAGAGAAGAGAAGAGAAGAGAAGAGAAGAGAAGAGAAGAGAAGAGAAGAGAAGAGAAGAGAAGAGAAGAGAAGAGAAGAGAAGAGAAGAGAAGAGAAGAGAAGAGAAGAGAAGAGAAGAGAAGAGAAGAGAAGAGAGAAAAGAGCCCTCTGTTTCATCCCACCTGCTCTGTGATGGTGACTTGCCCTGAAGAGGCTCAGGAAAATCCTGTGTAAATGGAACATAAATGTTTTATGAATTCAGCCCTGGTGGAGTAAATTAAAGGGTCATTAATGGCCTCATTAAAGAGCTTTGCACTTTGTTCTGAATTATGAAAGCTATCATGCAATGTTAAACTAAATGGAGTTTTCGGGGAGATTTTAAAACTCTTTAACTAGTTCCCTCTCCCCCTTGTCTCTCTCTCTATTATTTCCCCACCCCCCTTCTTTTTGGTGTCTGAGAAATGTCTTTCGAGGGAGCTGCCTGTAGTGCTACAAACTAGATTTCAATTATAAATCTTCTTATGCTCCACTAATTGCCCAGAATTTTTCTCGAGAGCTGCCTGAGGTTAATGCTGATGAAGAAAGAGCCCTTTTGTCTTTTCTTGGAATGGGGCCTCCCTGCCCCACCTCTGATGAGACATCAAGCTGGGAATTACCTATAGCACACTCAAGCAGTACACAGAGAAAGCAAGACAAGTTCACTGTGACTTGGCCTCTGCTGGCTGGGGAGAATCCTTTGGATCCTCCGGCATCCTCTGCTGTGCCTCTGGATGAGCACTAATTGCCACGTTGTTAGGATCAGGCATGAGCTTGCTGAGACGGTGCATGTCCTCTCCACTTGCCTGCTGGGCAAAGGAACTGGGTGTTGAGGAACCAAGTCCAGCAGCTACAGCCGGAACAGGGGCACAGGAGATAAGGGCAGTTTCCTCAGGCGTACAAGCCCAAGCTACTTGGAGATAAAACTTTGAAATTCATATTGAAAGTTCAGCATCTTCATTGTTGCTGGGTTTGAGAATATGGGAATAAAAAGCCATCTTCTGGTCACCTTGCTGTCTTTTCCCAGTGTTGGCGGATACTGGGAGCCCCACATCTCAGTGTAGAGAAGGGGACACTCTGACGTCTGTGTCTTGCAGCGTCTTGCTCGAAATCCAGCTGCAGAGTGGGCAGAAATTGTTCAGCAAAAGAGAATGTACTGACTTGCCCCAACTTTTCTGACGGACATGATAATTTTTGCCATCTAGAGAAGCTCCTCAGGCCTGGCTTGGGATTCTGTGCTAAGGCTGGGAGCCAAGCTGAGTTTCCCTGGTGGACATGGTCAGTCATGGTAGGGACACTGTCCCCACCCACTGTTAAGGCTTGTTGCTTTGACTTATTGACTTAGCTGACCCTCTGCAAGTTTTTCACACAGCTACATGACAAATTAAACCCCTTATTAACTAATTAAGTTATTTCTCCAGCCAGGCAGGGAAGAGAGAAGAGGTTGTTATTATTTCTATTTTTAAACACCTGCGAGAGGCACATGTGCTCCAAGGGGGACTCAGCCCAGCTGAGACATGCGTGGACAGCCGCGAGGCCCCGCTGATCCCAGCAGCTCTCACAAAAACACCCCTGAGGGGCTGTAGTAGCTGTTTAGTTTGTCATGTCTGGGACTGATTTGGGGCGATGCAGGCTGCCGCATGGGGGTACCCCAGGGTGGGATGCTGAGCTCCCCCATCCCAGTGCAACTCCAGCAGCCCAGGGGACCCCACTGCCCCCGACAGTGAGTGCAAGTGGAGCAATGGGTTTGAACTCCCACGCTGTGTCTCTGAAAGCTCAGGCACTGCAGGCTGTGAGCCAGTGTCCCACGAGTCCTCCCTGGCTGTGCATGGACTTGCTGGAGCCAGATTTTCCCCAGTGCCCAGCTCCCCTGGGCACCAATCATACTCTTTGTCGCTAGGGACTATCCATACACTTTTTCTCATGGGGACCTTCTCAGAGTTCAAGATTCATCCCAGCTCAGCCATCAGTGGGACCAGTACAGCCCTGGAACACCCCACAGTGGCTCTCCTGGCCATCAGCCTCCCAGTAGGAGCTGCAGCCAAGGGCTTCACCTCCACACAGGGCTTTGGCAGTAAATTCGTGTTACTGAGGCTTGCTAGATGCTCTTTAGGAGCATCCCGACCAGCTCCTGGCAGCCTGTGCTGCAGTGCTTCAATGCTCAGAGACTGTCTGCCTCGTGGCTCCTTTCCTCCAAGGTGGGAACGCTGTGGATGCTTCTGCTGCGCATCGTGCGGGAAAGGATGGGGATTTTGCAAGAGCTCTGCTCAGAAACACTACTGCTTTCTGGCAAGCTCTGGCCTCCTTCCATTTGCTGGGGTTTATGGCACTGGAAGAGGGAGATGACCAGGAGTTGGAGCCAAATGGTTTCTGCAGGTGAAACCACCAATACGAGGGCTGTTTTGGCCTAGTGAATGGGATAGGAGCCGCATCTGTTTCATATCCAGCTTGAGGTGGGCTTGTTAAATGGGGTGTTTGACAATGGACAGTGGGAGTGGGTGCTGTGTTTGTTTGAGGAGAACCAAGAAGGGTATAAAAAACCCCCTTGGGCTCAGATGGAAAGAGTTTTGAATTGTGTCTGCTTTGGGGTTTTTTCCTTCTCCTTCCTCACTTGAATGAGTTGCATAGTTATTCCTCTCTTTTTGTTTTTAGCTTTTTTTGAGTTGTTTTAGCTCTTTTTTTGGGTTGTGCTTCAGGGCTGTAGAGGGGCTGACCTGCTCTCTTGCTGGTGTGGATGTTTCCTTGCTAGATACTGCTTCTGGGTGCCTCTAGCCTACCTCATCTCTGCCAGGCAACCCCTCACAAACTTTGCTGTAATGCAGCTGAAGGGATCTCCCAGCAGAGGATTAGCACAGGGGCTGGTGCTCTGGCAAGGGGTAGAAGCCTCTGCACGGGGTGATTTAGCAGAGCTGACATGCAGCAGTGGCAGTGCTATAAACCATGTTTATGCTGATACGATTAGAGGAGCTGTTGCTGTGCTGTGTTGGAGTCCTGCAGCTGGGGTGAGTGTTGGAAGGGGCTGGTAGCTGCCCTTGGCTGCCAAACCCTGCAGTGGGTTGTTGTGAGCATTGTGCACCCAGCAGTTTGCAAACTGACGGTGCAGCAAGGTGGTGGAGCTCTGAATAGGCAGGAGGATGATGATGCTGTGGGCTCTATTTGATGCCTTTTTTGCCCACTGGTGTCTGTGATGTGGTCTCTGTGTAGCCCCAACTTCCAGTGTCTACTGAGTAGGACAGACCCCTCTACAGCCAAGTGTTGCCAATTCTGGGGGCTCAGGGAGTGCTCAGGGCTTTGGTGACTTGTGGGGATGGACCCAGTGGAGGATCTGGGGTCAGTGCTGTGGTGTGAGTGCCTGCAGAGTGTGATATGGATTCAGGGATGCTGCAAGGACCCGGAGCCCCTATTGAGAGCTGGGGGTAGGAGGGCTTTATGGGTTTTCTGTGAGAACTCTCCACAGGTCCCACAGGAAGAGGGATGTGTGGAAGCCAGAGCTGGGCTTTCACACCTGTAGCCTGCTTAGGGATTTGGGGGTCTCTTCCCCCAGTTTGGTTTAGGGCACTGGAAAAGCCCAGGGTGCCCAACCCTGGAATAAGGAGCAATGCAGGAATTGGGAGTGTAGAAATATCAGAGCTGGTAGGTAGACGCAGGGGTTAATACTACATGTGTTGCCCTTCTCCAGGGCTACTTCCTTGCAGGGTCAGTGGTAGTGTGGCATGGCCCCACCACTGGGAAGACGTGGAGGGCAGTACAAATGGAAGATGGAAGGGCAAAGGGAATTTGAAAGCTACTTGGGTGAGGAGATAGCTGCAGGCACAGCTGAAGAGCCCCAGGAATGCTTTGTGTGGTTTCCAGCAAAGTGACTGCTGGGGACTGAGGGAGAGGGAAGGATATGGGTGGGGAGCAGATTTAGAAAATGATTTCACTGTTGGTTAAGTTTTCTCAGCATTAAAATGCTGGAGAATTTAGGAAAAGAAGCACAAGTCTGCCACAAAAATAGTCCCATGTCTGGCTGTGGCCAGACAGTGAGGGGAAGGGGCCTGCAAAGTCATTGGAGGTGCAAGGTGACACGAGGAATACACCGGACAGGACGTGGCAAATGCCACTTCTTGCACACACCTGAAAGAGAAACCTCCCTCCCCTGTCTAATCCATTACACAGCCCTTATTCATATAACAAATAACTGAGTCAGCAGGAGAAAACCAAATTCAATTTATATCTCAATCCAAGCAAATATGAAAAGGCTGCCAAATCTGACAATAAAACCACAGTGATCTCAGATGTTTCCCGCCTTTATATTAAGAGAAAGAGGAGCAGAAGAGCTTTTGGCCACAGAGTCTTGGGTGGGGATGCAGGCAGATTAGTGGCATCCCTTGGAGCTGTGTCCTCGGGAGGTGAGCAGAGCTTTTGCTCTGAGGACACCAGCCAGGTGTGCTGGTTCAGGTGTGACTTCAGAGGTACCCTGGGGACAGTGAGGGGCAGGGAGGAGGTTGTCACTCCTGTCACCTTTCTGAAATTTTCTGAACAGTCTCTCATGTAAGAAAGCAGAGGTTTCCTGTGTCACTGTGGGACTCTCTGAGATGTCTCCTCCCTGCTTCACAGATGTTAACGTGGGCTCTGGCAGCACAAAGGTTTTTTTCTTCAAAGTTTATTGGGTTTGCCCAGGTCTTCAATGAAAGCAGAGCCATGCAGCAAAGCACCCTGTCTTGGGGGATGTTCCTTCCTGGCTCAACAGCCAGTGGCAGGCAGCACGTTGCTCTGTGTGCCCTGTGGGTTCTGTTTCTGCATTGGCCAGTGTGTGCTGAATGTGTGCAGCCAGCTAAACACTTGCTGTTGCCTCTTGCAGACGTAGATTGTCATTTCTCCTCCAGCCGGAACCACTCCAGGTGACTTGAATTTCCCTTGGAGCAAGGCAAACCTCTTTATTCTTATCTGAGCTGCCCCATGGTTGCTCAAAGCTCCCACTGCAGCAGCAATAGGCATCACTAGTCTCAGTTTGGCTTGGGATTGGTTTAGCTCCCAGTGGTGCCTGCCCCAGCTTCCCAAGTGAATGGCAGTGAAGTTGTTCTTGTGTCTAACGGCACAGAATGGATGTCCACAAAGGCAGAGGTAAGACTGGCATTTACAGCTGGTTCCCGCTCCTCACTAAATCTGGGTGATGCCCCCAAGCTGAGCCATATCCCATGCCCACCAGTGCCCTCTGACACTCAGGCAGTGCTGGGCTTCCAGCAAACAGTGGTGGGAACAGATGGGCAAGAGAGATTAAACAAAGAGTCAAAATAGGCAGTTTGATGAACTATTTGCCTAGAAGAAGGCATTTAGCAAGCTCAGCTGAGCTATAAATATTCCATAATGTTCCTCTAGTATGTAAGGAGAGCTGGGGAATGGGAAGGGGGGCGGATTTTCTTAGTGTAAACAAATGCAGAAGAAATAGGGGCAGGAGGAACAAAAGGTACTAATGAACCAAAGTCAGTCACCCTGGTTTGGCTCAGAGGGTGGCTTTCCTTGGGCACCACGTGACCCCCTCTAATCTGAAACCCAAACTTGGGACTTCTTGTTCCCAAATTTTGGGAATTTGCAGTCGATCATCCTTTATTTTCAAAGTTTAAAAAGCTTAGTGTGAAAATAAACAGAAACATTTCACGCTGAACCTGAACGAGGATTTCTTTGGGTTTTGGGGATGGTGAAGTTCCCACTTTGTGAAACACTGCATGCGAACAAAGGCAGGATTTAGCCCATGGAGGACACTCAGAGGATGGATGATGGTAGGAGGGTCTGCGTGGGGAGCAAGTAGGGACACAGATGACTGGGACAAGCTCTCCATTAAACCCGTATTTTGCTCAGGAAAAGCTTAAGTGTTCCCCATGCTAATTTGCTTTTTACTCACTCAAACCACAGAACAGCAAAAGGGAGGGGAACGAAATGCTGTTCCTGGGCTACGTTAGGAACAGTTTGGTCTCATTAAAATCTGCTTTCACCTGCTACTAATTTTCCTCTGGTTACAAATGCCTAAAATGGTTGGTTGGTTTGTTTGTTTGAATGAAGAGGGGAAAAAGAGCTGTTAGATGTTGTTCACGGTGAGGAAATGACAATGCACTGGCGGGGGCACTCTGGGTAACAAGCCAGCAGTGGGGATGGGGAGAACATTGCAGTGATGAAATCCTGCCTGGGCTTTCACAAAAGCCTGGGAAGGGTGGGAGGGATGGTGAGGTGGCTTCCCTGCCTGCCTTGCTGGTGTGGGCAGCAGCTGCTCCTTGGGGCATGTAGGAACTGGTCAGGCAACAGCACCGTAGGGTGACTGCAGCCCCATGGGTGATTTGCCCAGGGTATGATGCAGTCCTAGAGGGTCTAGCAGGTATTAGTGGCTCAGGGCTGGAGGTGTCTGTCTGTCCTAGGATAGGGACATTTATAGTCCTGGGGTGGCAGCATGGTGCTGAAATGCTGCTCCCATCCCAGCAGATGGCAAAGGGTCCCACCAACAACACAACCTGGGCAAGAGGTGTCCCTTGTGAGGTGTTTGGGCTGTTGCTTTGGAGAGCTGTGATGAGGAAATGGGAAACAGCAGGTGCATGGGGGAACGACCTCAAATGCTGGGGCTGAGGGCTGGGAATGTGTGACATGAAGTCTCTGTCCTCCCCACAGGCTTGTATGTCCCACAGCCTGTCCTGCTGACTAGGCTGGGGAATACAGCATGCAAGAGCTGTCTCATTATTGTGACGAGTAATTAGACTGATGTGAGATGCTAAAAAATTACATTGTTGGGCAAAGGCAGCCTATAAACCTCTTGGAGCAAATGGAGTTTTTAAACAAGCCCAGGATGCACGTAGAGGCGGCTGCTCTCCCTCTCCTCCTGCTCCCAAGGTGTGCCTTGCCCTGCTCGAGACCGAAGGAAGAGCTGGAACCTCTGAAGACTTTTTGCTGATTTGCTTTAATGTCCTCCCGGCTGGTGAGATCTCACTGAAATCAGAAGCCCAATTCTCAGCCTCTCCTCCCCCAAAACGTCTTTGTTTGATGCTATTCCTGTCCTAGAAAGCCCTGGAAGCTCCCCAAAGCCTCCCCTTGGTGCAATAGGAGTGTCGCTGTGGCGCAGACACAGCCGGCAATGCACCCACTCGTGCTTGCTGCCAGCATTGGCCAGCAGGGGCCTAGGGATGGGGTGACTGTTAATAAATCCGCAGCGTCGGTGCTGCTTTAGTGTTCTTCTAATTGGAGCCATAAAGTAAAACTCAGCCACTTAGGGTTTTGCTGGGAGCTGGGGCTTCCATTTGCAGGTTCTCCTGCGCAGCTAAAGGGCACCATGCTGGCTAATAGGTGTTAAATTGGAGCATCACTTTTTAATAAGCCTCTTAATGGCATTGTGTGGATCCTTGGCAGCTTTGGGATGATGCCTGCATTAGGATACCCGTGTGTGGGGAAGGTGGTGCTGGGAACTGGAGGAGCTAGGGTGATGCAGAAAGTAGAGGAGAGCACTTGAGTCCTGCTGTGCTGCGTAGGTCCAGGTCACTGCAGAAAATCAAGAGGGTGGCTGGGGCTGAGAGCTGAGACACAGGCACAGGTGTAGGTGAGGATATTGTGCTGCCCACAGCCAGTGGTATTGCACAGTGTGATGTGTTTGATTCTATAGCACCTGCTTTAGGAGGCTGGGTAGTCCCTGCTGGAGGGTGGCATCACCTCGAGCTGACAAAGCAATGGTACTTCTCCTTGTGGTTTATTCCTTTGGTCAATGACAGAGCCCCCAGCTGCTTTTCCCACATTGGTATCATCCCCTCTGAGATAGTACTACTTAGGTGTCAACTCCAGGGAGATGCTTCTCTCTGCCTCTCACCCTGCTGTTCTGCTGCTGGTACAGCAATCCCTCCACAGCATCGTAGTTTGCCAGGCTGGAAGGGACCTGGAGGATCATCTAGCCCAACCCTTTAAGCTAAAGAAATACAGCTTAAATGAGATGGCCCAGCATGGCATTTCTGCTTTAGGGATAAAGTTTCCTAAAAACCCTAAAGCTCTTCCTTCCCCATGGCCGAAGTCAAAGGCGTTTCTCTCCTCCCACTGCTCTGTATGGTTACCACCCAGAAGGGGCAATGTGGCCATGATTGTGAGCCATCCTGCAAAATACAGGCAGCAAATCCATCCAGGCTGCTTTCACTCTGGTAGTGCTTAGAGAAAGGTCTAAACTCCCAAGAAACAAGCACACTATTTTTATCTAATCCCTTTGCCTTAATGACTGAGAGTTGGAGGGCTTTCATTATTCGTAATTCAGATGAGGGTGTTTCGAATAGTCCCTGGTGGCTTTTGTCTTCTGCCTCCAGCTCTGCTCATGCTTGGGTCTCCTCCTGCCAGGTGGGACCATGAGGCAGCTGTTAGCTGATCCCATGATCACATCCTAACAGCTCCACACTGCCCAAGAGTCCATTACGCAGCCCCATGCTGATCTCTGGGTGTGCCAAGGTGAAACTAAGAAACATCTGCCAACAGAAGGAGCCCTGTCTAGCTCAGTTCCCTGCAGCAGCATCCCCCTGTGACAGGATGGGATGGACTCTCTGGAGGGGAGACGGGGTGGGTTTTGTCTTCTTCAGATCAGGCAAAGTGAAGGCCAAAGCAGTGGAAAGGAATAGATGCGGTTTTTGTCAGCTCCATCCGTGCTGGCGAATGCAGATCATGAATTACACACCCGCCAGATGACAGGCTGACATTTTAGCTCCAAACATTCTCCTATAATTAGAGAATCTAATGCAATACAGGGAATGGCTCCATTTTACACACACATTATCGTAATGCCTTTAAATAAGATAATTGATTATGCCTCTGCATAAGAAAGTAAAATATTCGGTGTAATTAAAACCGACATTCAGCTTTTGGCAAGCTGACAGGTGAGGCCATGTGTCATTTTAGAAACCCTTAAAGTGATATTCACACCCATAGCCCACTTCCCAAATTTTGAGGAGAGGAAAAAAAACCACTCACAAACCCCTTGTTGCTGAGTTGCTTTTTATCCTGAGCTCAAATGTGTTTTCATGAGGGATTTCTCCTTTTTTTCCCCGCTCTCATTTATCTTCATTTCAGCCTTGTAGTGTCGGCTGACAAAAAAGCCTGCAGTCACACCACGGTGAGCAGGGATATTGGTAGATCCCGTCTGATAAGCAAGATTTGCCTGGCTTTCTGCTCCAAGCAGATCCCTCCGAGGCATTTGTACGCAGTACTGCTGAATCGGCAGTCGGCATCTCCCAGCCCACTTCTGTCCTGATGCTGAAACCGCTCGTGGGTTCTCCTGAAACACTGATGTTCACATAGAAGCTGGGGAAATGATTTGTCATGCAGCAGCTGTCAAGAGCCTCCAGGTCCTTCCAGACAAGTGTTGATGTCCCCGGTGCAATGGATGGATGTGATGGGGCAGCTGAGGATGGGACAGACGAGGGGAACAAGTTATGGTGAGTCTGGAAACACAAAGAACTGCACCAAAGGTCTGTGGGAACATGGGGCTGGGCTGGCAGATGCTCTGTCCTTGGCACCTGGGTTGAGGGGCTCTTCATTCTTTATGAGTGCTTTTATTTTTTTAGACTGAGGGGTACTTGTTGCTTCTCTTGACCATTGTTATGGTTGGAGGAACCTGCGAGGGCTGCTTCTGATCCAAACAGTAGGTGCCATGAAACCTCCTGGCTGGGGTTCTATCCTGCTGCTAATGGACAAAGTTTATGTGACAAATCACCACCGCCACTGGGTAGTAGAACCTGCTGCCAGTAGGGTCATGGGGTCAGTGATAGTGTTTGAGGTCTGGAAGATTTTGAGGGCATTCTTTAGGTCTTGAAAAATCATCTAAGTTGTTGTTGCTGATCTGCTGCCTTGATATTTGCTGACTGCTGTGTCTTGAAACTTTGCAAACTTTTGTGCACAAAAGTCTTGAATACCTTCAGTATCCCTAAACCTGCCCTTTTGTTGCCTCATAGTATGTTTCTGGTGAGATATGGGCAGGACTTGGGTGAGGAAACTCAGTCTCTGCCCTCTGTCCTCTAGTTGCATCCCTTTTGAAGAACATGGTTTTCCCGAATAAATGGAAGGGCCAAGGTTCTGACTGCTGAAACTCCTCCCACCTGGAAGCATGGACTTGGTTCAGACTTCCTTCCATCAGCTACCACTCCTTTTCCTTCAAAAAAAAGCCAGAATTGTTCCTTCTCTCAAGCGTGGACTGCCTGGCAGGGAGCTGCTCCTTCCAGTCTTCAAAGACTCGGTATCTGCTAGGCCAAGTTGACATTTCCAGCCTATTAAGGGTCTGTCTTGGGGGACTTTGATTCTGCAAAAGGTGCAAGAGGGTCCCACCTCGTGGCTTGTACCTTCCTGTGGACATGCAGAGTGCAGAACAGCACTTGTTAGTTGTAGTTTTGGTGGCACTTGCTCCACAGCATTGTGACCCAAGCTTTCAGCTTTAGATGACCTTCCCTGTTATGTAGTTGCCAGTCCAACTGCCCACCCACTGCTGGTTTCCCCTGGGCTTTACCCAGTGCACAGGTCGTTAAGACGTTCAGTCAATTAGATATCTCCCAGCCTCCAAACTGGCTGTAGAAGAGTGGTCCTGCTGCCTTCCTCAATATGCCAGGAGATTGTATCCCTCGGCATGGCCCCAGCAGGGCAAGGGCAGGGGAGCATCCACATCTGAGCAACCCCTGGGGGGATGCAGCATGGGAGGAGAGGATTTCCCTGGCATCACCCCTGTTCCATCTTAGGGTGAGAGGTCTCCTTGAAGAAGGGAGAAAACCAGACTCACTGGGCTGTCCGTCTGGGCAGGGCTCTGGTGAAGGGAGGAGGAGGGGGTGAGAAGCAGCACTGTCTGCCCTGCTTGCATTAGCAGGCTGCTCTGGCTTTCTCTGCTGCTCTTGAGGCCATTACGCCAGGCTCAATGGGCTGTGGTTGGCAGCACGGGGCGCCGGAGCCCACTGGGACACCAGCAGCAGGCAGCTCTCCCCTTCCTCCGCTCTTAAGTGGGCTTGTAAAAAAATCCCCATATGCCTATGTGCCTGGAAAACAGTGACATGGTTAACCGCCTTGTTTAAGAGCCCTGCCTGGCATCCCATGGCACAGCCTGCCCACGGCATGGGGAGAGGAGGGGCACTGGGGTGGCAAGTAGGGGTGAGGACAGAGGGCTGTCCTGGCTGTGGATGGGTGGCAGGCAAGTAGCAGAGTGATGTAAAGTGGGTAGATGTGGTGTGAGATTCCAGTACCAGTTAATGGCTGCCAGAAATGATCTAACATTGGGGTCTGAGGGGTCAGCAAACCCTAGAGACGGGGCTTTACCATGCTTGGTAGACAGAATGCTGAGTCAAAGCCTGAAATCACAGCATCTTCTTGACTATGGACTAGCTATGTCCCACTTACAGAGCAAAGGCAGCCCTGGCTAGAGCCCCGTAGCCTTTCAGATTGATATCCAAGGCTTCCAGGAGTACAGACAAAGTGCATGTGGGCCCCCAAGGCTGGGTAGCACACAGCAAGCAAGAAGAGACCTCAGTGTGGGACTCTTTTCCATAGCAGAGTTGAGAATTTGCATTGATCTGCCTTCCTCAGCATCCTGCACCCCTCAGTATCCTGAGCCACTAACCAGTGCCGTGCATGGGGAACAGGGCTAAATGGAGTATGCTGGGACTGCTGAGAGAGGGAAAGGTCCCCATAGCTTCTGACCCAGAGCAACTGTTTCTCTTGAGGGTCTGACACCCCATGTGTGATTGAGAAGCCCAAAAAGGGACACCGTGTGATGCTGGGGCACTCCATTGCCTCCATATTCCCACAGATCAACCTTCACGGCCACTGCTGGTAGCTCGATGCATCATGAGCTGTGTCCTGTTGAGCCCTGAACCTGCACCATGGTGGTGAGAGACGGGCAGCCTGGGAGACCACTGCCAAGTAATGGCTAGGGCAGCATTAAGAGTTGTCCAGTGCGAAACTGAGGCATGACTTGCCCTAAGGGTCTTAGCCGTTCTGCCTGGCCTCCCGCTCTATTTCTCATGTAAGAGAAACCCAGGAGCCCTGATCTTCCCAGACTGCTTGGTGCTTCCTGCTCCTTCCATGCCATTCCTCTACTTGTTCTAGGTAAGCAAGACACCAGAAGCAGTGCCCTGCTAGAAAGTGTTACTTGGATGTCCCTTGTGCCTTCAGCTCCTGCTGTGCCCAGACAGGGTGCTCATGTGCCTCCATGGTCCCTGGGCTGTTCCCTCTTCCACTGCCACACACAGGCTCCCACAGCCCATCTCGCCCCCTCGCCAGTGCTTCCAGCTTCCCATGCTTCCCTCACCCTCACACACCCACAGATGATGCACAAGAGGAACCTGTGCCATCAGCATTAGTCACCACTACTGTAGGAGGAAGGTTGTGAGCAGAGGAGGAGGAGCAGAGCTGCAATGTGACGGGAGACCGTAGTGTTAGGGACAGCCACTGACTTGGGTGAGGTGTCACCACTGACTGTCCCACTTCTTGTGGCTGGAGCTGCGGGGATAAAATAATTGTGTGGCTGGGTTTGGGTCTAGCAGTGTCCTGGCTGAGGGCTGTGAGTAGGCTGTTAGGGGGCACTGATGCTGAGCTGGATCACACGTAGAGCTGCTGGTGTGGGGGACATGTGGCTGAGATTTGGTCAAGAGAGGGGCAGAGATGGGAGTGTTTCCCTGTGATGGGGATGACACATTTCCAAGTGTTCCAGGAGGAGCTGGGTGTGAAGGAATGCGAGGGTAGGCAGATAAAAGCTGGAGGAGGTGGATTGGGGAGGGGTAAGCAGTGTAGCCTCTGTGGTTTGGCTTACCAGAGTGGGTGAGAAATCAGCATGGGGCAGAGAGACAGTTCTGGGGCAGCTGAAAGCACCAAGGAGGGCTCTAAGGGGAGCAAAGCCCCAGGACATGCCCCTTCAAGCAGTCTTTAAGTAGTGGCAATGAGATGAAGAAGGATCCCCAACAGCAGCAGCCTTGGCTGAGAAAAGTAGAGCGATGGTCAGCTGGGAGGGGAAGTCTGCCTGACAGCCCTTTCGACCTGCAGTGTCCTAGTCCTGTGGTGCATGTGGGCAGCAGATCGGAGGAGACTAACCACAGACACTTACTTGCACTGCCTCCTTTCTGATGGATTAGCCTCAGCCCAGCTGTGCACAGAGGCAGGCTGCCTTTGAACTGCAAAGCAGACAGCTGCCCTGTTCCCAGGCTGAGTGGAAGTGCAGCCAGCAGGAGAAAAGCTCTGGCCACTGGGGTGCTGGTGGATTTTGGCAACAGTGTAGTTGGCCATGGTAGTGAGTGGTGGCAGTGGCACTGTCCTTGGCTGGGTGGGTACAAGCTGTCCTTCAGATCTTCTCCAGTCCCAGGTGGGCTTAGAGACAGGTGGCCCTGCTCAAGTGAGACCTTCTGCTGGTCAGTGAGCTATGAGAGTGTAACACAGGAACCCACTGTGATGGCAGCTGCTCCTGAGATCTTCTGAGCATCTGTTCCCTGTGAACTGCTGCTTCACAGCTGCCCATAAGCCACACGCCTGGACATCCTCTAGAAACTTGTTGTCTCCGTGTGTGTGGTGCACGTCGTGTGTCTGCACCTGAGCCTGTTCCTCCCATGCCCAGTATCCACAGTGCACACCTCACTCCATACCTGTATATATCGTACCTCACACATGTACTGCATCCAGACTCCTCTGTGTACTGCTGTGTGCTCCTCTTTCAGCCCATATATCATCAGGTTGCTGTGATTGCTTTCCCCATGGTGGGCTGCATCGTGAAGGGCTGGATCATCTAGATGATCTTAACAAGACTGTCTAGAGTGGCAGAAAGGAACTGTGGTGATTTTGTTTTGGGCATTAACTGTCATACCAAGCTCCAGGTCTGATTTTTTTTCCCAGTGAGGCTGAGTTGCCAAACTCCTCTTCACACTCTTCCTTCGTGTGCATCCTTGAGCTGCCACCAGGAGAGCACAGAGGGGAGGGCTTTCAATAAGGGCTGCTGGTTTATCCGTGGACCCTGGAACACCGAGGCATTGATAGACGACTAATGAATCACACCATCACTTATGCATTAACTTCTTTGAAATGCAAAGCACTCCCTTGATATTTCATAATTTTCCACCTAGCCCAAAGCAAACCCCAACAGGCAGAGAAAAGCAGGAAGAGAAGCAAGGTAACGTTTCCACCTTGTGTCTCACAATGATTGCATCAGCCTTAATTGCAATGGGACTTTCTGCCCTTTAAAGCAGTTTGGCATTTGCTGTAGTCTCAGCTTTCCCGCCTCTGGCTGGCTCTGGCTCTGAAATGGTTTCTTTCATGCATTCAAAAGAGTTTGTAATTAACAATCACATTGTTTTCCTTTGAACAGAGATACAGAAACAGAGAAACTGGGAGCTAAGTGCTGTATGACTGAGTAGCATTTCACTTCCATAAAATGACTTTTTTCATTTTACAGGAAATTTCGTGCTGATGAGAGGTTCAGGGAAGTAGAGAGGCTTCACTCACCAGTTGGCCATGAAGCTTGGGAAGACGAAATGACTCTCTCCTGTATCGGTGGCAAAGAAGGAAATTCTGGCTCAGCTGCCCTGTTATCCTTGGTCCACATTCTTGGTCCCAATGCATGCCCGTGCAGAAAACACCCCTGCCAGCACTGCTGCCTTCACAAAACAGTCCTCCGTGGGAAACCAGCAGACAAGAATAAGTCAAACCAGGAGTATCTCAGCTCTGTGTCAGGCTCCTGAGCTACCCTGCGAGTCAGACCAGAGGGAGCTTAATTTAAAGCCCTGGCTCTGTCAACAAGAACCAGATTACAAACTTCTTCAGTTCTGGTGCAAAACTTGGATGGGAGGATTTTTGCCTCCATCTGTTCTTCACATAGACAATCTGCCTTCGAAAGACACTGCTGCATAAATCTGGAGGAAGCATAAATGCAGAAGCACCTGAATATTGTTTAACAGATGGGGACACACATTTTTCAAACAGAGATTTCCCTTACATTGCCCCATTTATTTTAGAGGATGTTTTTCAGGACCATCCTTGCAAAGCTGTGGCTGCCAGGGAATAAGATGGCATCTCAGTCTGAGGTTTGTGGCCAGCCAGGTTGATTTTCAATAGCAAACTTTAATGTGTGAACACAGTTGTGACATTTCTGGTTTGCTTTCACCCCTTCCAGTGCCAACTATTTCCCAACCAAACTCATGTTTCTCATCCCAACCTGTCAGGAAGCCCATGGGCTGCAAGTGTTTGATGTCACCAGCTCCCACCCTGGAAACAAGGTGGGTTGAGGAGTTCATCGTGCACCTCATGCAAAACTCACTCTGGCATAAACAAAGAACACACCCGGGGACAAACCCGGAGTTGTGTTTTGAACCCTGTAAATCCCTGTGCACACTTGTCTCTCTCCTTCCCCAGAAGGCAGTCCAGTGGCTGCCCTCCTGTTGATCTTTAATGCATTTAGCACAGCGGCTTTCAGCTTTGTCAACTCAAGGACCACTACAAATTTCCCAACTGTAGCACAGCCGCAGACTCTTGAATGGCAGAAAGGAAATTGCTTTTCTTTGCGTCTTTTCATGACTCCCTGCAAGTAGTTGCTGGACCCCCAGTCCTCAAGGACTGCAGATTGAAAGCCACCAACTTATCAAGCTGCATATGGAGATCGCTTTAGGTAACATCTCTGGGTGGGAACAAGTTAACCATCAAATTTATCACACAGCAGCACTTCACGCAGACTCAGAAGGGAATAAGAAGCTACTGAAATTGCAGTTGGAGTTCTGAATATTCCTGGTAGAGGTGGGGACCTCTTCTCTGCAGCAATGTCCCTGCTTGTTGTCAACAGTTTATCTCAGCTCCTGCCTGGCTCATCATTAATGTCATGGGTTGATCAGCTGATCAGGTCCAGGATGAGACTAATCAATGAATTTAGTTAATGTGCTAATGGGCCAAAACAAGAAAAAACAAACAAGGAGTGTTCAAGACCACTTATAAAGTCACAGGCAAAACCACACTGACTCTATTTGGGGAAAAACAAGAATACACCTTTAATTCACACAACACAAAACCTCAACACAAAGACACACAAAGATTAATCACATGTTCCTGTGTAACTGGGCCAAGCTGCTATCTCCACCCCCTCAGGGGGAACAAACCTCCAGGAGTTCTTTTCCTTGTGGGAACATGATGTTCATTTTTTAGTTCACACACACGTTCCTCCAACGCGCCGATGGATCTTCAAGGGCCAGTTCCCTGTTCCATGTGCTTCCAAGCCAGTCTTCCATTTGCAGTGCGCCGATTCCTACGGGCCACAAATGAGGGACAACGTTCTTCATTTCAGCGAACATTTCAGCAGGCAAAACCTTTCCTCTGCTGATCTCCAAGGTTCCAAATATCCCCCTCTCTGTTCACCACATCCCAATGGCAAAATGGCTGCCATGTCCAAACCAATGACATGTGCTCCTCTCCAAACAAAGACCAGACAAAAAGTAACTTGCTCCCCAGAAGCAGGAAACAGGAAGCTCCAAAACTAGTTGTGGCAGTTTGCAGAGCTGCAAATTCAGCTTGGAATTCCAGGCTGCTCATCACAAGCTGCCACAGTAACTCCCCCATCCCTCAGGCTGAGAAATCCACCCAAATTCAAACCACAACATCAGGGTGAGCAGAACCCTGGCTGTGGAGCCACAGAGCTCTGCCTAGAGAGAGGAGTCTGGCTCCTTTGCATCCTCTCCAGCACAGAGGCACAACAGATGCTGCACCACTGACCCCAGACATTCAAAGCTCAACCTTCTGGTCTCCAAATTCAAACAAAGATTTTAAATGCTGTTTTCTTTCCACTTGCCTCTTGGCTCTGGAGCCAGTAGGTTGCACTCAAATAATACTCACAGCTTCTGTTTATTTTCCCCCCAGCCACAAGAAATTTTTCTTTTTGTTTTTTCTCAGTGTAAACTGAAAGCTGAGAGTCTTGCTGAATCACTTGTCTGTAGGAACCAGGGCTTTAAGGAAAATAACCACTATTGGGAAAGTGCTGCATTCGCGTGAGACTTGGCATCACCACCAGGAGATGAAACCAAGAAGTGATGTCATATGGCTCCATCAGGAAGGATAACATGAGGATTGTGTTTGGGCAATGTACACAGCCCTGGCCAAAGGGTAGGACTCTGTAACTTGGGACAGGCAAAGGCGATGCAGATGATGATGACAGGTAAGCATCAAGCTGAGCCCATCTTGGTCTTCCCCGTTTTCTGTGTCTGCACCTAACATGGGAGTCAATGTAAAGATCATGTCTTCTAGGAGCAGGGGGAAATGCTGTGGGGCACTGACCAGCCACATGACAATACGAGGACAGAAGCTGGCTGGTGTAGGGAGGAAAAGAGGAGGAAATGGGGGAAGGAGGGCTAAGGCTTGGAAGTGGGAGAAACACATGAACTACAGCAGGCTGTCCCCAGGGCAACCTAAGTTGAGCCTGAGCAGCTGTTTTCTGTCTCAGCAACCCCCAACCCTGCTGATCCACAGCCCTGGACTTGAGAAGATGCAGTGGGAAGCACAAGGGAGCTCTCTGTCCTTTGATATGTGGTGTAGAATGCCATGGACAAAGACCTTGTTCTCCCAGGACCATAAGATCTCAAAATCTTGCTGCCAGGAAAAGTTGCAGCCTCAAGAAGATGCGAAAATATGGGTGCATAGGATGGCCTCCACATTTCTCAACTTCCCTTCCCCCTTCTCCATTCTTCAGTTGTTGTAGTCTTCCTGCGAGAAAGTGGCTGTTGGAAAACAGAGAGAGAAGACAACAAACACTGCTGTGGAATTATTTAACGAGACAGAATGAATTGCATTTGAAATCATTTAAATGGGATCTGGGAGTATTTAACTGCAGCACAGGAACTTAACAAGAGTGGGAAAGGATTTTGCGCTAATTGCTGGCAATGATATACCTACGGAGAGAGAACATTCAGCAATTAGTAAGCAAGGCTGTAATTTCAGCCTAAGGTCCCTGCCTGCCCTAGAATATGGCATGGATTATCTGCTGGAAGGAAGGCAGGGGATCTGATCTGCAGGTGACCAGAGAAAGGAGCAGATGAGATTCTCATCAAGAAGTCACTAACCAAATTTTTTAAACAGTGGGATGCAAAAGATGGGTATGGTGAGACCGAACCATCCCTTTGCATCACCCCAGGGGTGACTCCTAACTGCCCATTCTCCAGCCTGGCATGGACTGAGATTGACAAAAATGAAATGGAACAGCCCCATCTCAACACTTACTGGGTTGTTTTACCCCCTCCTTGACCACCCAGATGTGGATGAGCTAATCTTGCAGTCAGTCTCCACCCTGTGCCTGAGTGGTGGGGCCGCAGGGACAAATTCAATAATTTCTTGCAGAAAACGTGGCAGCTTCAGGGCATCCTCAATGCTGTTGGGTTTGAGGAATCAGCAGGAATGCAGCAGCCTTCACAGGAGATCGTTGGGTGAGGATGTAGCAATGGTGGGGTGACATGGGAGGAGGGTTGGGGAAAGGAGGTGAGATAAGGTGGGACACTTTTGTGGGTGCAATGATAAGCAGACAAGTGCCTGCATCTGCCAGCGAGTTTATGGAGGAACACTGCACATGGTCCTGAGCCTGAGAATGGGAACCTTGCTTTCCTATCAAATACCCATATAGGGGAGACCCCACGGTCCCACTCTGCTGAGCCTGCAAAGTTGGAGTACAAACGGTGCCCAGCAGCAGGTCCTAAGCCTCAACCTCACCAGAGCTGAGCTGCCACAGCTCTAGACGGGACAGTCCATGCCAGCAGCAGCCCTGGGAGGGTGTCCTTTCCACAGGGGAAATCAGAAAGCCACGAGCTCTCGGCCGTGTCCCTGACACTCGGCAGCTGCAGACAGCCTCCGCCAGCCTCTGCTCATTGTTTCCTTGTGCTGCTGCTCCCCATCTCCATTCTCTCGCTGTGATGCCCCTGTCTTTGTTTTTTTGTCTTTCAATCAGTTTTCATCTCAGTAATTCCCATTCAATGGTTAGTCCCTGATCTTTCTAATTGAGATCAGAGCTTCATGTAATAGGAAGGGGGGGAGGGAGACTATTTTTAATTTGCTACGTTCCCATTAATAACAAGTTCTAATTAAAAAACCTCCATCTTCCATCCTCCCAAGTTCAGAGGAAAACTCTCTGCGACTTCTGTTGGAATCTTCTCCTGATAAATTGGTACCACAGCCTCCTAGAACAGCTGGTCCTCTTTAGCAGGCATAGTAATTAATGGGAATAATAAATGCATTCAAAGCAGGTTCGTAACCCTCCTTTCTGTGCACTCAGACATCTCTTTGCATTGCAAGAGACACGCATCAACATTTCCACTTACTCAACAGGCCCAAAAGAGCTGCCTACGTCTTAACAAGCTTGGGTTTCTTTAGCAGTCTCTATCCCATAATAAACCTTATGACACAAGGGGTCCTTGGGGATGAGGAGTTTGCCTCTGAGAATGAAGGGGATGCATAGACCATGAACCCTACCTTGGAGCATCTCTGGTTGTCAAGGACTTTGTGGCAGTCCTGGGTTTTGTACTGCAGTTCCACAGCCTCTGTGGGGCAGAAAGCTTGGAGCCCACCTCCTGGAGAAGGGTCTCCAGTTTTATGGGGCGTAGACCCAAACACATGCCCTGCTTTGATGGGTGGGGTGAATGTGGGTACAGCTCACACTCATCCTGTGCTGCTGATCCAGCCAGGACCAGCCATGCCTGTGCTCCTGAGCGATGCTGCCCTTGATGTTGCAGCAAGAGAAGGTGAAGTGGGAGTTTGCTTTGTTACTGATTTATATGAGTCTTTTAGTTTTTCTCCAGCTCCTGCTCTGCCTTGCTGCCTCCATCTTCCTTCCTAGCACATATTCAGATAGGCAGATATACCTGCCTTGACACATCCAGAGACGGGGAGATGAGATTCCCAAGGCCTCTTCTCCCAAGAAGAAGGTGGAGTGAATACAGAGTAAAAGCTAAGGTCACACCATGAGCTCGGGGTGAGGCCCAGGCATTCCGATTCCCTTTCCTGGGCACACGAGGCTGCTCCCATGTGCTGACATGAGGACAGCCTTGTCCAGAAACTAAGGCAGCAGGGACCAGAACCAGCCTGGGTCAACAGACAGTGGAAAGCAAAAGCATAAGGTGCAAGGAGCTGCACCCCTCCTCTCCCTGTAGTGCAGTCTCCATTTACACCAGATGCTGATCTGCACTTCCTTGGATGTGCGTATCAGCTCTGCTGGGGATGGACGACCCCTTGCTGTAAGTCTCGCTTGCTTTGTTCTCCATATCTGAGTTAATGGACTCAGGAGTGACCAAACCAGGAGCCATCAGTGCAGATATCCCCGAGCTGAGCAATCTGTCCTGAGCAGTGAGTTCAATTAAAGGCTCATTAGCATGAAATCTTATCCAGCCCAGCTCCCATTTGCCAGCAGGAGGTTCTTCTCCTCCCTGTCCCAAGCCCTGCTCTGCGGTTAGAGCACACTGCTCCTGTTCAAACCCTCCAGTTTTGCTAAAACACAGCAGCTGCTGCTAATAAACAAACATATTGATCATAGAGATAGGGGCTGTCAGGGACTTAATTCATGAATGAAATGTGCTTAAGAGTGCCCAGTAGGCAAAGGCCCCACTTAAAAAGCTTGTAGCCAAGATGGTGCTTGGAGGTTGTGAACCAAGAACCTTGGCAACTTCTCAGCCCTGGGATGTCGCAATCTGAAGCTGGAGTAAGAATCTGGGGATGAAATTTATTCATGGGACAGAAAGGATAAGAGCAATTTTCCTCCTTATCAGCGTAAAGCATCACTAACAAGGATTAAGCATGAGGCTTCTGGTTCTGCTCTGTCACATAGGGAACATCTGAGCAACTCAAACATTCAGGGTTAATTTAAGGAGAACACTATCAAATACTCCACAAAAAGCAATCCCTCCAGTCCTTCAGGGCTCTGAGCCTTGCAAAGAAACAGGAGCAGGACCAGTGCCTGTCTGCTGCAGTGTATGATACCCATTGCAGGGTTCAGGATGAGCTGGTGCAGCGCCAGTCTGAAACTAACACTGTGTTGGGGACACAAAGTAGAGCTCCCAGTGGAGGTGGTGGAGGCCCCATCATGGTCAGGCTTGATGGGGCTCTGAGCAATCTGTTCTAGTTATAGATGTTCCTGCTTGTGGTAAAGGGGTTGGACTGATGACTTTTGGAGGTCCCTTCCAACCCAACCCATTCTGTGATTCTATGATTCTAGGTTTCCAGCATTTCTGTTCCCCTAACAGAAAGCAGGTTTCCCTGGTTTTGGACCAACATTTCCCTCCACAGACAGGCAGTAAAACTGTAGGACCAAGGCTGCTCATATTGCTGCAATGTTCACACCTGCTGTTGTTGGTGAATCGCCAACATAGCGTGGAGCTGCATCTAAACAAGGTACAACCAGCTCACAAGTGGCCCCCTGCAGAATGAGGTGGGTACCCTGGAGACAGAGGATGCAGAGAAGGCAGAGATACTCAACGCTTTCTTTGCCTCTGTCTATACTTCTAGGGGTTGTCTTGACATTAGATCCCAGACTGCAGAGGAGGT
>VXBP01000655.1:6920-28191 GCA_013400115.1 Rhinopomastus cyanomelas | reverse complement strand
CTGCCCTGGTGAGACCACACCTGGAGTATTGTGTCCAGTTCTGGGCTCCTCAGTACAAGAGGGATGTGGAGCTGCTGGAGAGAGTTCAGCGTAGGGCAACAAAGATGATAAAAGAGGTGGAGCACCTCCATTACGAGGAGAGGCTGAGGGAGCTGGGTCTCTTTAGCTTGAAGAGGAGAGTGATGGGTGACCTCATTAATGTCTATAAGTATTTGAGGGGTGGGTGTCAGGAGGATGGAACTGGGCTGTTCTCGGTGTCATGTAGTGATAGGACAAGGGGCAATGGTTGTAAGCTGGAACATAGGAGGTTCCACATCAACCTGAGAAGGAACTTCTTCACGGTGAGGGTGACGGAGCACTGGAACAGGCTGCCCAGGGGGGTTGTGGAGTCTCCCTCGCTGGAGATACTCAAGACCTGACTGGATGTGTTCCTGTGTGACTTGGCTGAGGTGATCCTGCTGTTGCAGGTGGATTGGGCTAGATGATCTTTCGAGGTCCCTTCCAATCCGTAGTGATTCTATGATTCTAAGTGGATCCCACATAGACAGGGGCTGTAGTTACAACAGAAGTATTTGAATATAGTCCTTATAAAGGCAATAAATAGCGAGATGCAGGGATGTAGGCTGATCTGTAACAGGTTTCCCCACTTCTTTCTTTTGGCCACACTTGAAAGCAGTTGTTAAAATAGGTCTCAGTATTTATGGTCCTGGGATGGGGAGGCCTTGCTGCGAGTTTGATGAATGAACTTTCAAGGACAGGAATAGCTGTCAGTCTGAAATATTTATCAGGCTGAAATCTCCCTGCGAATCATGACATAGTTTTGGTATCTCCAGTTTTTTCTCCCTCCCTTCTAGATTTGAAGCTGAGATTTCCCAAGCAGAAGGAAAGTCTCCGGATCTCTGACGAGACACATCCCAGGGGGATCAATCTTTAGGAAGGTTAAGGGAAAGCTGCCTGCTGCACTCGTTGCAGGGTTACTGGGGTGGAAAGCCCACCTCAGAGTTTTTGCCTGTGTGCAAAACACCTCTGTAGGGAGGCCTGGAGAGTCTTCTAAAATCAATGATGTTTGTGCTCTTTGCAGAGGGAAAGAAAGATGGAGTGTGTATTCATGGGCACTCAGCAGCTGTAGCAGCCCCACAGCAGGAGGCTGCAGGGAAAGCAAGAGACACGGGTACAGCATTTGACCTCTGTGCAGCACAAACACCGCTCAAACGATGTTATTTCTCCTCCCCATGGCAGCAGCAGCCACTGTCTGAAACGGCTGCAGTATCCTGCACTAGCTGACCTGCCTGGGCTGCTTCTGTTGCCCTCACCCCAGGACTATGCTTCAGAGTTTCCTGCTCCATGCACAGCAGGAGATGGAGGCCCCTGTTTGGATGGACTGCATACCTCCCCCAGCATGTGTCTGGGCACTGCTGCTCTAATACCTTTGCTGAGGGCCTCTGGCTGAGGAGAGGCTAAGGGCTGTCATGGCCAGATGGGTACAAGGGATTCTCCATCATTCTGCATCTGATCAACAGCACAACACCAATCACTGCCTGAACTCCAGCTTCTTCCTCAGCTCCTGCATCAGCAGGATGGGACTACCAACCCTCTCCTAGGCAGTCTGGATTCTTTGCTCCTCATCACTATGGAGGAGGAGGGGCTCTGTGGTCTTACACCAGCACAGATGAACCTTTCTCTTTTGCAGACAAAACCCAAACTCGGTGGAATGTGTTTCATTTCTGGCTCATCTTTCAGTGCTGCTTTTATAAGTCTGTTGTGTTCTGCGACTAAAGCGTGACTTGAAGAACACTTGAAGAGTGTGAGGCCACAGCAGAACCATGTCCCACAGCAGCCTTGTTAGTGGATGCCTGAGGGCACAAGAGTCTGCTGAACAGGAGAAAAGCAGGTTTTCATAGGGATCTGCTGCTCAAGAAAAGACTGAGAGCCATGAGTTCTCACCAGTTGTGAAGTTTCTAGGCTCCTCAGTTCTCTAAGACACTCAGATCCTGCAAGTTAATAAACGTCTAGACATGATCTTCTGAGACGGGGGTTGAAAACTCCCAGCCATTCACCTGCAGCAAATGCCAGCAAAGCACATTTGCTTGAGGTTTCTTGAAGCTACCACTGAAAGGTCAGGTCTTTCAGTGAGAGGAAAAGCTCTCTTCTCCCTTCTAGCTGTTCCATCAATACTTGTTTTTCCTCTCCATTTACTTTTACCTTCTAGTTCAGAAAAAACAAACAGAAAGAGGGAGAAAACATGCTGCTTCCCATGACAGCAGGTTTTACTGCTAGAGTTTGGGCTGAAGTCCCAAGTATACACTGGGGACAATAGTGGAGACCAGAAGTCATCAGTGATGACCAGTGTGGTGCACTTCTATGGGCAGAAGTGAGACACGATGTTTTTTCTCCATGAGCTCCCTTTAGCCTGCCTCATCCAGCCTCCTTTCCAATACCTATCGCAGGAAGGGCAGATGGTGTGTGCAGGGAGAAGGGAAGGTGGGAAAAAGCCTGTGTTGTGTGACAGCCATTGCTTTAGGCCTCACAGATAGGCAGCAGATGGAAAACAAGTTTTGCCCTCACAATGATTTATCTGAAAATAGTGACCACTGTTGTAGCCCCTAAAGCTTCCTTGGAAAGTAGCCTTTGAGGAGATGCTTGTAGCCCTGCAGGGAGGAAAGCAAATGGCTTTCCAGTCCATTGAATGTCTGCCATGGAGGTCACCTTTCTAGGTTGGATGGCTCCTTCTTCTAGCAGCCATTCCACAGGGTTTGGGCACAAACAGCTGGCACTCTTCAAGCTGGGAAAGGAGATCTCACCAACTGGCATGGGAACAGGAGCTCCTTGCAGAGGATTGGAGTCTTCTCTCTTGCTCATCTAGTTAATGGCTCTCTGCTGAGTTAATCACATAATACCACTTGGGATAATATTCCTTAACCCACTTCTGAGCCTTTGGTAATGACTGCTCCAGCTGCAGCTCATGTCTCTTCCACTTGCTGCTCTCATCCCTCCCTTCTTCCCCATCTTTGTCTCATTTCTCTCTATTGGCCATTATGGCCTTTGTCCAACAAAGCACTTAACCAGGTGTTTCACTGAACAAGGAACCTGGCCCTCTCCATGTAGTGAATCCAGAAGCCTGATGCAGGAGGCATCTGGCCACCTTTGCCCTCTGGACATCTGGGGCTTTCATGGTGTGGAGAAGCTCTTGAGGTATGGGTAGAGCAGCTCAGAAAGCCCTCAGAGAGCCCTTCTGGTTGTGATCTGCAGTAGTGACATCTACTTGTGTGTAAAAGTAAAACAAATCACCAAAACTTTCCTCTCTGGGCTTGGGCAGCAGGAGCAGTGCTGTCCCCAGGACATGGCAGGGCCATCCAAGCAGTGCCACATGCAGGCAGAGGAGGGCTAAGCTGCTGCGAGCTCTGTATGGGAGGAAGAGCTGAATGTGATGGGTGCTGCCCAGCTGTGGAGGGCAGCCAGAGAGACCTGGGAAGGGGTACAGGCAGTGGATCCCACGACATCTTCTCCGCTTGGTTAGCTGCCTGTCTTAGGTTGTTCATGCCTGTGTTTGCTGCTTTCATGGACCCATCACCCAGAACACAGTCTGTGCTTTATATCCCAGTCAGATCCAGTGTCCAAGAACAGCCTATTGGAAAATGTAGGATGTTATTTTTGCTGCCACAGGAAAGCATGTCTCAGCATGGCTGAGGAGTCTACTGCAGAGGTAAAAATATTTCCTGTGTGACCAGGACCAAACCCTTTGCCTTTCACCTGAAAAGAGCGAGACTCAAGGCTAGCTTCTCACACTGGTGCCACATCTCTGCTGCTCAGCTCCGTAACAAGCCACGGATAAGACAGCGGGGCTTACATTTCAGGACTTAAATATTCAATTAATCAATGGAATATTCCATTAGTGTAATAATCACTTGGCATCGTCTGATCTATAGATACATCTCAGCTGGGCCTTGCAAATTGATTTCTGATGAAGTTCTAATTGACTGCACAGGCAGAAGAGGACCTGTCTGAGCATGCTGAAGTGGGGCTTGCAAAGGCTCTGGCAGCACCACGTCCCCCCTTAGGAAGGGGAAGGAGGAGGGGGAGGTGTGATTTATGCCCCATTTATCACGACAGCCTCTACCCTATCCTGTTTTATTGGTCCCAAGTGGGGCATGAGAGCTTACGGCTTTAATGCGGAAATTTGCAGGCAGCCGGAGACCCCCAATAGCTGCTGACAGCTGCTTGTCACTTGTGCAGTCAGTGCCGGGGGGACCCTAAATCCTGAACCTTCTAACGCTGGATGTGGCTGTGGTGTGAGTCGAGTGGGGAGGGCTCAGGTTTCCTCCACTGCCTTGGCTCCACCACCCCTCTGGTAGAGCCAGACCAGCAAAGCCATGGGAGATTCTTCTCTGCTGATGTAGCTCTGATCATATGGGGATGGATGGGTGTGGAGGGAAGCAGCGGGTGATCCATATGTGTCCTTCTTGCTCAGCCATCCCGCCACCCAGTCTCTTGAGTGCTGCCCTTTCTGCGCCTGGTGGAGGTCCCTGAAGGGGGATGGCACTGTGGGAACCATCTGGGCTGCAGAAGGGTTGGGCCTTATTGTGCAAAGTTGGGGACTGCCATGCCGAAGTCCCCATGCCAAAGGCTCAGCCATAAAGACTTAGGCAAACTTTGCCCATGTTGGCAGCTTGGCTGCAAATTTGCCTTGCTGGGGTGGTGGTGTAGGGGGAGAGCTTATGATCATGGCAAGCCCTAGGAGAAGCATGTGATGCATCTGCAAGTGCACACACAGAGAAAGCCCAATCTCTACCATCCGGGTGGTATGTGTTATACCAGGGGATGGTTTGTGGAGGTGCTGCCATCACGCCCAGAGAAGTGCATGGAGAGCACATTACCTGCACAGAAGTCCCACCACGAGCTGCCCTGGTGAGGACTGGCATACGAAGGGCTTGGATTGCCACATCAGCCCTTCTAACAGCCCTTCTTTTGCTTCCCAGACCCTCTCTAGGGACCTGCTGACTCAATCTGCACTTTCCTGAAGGAGCTGCTAAAAAGGAAGGTTTTGGGGTTTCCTGCTCCAAGCATTGGTGCTGGGAAGGGGTTACGATGGTGGTTCCCAAAGCATGGGCTGACTTTGCTCCCCTCCTCCTGCCTGTGTGGGGACTCCCAGGCAGGGGGAAGGTGACAGATAGTGATTTTGGGAACACTGAAAACAACATCAACAAAACCAATCAAAGTGTGTGGCTGGCTGCTGAATTTTAAGAGAAATGGCTGCATTTTTCAGACATCCAGAAAGTGTCTGTAACTTCCCCTCCACCCTCTACCTGCATTAACGTAGGAGACAGCCAGGTGCTTAGAGGTTACTTTGCAGGCAATGACTGCTCTGTAAAAGGCGACTCATCTCAGAGATAGGTTTTCTTTTATTGAACATCAGGCAGAGTGGCTGAAACCTGATAAAAAAACTCCAGAGCAATACTTGCCCCCCCTTTTCCAGTGAGGAATAATAACCAGCCAAATAAAAAGGCAATTGCCTCGCTGTGGGCACTGCTTTGAGCAACGGCTGAGCCCGTCTGGGAATGCAGTTTAGGTAAATGCCCAGTTAGGCAGATTTTGTAGGAAGACCTTTGGATTACCACATCCAAACCTCTCTCCCATCACTGTCCGTCACTGTTATTTTAATTCTTGCCTACTTATGGTATGAGAAGGGGTTTCAAATGGTTGAACCCCCACATAGGGAGTTTTGCTGTTTTCACTGGGACAGGATTACAGGCCAGCCATGGTTTGCAGGTCATTGGCAGGGTGGAGTCAGCCAGAGCAGCTGCTCTGAGTTGGCTCTATGTGGATCCCATACCATAAAAACCATATTCAATATAAAGAGGGAAGGTTAATAAGGGTGATCTTTTGTTATGATCCTGTTCTTCCTTCTCCTCCCTATCTCTGGAAGGGTTGCTTAGCATTCTACTCCTGAGGACAGCTTTTGTGTTTATTGTGACTGCTTTACAGGTACTGGGATGAGGATAACTGTGTACTTTGTATTGGTGGTCCTTTGGCTGAATCATTAAATCTGCTTTCATTTTAACCTGTGTGTCCCCTTTCCTTTTCCCAGTCTGTCTTCTCTGCTGGGGAGGAGTCATTGGATGACAGAGTAACTGCTGTGGCTTAGCCCTGGCTACAGGTAGGCAGGAGTTTAGGTAACAACATTTTCCCTGGGACTATTAGGGCTGGGAGGACAACAGCATGATAGAATATATTGGGTTGGAAGGGACCTCTAAAGGTCATCCAGTTCAAGTCCTCTACAACGAACAGGGACATGGTCTGCAGGTGCAGCCTTACTCAGGACCCTGGGAGTCACCTTGGGTTGTGTCTCTTTCCTCACAGTGAGGAAAGGTGCTCTGAGACTTAGGCAGTTCTAGCCAGGAGAAGGCTTGTACTGGAAAAACAATGTAATACAAGCCTCTTCTATGTGGGGAGAGTTACTCTTCCCTCATGGCAAACCTGGGGCATATACTGGGAATCAGTATTCCAGTATTTCTGTGGCTCTAGCTGTTTCAGAGCAGTCTTGAGTGACATGATGTGACTGATTTCTAGTTTGTTTGGCTTTGCTGGTTTTTAAATTAGTGATTTTAATTACTCAGTGAGCAGAGCCAGAAATATAAACTGCTGGAAATCCAGCTGAGAGGAGCAAGGCTGCAAGTAGGATAGCACTTGGGGAGGTAAAACTTATTCCCCTGACACTTGAGGGATATTCCCCTCCACTGTCATTCCCTTCAGATCTTTGCTGGAGACCCCTTCCTCATCCAGCTTGGGCAACTGGCAGAGAACATCCTCTCTCAGCAGCCTGTGAGTGCTCCTCTTGGGGGATGTGAGGTTCTTCCATTCTTATGGAGAAAAACCTTTCTGGAAATGTCCCCAGACTCCCCTTCCCTCTGCATGATCCTAAACACAGAACGTTATTTGGTGACTATCCAGCTCATTAGACTCACATGGTCTATGTAGGCTGTCCCTTCAGGGGTGTACTTTGGCTGCCCTCATGGTTAGATCTGCTGTCCATACATAGAGCAAAGCATGGTTTGTGCATGGCTGAGGCACAGCTCTTGAGCTGAGCATCCTTGGGTGCCCCTGGCCTGTTCCTGGTGTCTGAGGGGGCAGTGCCAGTGAAGTCTTCTCCAACCCTCCAGGACAGGATTTGGCTGTACCTGTGAGCCTCCAGTGATTATATCCACTGCAGAACAAGAAGACCTTGATCCCCAGAGCTGTCAGCCCTATTTTTATCAGCAACAAGAAATTCAGTTAGGATCTGCATTATTTTTTTCCCCAGAGAGCTGCTTGTTTGTCCCTCTCATTTTTGCAAGCTGCATGGCATATGGGGCAACCAGTCTGTGTGTGCTGGGAAAGCATGTCCAGCCTTCTGCATTCTGCAGATTCCCACACAAATATGGAGGCTATTAAGCAGAAGTTATTGAGTGTCATCATTAATACACTGGTACATGATGGGATGGGAATTATTTTTATGCCAGAGCCTTGCACATATGCTCCCACCCTGACAGGGGATGTGGAAAGAGTGGCATTGCCCTCAGCTGGGCTGTGGAAAACCAGCCCTCATGGGGACATGGCTGAGGTGGTGCCAGGTCCGTAGGAACAGCCTGGTGAAGCCAGCTTGGCATTTTCTAGGGCACCTGGTTTTTGTGAGGGGGTCTAGGAGCATGAATGCCTCCAGGAAGGTGAGGGTTGGTGCTGGGGATTTCATCTCCTGCACTTAAAATGGAAAGAAGGAAAGAAAGAAAAGCTGATTCAGATAAAACTTCAGGCATCTGATTCAGAGAGAAATGAGCAATGGAAACAACTGTTTTATGTAAGCTCTGTAGATCATTTAATCCTTCCCTTGGGCAGGATTGTACCTTTCCGGTGGTCTCACACATGATGCTGCACTGGTGAAGTCTGGCCGAGCTACTTTTCTTTCTCCAGCTCCTGTCCCTTGCCCTGGCTCCTGCTGGAGCTCCCCCAGCCCTGTTTCACTGAGATGCCTTCCCTGCCAGGTCCCAGCCTGCCTCTGGCCATGGCTGGAGATGATGTCTGAAGCTAGTTTCTCACCAGCATGACTTTTTTGGGCTTCTGTAACATCCCCAGTTTGTTCTTCCAGCCTGGCTGTAGGGCAGGAACACGATGAATCAGTTCCCTCTCCTGTCACCTGCATCTGTGTAGGGGGTCACCTTCTTCATCACTGCCTTCCCAGGGACCAAGCTAGAGCTTTTCTAAGAAAAACATTTTCCCTCTGTGTACTTCACAGCTTTCTGTGTGATGAAATACCATTTCTCTCCTAAACGAAGCTACAGGCAGTTTATTAGCTTAGCTAATTAACCCATAATCAGCGTTTGGTTCCCCTCTAATCGCAGGCTGCTCAAATCTTGGGTTCATGGAGGGCAACCCTGCTATAGCACATGTATCTACGAAGGGGGGAACCCCAAGTGTGCAACATGTCACCAGCTTTGTGGCTGCTGCTCAGCAATGGTTCAGGAAGCAGAGAAGTGGGTTGAGAAGCTGACCCAGGAAGTCCTGAAATCCACATATCTGCCTAAGCAGAATGGTTCCCCAGGGGGTGATTTTTCCCTGATGTTTCCAGTTAGGTTTTCCTGTCCCACCAGCAGTGATCCTTCCATAAATCCATACTGAATCATAGAACCATTTGGGTTGGAAAAGACTCTTGAGATCATCAAGTCCACCCAATAAACCTGTTCCACCTATCTGCTAATCAGGTCTGCTGAAAGCAGTGTGTTTCGCAGAAAGTCTCTGTGCTTCTTAATTCACTAATTGTCCCACTACTTCTGCACCAGGTACCACCTTCCCCAGCGCCTGCTTTTGCCCTTCCAGATCATGGTGGGTGGACGCTCAGTTCTCTGCTCTAGCCAAGCAAAATGGATTTAACTTTCTTAATGTTTCCCTGTAAATCAGATTTCTGATTATTGCCGCTGCCCTCTGAACTCGCTGCCGTTTGTCACTCTATTCCTGGTGCTGCGGTGCGCCGACCATGAAGAGACAGTGTTTGAAAACATCCTCAACTCGGGCGGCGATCTAACGAGGCGGCATATAAAAATACTGTTACACGGCGAGCTGAAGGCATTGTGCAGCTCTGTAATCATTTTCAAGACGGTAAAATCATTCTGCAAGGACAGCCTGTCTCCACTCTGATAAAATCAGGGCCAGAAAGGCAGCCCAGCTCAGCTTCACCCAAAGGAACAAATTGCAGAGTTGTTTTTTTCTCTTCCTTTTTTTTCTATTGAGGATTTATTTTGAAGTAAAGGGAGCTGTCATAAAGCGGGGCAGATGTTCAGAAGATCAGGTACAAGACAGGTGAAAACAAGGTGGTGCTGCTGGTGCTTTTACTGCTGTGTCCCGGCTGTCCCCAGGAATCCCAGGCTCTCTGAGCCTGGTTGGACCCACAGTTGAAGTCACCCTCTGCTTCATCTCCCACAGCAGCTTGTCTTGGCCCCTTCCCACTTGCTTTGCTGAGCAGCTCTTCCTGTGCTTCTTGTCTGCTCTCCTCCACATCTGCGAGTCTTGCTGTGTGCGAAGGAGGATGAAGAAAATGAATCAGGCCAAGAAGATGCCCAAAGAGCAGGTGAGAAGCCTACATTTGTGCTGGAGGTGGGTCTGGTTGGAATTGTTATCAGTTTGCCTGTTACTGGAACACCTGGCTGTTAAAGGCTCCACAAAACAGCCCCGGTGTCTTCTCGCCTTCCAGCCCTATGAGCACATGGGTTTTTCTTCTGCCCCAGCATCTTCCTTTCCTTTCTTATTGCCATCTATCACGCTGGGGAAGAGTGAATTTCATTACAGCTAATGAGACACATCATGCATTTCTTGAAAAACTGCGATTGGAGTTTTGTCCTCTGTCTTCTCCTTTGTCTGGTAAACATGGATTGCGTAAGTCCTCAGCGTGCTCACGGGGTGCTCAGAACATTGTCCTTGTTTGCCATTGTTCGGGTTAATTTATGCCGGGTTAGATCTCACCCTTTGGAAAGAGTCCAGGGTCCTGGTGGTGTAAATTTTCCTGATTTATGTCTCTCCCCTGAAAACAAGGATTGAGGGAGTCCCAAAGAGAGAAGAATTCAGGACAATTCTTGTCTGTTCCTTGCTCCTGGCAGGGAAAGCTGGGATGGTTTGGGGTTGGTAAGCACAGACCTTTCATCTGTTTATGGAAAGAAGGAAAATTAAATCTCATGGCCTGTTTGTGAGAGGAAATTGCCCAGAATAGCTCTGACAGAATAAGCTATTCCACAATAGCTCCCCACACGGACACTCGAGCCACTTTGTTCCAGGCTAATTAGTGTGCTTCCAAGCAGAGTAATTATTCTGGAAGGGAAATCTCTCTTCTCCCGCAAAGTACGTCTACATGGGAGTAGCTCTTGGGGAATGGCACAGGCGGGCCATCTGCAACGGCTGCTGCTGCACTGACCAGCATCCCCTTGCTGAGATGCCCTGGCCTTGGAGAAGTGTCCCTGTTTGTGGGTGTTGCATGCATCCTGCAGAATGGATGTATCTAGGTGGTTACTCAGGTGAGGTGGGCTGGGGTGGCCTCTCCCAGTGTACGCTTATGGGCCCCGAAGGACGTGGTGATTCAGGAACTGGAGAAGATTGCACCAATGCAGCTATTTTATGTCTTTTTTCATCCCTCTGTTCTATGACCATGCTATTAAATGTCTGCTCCAAGGGCTTTCTTCTTTCTCAGAACGTCTCACTCTTTTTCTAAAAGCCTTTTATTTTCCTCACCTACTTTGCTACTGACTCACTGAAGAACCCAGATATAGTCTAAACATTTCTCAGGAGACTGACTGATGCCTCATGTGGCTTGTTCCCCCCAATTCGAAATTCTTTTTGTGAAAGATAAGGACTTCTGTGAGGAGAGAGCTGTGCCTCAAGAAGGGGGAACATTTAGTCAGGTTTGGTGCCAAACCATCGGACTGACTTTGAGTTCCTGGAGATGGCTCTGATCTCCTTCTTGCTGCTTGTGCCACACTCAGTGGAGGTTGACTCCACTTCTTATGCCTAGGGACACAAAGTAGAGTCTACCAGCAGCAACTAGTGTGAGTACCTGCATCTCCTCCACCATGTGTCATGGAGCCAACCTGGATTTGCATTTATCTGGCAAAATATTTCTGTTTGGGAGATAGAATCTACTCTTCTAAACTTCTACTCTTCTTCTTGTCCATCTTCATCCAATCCAGGATCCTGCAGATGTTTTGTAATCTTCTTGTATTCAGGGCCTGACAGGCATGGCTCAGCCTTAAGCAGCCTCACAGCTGCAGTCTTCTCTTAGAGCTGTTGAGAGTCTCAGCCCAATACCTTGACCTTGGAGAAGGGACTCAAAGTCCTACACTACTCTTCTGGTATTTCCAGCCCTTTAATACCTGGTTACTCTTCACTGAGGCTTAATCCTGAGCAAATGGTGAGTTCATTGCTGGAAGATCAGCAGTTGGGGCTGAGAGAGCTAGATCACAGAATGTTAGGGGATTGGAAGAGACCTCAAAAGATTATCTAATCCAATACCCCTGTCAGAGCAGGATCATCTAGACAAAGTCACACAGGAACATATCCAGGTGAGTTTTAAACATCTCCAGAAGAGACTCCACAACCACCCTGAGAAGCCTGTTCTGGTGCTCTGCCACCTTTACCGTGAAGAAGTTCCTTCTCATATTTATGTAGAACCTCCTATGACCCATGCTGGATCCTTTCCTTCTGAAAAAGGTTTAAAAGAACTTAATAAGTGGTTTGGTGTCAGTTGGAGTCCTTCATGGCCCTAAATGCTGCCATAGTCTATGATCTGCCCACTTTGGAAAATTCATACTTGCTGTCCACTGGCCCGTATGTCCTTGTCAAACTGCAGATCTTCCATCTACCATGAGGCAGCTAAACCTTCCTTCAAGACATATCACTAGAAGCAAATGATGGCTTTTAATTTATAGCTTCTCTCTCCTTCATCTCAGACTCCATGGAGTCCCAGAGAAACTCTGGGGTCATGTGATGGAAAATAAAGTGGGTTCCTTGACTGCCTGGCTGGAGTAAACCCCTATTTGAAAGCACTTGGGTTGCACTCACACAGCTCTGAGGAGCTCAAATGTGCTCAGGGAGCTACAAGTGTCAGTGGTGTAGGGTCATGAGGTCTCCAGGGTGGAGAAAGCATTTGAAGGAGGACAGTGACAACATGGATGGACAAGGGGAATCACCAACACTTGAGGTGTCAAGCTCAGGGGAAGAAATGACTTCTGCAGAGAAGTAGCAGCCTTACTAAATCTGATGGTTCCTCTGTCTTAGCCCAGCTGCTGCAGACTGTGGACCTCAGTCCTGGAGGCCCCCATCTAATCGCTGCCTCCTTTCAGGCAGAGAAGAAGAAAAACCTGGGAAAAGCGCGGAAGCATTTATGGCTGAAAGAACTGAGAGAAGGCTGGCAAGGATTAGGGGCTGATGTGGTGCAGCAGTAGCAGAGCCGGTCTTCAGAGTCCACACGGTGCCTCTCAGGGCCATGTCCCTGCAGGGGCTAGGCAGGACATGGACCATACCAGAACTGCCGCAAGTGGAAGAAGTGCGTCTCGTTGAAAGGTGGCCCAGCTTTGCTAGGAGACTGGGGAGAGTCTCCTGCTCCCTCTGCTGGCCCTGCCACACTGGCCCCAAAGAGACTGGTTGGGGCAGGAGCTGGCAGCAGTGGGGAAGCCTCAGTTTCCTTCCAGCACAGAGGAGAGAAAGCAATTACTGTCAGTGAGCAGCAGACTGACACCTCATCAGTGCCTGCAGTGACTGATGCCTCCTTCTGAGAGATTAATTGTCCGAAAATAACCGTACACGGAGAACAGTGCAGTTGTGTCTCTGCAGAGGAGTCCTCTCCTCTTCCAGCACTGTGCTTGAGTGGGGACCCCTTTGTGGTCCTTCGAGCTCACCAGCCATCATCTTTCTGTGGGCACCAAACTCATTCAGCCCCTGAAAGCAGCCCCCAAAGGGGCAGCACAGGGAACAGTGTGGTGTCAGCTAGGAGCAGAGATTTGGTTTGGAGGAACTGGGAGGCTTTGCAGCCTCTTGAGCTGCACCTTCTTGTGGTAGAATCAGGGTTTATAAGCACCATCTTGGGTGCCAGCCCTTTGTGGCAGGAGCAGGGCACCCCACAACTGCTCCTCTGTCTCCTGTCTTGCTGAAGCCCTGGTTCCTTGGGTAGCCCGTGCCAAGTAGTTAATTTCCCAGACATCTTCCATGTCTCTGTATCTTTCTTCTGAGCTGACCCCTTGCTCCAGCTTTTTCTCCGCTGGAATTATGTCTCATCTGTGGAATCTAGAGAGAGGCAGTGTGTGGAAATTTTGCAGATCCACCTGATTGCTGCTGCTTTACCCAGGCTTCAGCTGCTTCAAAGGGTGCAAATGCAAATATTGACAAGCTCAATAAAAAGCCCCATCTAGCAGGTCAACAGCTAAGCAGGCTGTCAAATGAGGGGGTGCAGGGAGGAGGTTTGAAGAGAAAGTCAGTATTTTTAAACAATTTCTACATGCTGGTCTCTTGTCTAAACCCTAAATAATCCTGAAATAAGGCCGTGTGGGTTTGTTACCCTGCCTCAGCCCTTGCCAGCAGCTCATCCCACCCCAGGCAGGGAAGCTGTGGTTCCTCTTGGTGTTGAAAATCCCAGATTCTCCTTGTTTGCTGAGGCTGGCAATTTGCATGGAGCAGCAGCAAAGCTGTAATGTCCCAGGTCACCCAGCTCTCTCATCGCATGGCCCTGCCTGCAGCCACTCCCTGCTCCCTGGTACCCGATATCCTCATTCGGCCCTTCCTTAACGATGTTTGCAAAGATTTCCACTGGCAAAGCAGGATGCTGGCTGCAGTCTTCACTGCGTTCCTCCTCCAGGATCGATCTCCACATTGGAGCTGGTGCTGTTTGATCTGCTCATTGCGATGCAGCGGAGGGGAGCAAGTCCAGGGAACTGGCCTCGTTGGAATTAAGCTGCCTCTCTAATGCAATTATCAACATCTGTTAACCCTTCGATCAACACAAAGGAATGCTGTCCAGGAGTGGTAGAGGGGAATGAGACATCAAAGTCCCTCCTTGCCCTGTGCTAAATAAAATGAAATGTGCTTGGTTACTAGGAATAATCAGGCTTCCCCAGCTCCTTTGCCGAGGGTTAGGAGAGTTATTTAATATGTGCAACTCACTCTGTAGAAAGGAAACATCTGGGAAATGCTGCAGATACCAGCACCATCTCTCCCAGTGCTGCTCACACCCAGGTGAGAGGGTTGCACCCATGGGCTATCTCCCACCCAAGGATTTTGCAGTGTGTCACCTGCATTGGCTGTGTGAGGAAGGTGCAAGTTTACCAGCCATTTTAGCAAATAAAGAAACAGGGATGCACAGCACATGGGAGCTGTGCAGATTTGGGACTGGGGGGACGAATCCTATTCTGCATGCTGCTCTGCTCTCCACCTGGGGGATCCTTGGACTTGAAGACATTGGTAGTTAGGAAGCAGGTGTTGACTGACAGTGCTGCTGTAGGAGCACAATGTAGTCTCGGGAAATCAAGTTCAAGGTGTGGGGTTTTCCAAAGTCTCTGTGTTTAGAAGCAGGGTAGCTAGAACGTTGTCTGGACCTTGACATTAGGAAAAATGTTTTCATAGAAAGAGTGGTCAGGCACTGGAATGGGCTTCTCAGGGAGGTGATTGAGTCACCATCCCTGGATGTGTTTAAAGATGGTTTGGATGAGGTGTTGAGGGATATGGTTTAGGGGTGAACTTGTAAGGCAGGGTAGATGTTTAGACTCGATGATACCAGAGGTCTTTTCCAACCAGAGTGATGCTGTGATCATTACCTTTGCAGCCAGAAGAACCCATGAGACCTCTAACAGCTCAGCTCTGGCGGTGTGTCTCTTCCTCAAAACAGGCCAAGCCTGATGGCCCCCTTCTCCTCCAATATGCCCCTAAGCTTTAGGAGGAACTGGAGTGACAGCATGACAGGGCTGTCTCACCCTAACCTGTCCCTGGTCTGGATCACAAGACCCTGAAGCTACAGCCTTGGAGTTGCCACCTCTGCTCCACTTGGTGCCTGCAAGGATGGCTGCCTGGACACCAAGCTGAACATCTCACAGCAGACTCTGATGGCAACTAATTTCCCCCTACCTCAAAATTTTGTCTTCACAGCAGAAACATCAAGCAGGCTGTACAGAGAAGAAGAAAGCTGTACCAGAACAAGCTTGGCTTGGTTCCCACCGTCAGTTTGATTCCCTCCAACAACAATCAACCAGGACAGGAGCATCTGCTTCGCTCAGAAGGGCTCATAAGCATCATCTGTGCACCCCAACACAGCAGCCGTGAGCATTTGCCCCAAACTATTATCAATGCAGAACTTGTCAGGCAGAGAGTCTGTGAATGTACTTCTCACCCTTGTTTCTTCAAAACCCTGCTGCATCCTTGGCCTGGTCAGAGGCAGCCACCATCTCCCGGGCTTGGGGTGGGTTTATGTGTGATGCCCAGAGAGGTCTCAGAGGAAGATAAGCAGAGGGTGCAAAGGCACCTGCCCAAAGCAGTCTGGGGAGGGCAGGGACAGCAGAGGCACAGGATGTTCTTGGAGTAGACCGTAACAGCCTTGTCCATGCTTCTCCTTTCTTCCTCCTGACAGCTTGACAACCTAACAGGAAAAATGAAGTCAGTGAAGGGAGAAATGTTATCAGGAGCCCTGTGCTAAGAGGGCAGACAGGCCAGATTGGAGGAAAATGAGAAGCTGTCCAGACTAATGCAATCATTTATCACATAATCTTGCTCAGCAGTTGGGCAGGGAGTCTGGCAGTACCTGGCACTCAGAGGAGGCTCTCTTGGCCCTTGGTACCCTGCTCCAGTTGGTGAGAGTTTTTTCTCCTGGATGCTCCCCAGGGCTTGAGGTTTCCCTTTCACCACCACCATGTTGTGGTTGTGGTACCTGCCTCGTTTTGCTCTGCCTGTGGTGCTGTGTCCTTCCTCCTCCCCAGAGCCAGGCTGGGGGTTACACTGCTTCACTTTGGATCCTGTTTTAGAAAAGATGGCATCTTGTCAAAAGGTTGAGGGTGATCTTATTGCTCTTCACTCCTGAAAGGAGTAGAGAAGTATGGGTCAGACTCTTCTTCCAAGTCACTAACAATAGAACAAGAGGAAACGGCCTCAAGCTGTGCTGGGGTTGGTTTAGATGAGACATTAGGGAAAATTTCTTCATGGGCAGAGTGGTCAGGGATTGGAACAAGCTGCCCAAGGAGGGGATGGAGTTGCCATCCCTGGAGGTGTTCAGAAAACCTGTAGACGTAGGACTAGGGAAAATGGTTTAGTGGTCATGGTGGCATTGGGTTGACGGTTGGACTCGATTATCTTGCACGTCTCTTTCAACCTTAATGATTCTACGATTGTTGAAATGCTGAGACATTTAATCACTGGACCATTTTGGCTCCACATTATGTTAGCTGCTCTCCTGGAACCTGGATTTAGTGCTTCCTCATCCCCACCCACCAAAAGAGACATCACTGGAAAAGGGGTCATCACCAAAGTGTCACCAAAAAGAAGCAGCTAGGGAATTTCTCTCCCTGCTCATGTTGCATCTTAGGGTTTGCCTTGTGTTCAGGCCATATGTGATCTGCACCCCAGGGAAACAGCCAGACATCAAAGGGAGACTTCTGGTGAGGATGAGCTCATTCACCCCTGCTCGACCCTTCCTGAGAGGCAGGGGGCTGGGAGCTCCATGACCACTCAGCAGCTCTTTTGTCTTCAGAATCCGGAGCTGTGAGGGTTTGGGGCAGGCTAGTCCACCGGTTGCAGCTGCTCTGCCTCTATCAGGATCCGCTGCTGCTCTGCTTCAGCCTCTACATTGGAGGGAGACCTACACTTTTCTTTAGACCTACTCAAGGCACTCAGCATCTCGCACCAGGGATGTGCTATCAAAAAATTTGTGTGTAGAGTCACAGCCAAACAGTGGGGCCTGGATGTCCACTGAGCCACATCTCCTGCACTTTCTCTCTGCAGCTGATGTGTGGGGACTTTGCAGTTGTCATCTTCTGGACCTCCAGGAGAGTGGTGATGTGCCAAATCCTACTGCTAACCTGTGCAGACCTGGTCACAGATGAGCACCTTGCTGTATAATTACTAGCCTGGCCACAGAATGAGAAAACCAACTTCTTCACTGCACTCAGATTTTGTTTGTTTGAAACTTCTCTGAGGAAAACCACATTTTCAGGAGCTGCAAAACGAGAGTTGAGCTGTGCAGGGCAGCAGCTCAGGGCTGGGGAGAACAGACTCAAATCTTCTCTCTGCTTGAATTATTTTCCCTCCTGGACCCTTCAGTGGCTGATACTCTTGATGCTCCATCTGCAGACCCCACTCCCTTGTGTCCTCTCACCTTTCCTGGCTGTGGAAAGCAGCTTGTTTCAAATAAACTTTTTGGCTGGGACAAAACATTCAGCAATGCTGCAGCCAGGTCCTGCATTTATTCCTTCTCCAGCTAGGTTCCGGGATGGTCCCCTCCTTCTATTCAGCTCCATTGCCATGTCCTTATCACCCCTTTCCAGAGCAGCTTCAGCTTGTACTTTTAATGGGGATCTGCTCTGTGCTGGAAGGGCTCTGTGGCTCTTACTTCCCCCAGAACAGCCCAAATAGAGCTGGAAGAGGTGTCAGAGCCTTCCTGTGCCTGATGAGATCCTCCTCAGACATTGCTTAGCCACCTCTGACCCTTAGAATTCCCACCACATCGTTGTTTGCCTCCTAAACTGCTCCTGCCATTTTTCCCCCTCTTTTGCAGAAGAACCATCAGGAGGAGAGCTGGCAACCCCAGGAGGAATGCAGCCCCTCTGTGGCAGAGGACACTTACAGATGTATCAGTAGGACCTCCCAGCATTTGCCAGCTCTGACTGTCTGCTGGGGCAGTGCTGGTTCAAATCCAAGGTAAGGGGGAGGTTTTGCCAGCATGCACCTCATGCTGAGGACCCAGCAGACACGGAACAACAGCAGCCACCTGTTTTTCGGTGTAGCAATGGAGAAGCAGAATTTCTCAGACTGCTGCCTCCTCCAGGAATACAGAGTGTTAACTATTATTAATGACTCCCTGTGACTTTTAGTATTAGCTATACACTAATTAATTGGATTATTGCTATCTCCTCTCTTGGAGATGCTTGGGGGTGGCATGTATATTTGTTTCAATACATTCCTTTCAATACAAAAATGGGACAAGAAAGAACATGTGTCATGTTATTTGAATAATACAGAGTGGCAGAGGTGAGCAGAGATCTGGGAGGCTTCGCCTGGGCGGAGTCTGAGATTAGCAGGGCCAGCACCAAACCCTCCACAGGCAGGATGCCGTGATTCAGTGCATGGTTTTGCTCTTCTCCAGCTATAAAGATACAAGAGACTGAAACTAGACCTTAGATACAAGACCCCTTAGCTCCTTGTATCTGAATCAACAGTGAGTCCCTGCAGGTGAGTGGCCAGGCAGCTCCGCCAAGGCTAAGGCCAGGAGAAAACCAGCAGCAGATAGTCTCTGCATATGGTGTGAGGGTAACTCTGCCCCCAAACCTCATAATAAATCTTAAGAGGAAAGACTGAAAGAACTGGGGCCCTTTAGTGTGAAGAAGACTGAGAGGAGACCTCTACAACTACTTGAGAAAGGATCTTGTGGAGTGGTTGATGCTGGGCTCTTCTCACAAGCAATTAGCGATAGAACAAGAGGGAATGGGTTCAAGTTACAACAGGGTAGGTTTAGACTTGATGTTAGGAAACGCTTTTTCACAGAAAGGGTGATCAGGCACTGGAATGGGCTTCCCAGGCTGGTGGTTGAGTTGCCATCCCTTTAAAGATTGTTTGGATGAGGTGTTGAGGGATATGGTTTAGGGGTGAACTTGTAAGGTAGGGTAGATGGTTGGACTCGATGATTCCTTTTCCAACCAGAGTGATTCTGTGTGATCACACTAGTTCCTCTGTGCCCTGAGCTCAGGATGAGCCAGTCTTGTGGTGAGACCCATCGTTAAATGTATGTCACAGGCCCCATTTCCCCAAAAGAGCTCTGAAGAAAGGGAAGGCAAAGCAGCCTGTGTGAAGGCACGTGCGCGCACGAGAGCATCCACAAACCCATTTGCTGTTTAGGTGTCAGAAATAAATTTTACCAGTGGAGTCTGCAGCATCTGATTAGTGAATTATTCAGTTTGGAGATTGCCTTCGCTGTGACCTCATTAGTAACCCCGAGGTGAGTGGGACGCATTAGACTAACCACCAGGCTGTCACCGAGGAGCAGAACTGGGGCATTAAAATGGATTAAAGTGCTTTACCAAGAAGCACGGCACAACTCATAAAATAAAAAAAACAAAAGAAGACAAAAGAGAGAAGACAGAGGGATTGAAGGGGAAAATAAAAGGCCAATAAAATAAATAAGCCATCCTGTTAACTGGCAGCCGGAGGATAAACAGGCAGGTGGGTGGAGGGGCACAGGGGCCCCATGTGCTGGCAAAACGCGAGCCCTTGCTTCGAAACCTGGGCAGCTCTGCGGTTGGCAAGAGGCATCTGCAGGGATCTTCGCTGTCTACTCTGCCTAGGGATCCCATTATCTGCTCAGGGAAATCAACCTGTAGGATGCCAGCCAAATCCCCTTGCCACCCAGCAAAGCCTCCTCCTTTTGACCCCTGTTGAACTGACACCCAGCCCTGGACGTTCTCTGTGCCAGGACAGCTGATGGGGAGCTGAAAGAGAGTCCTTACGTGGATCTGACCTCTAAGTATGGGCACCCCTGTCAGGGACCTCTGTTGTTCTATGCTGCAAACAGGACCCTGGTGGGGACACACACTTGTCCCAGACCTGCCCATGAGACTGACTCAACTGACATGGGGAGGAAGATGTGGCCCAGAGTGATCATTCAAGGACCATGTTGGCCCCCTTAAAGGGGGCATGACATAGGGAGAGAGAGAGGTGAGGTACCCAGTTTTGTCTCCTCCTGACAGGACTACAGAAGGGAGAGGGAGATGGGTTAGTATGACACTCCCTCAGGGTCAGCTGTTCTTTCCTGGGGGGAGGCATGGGCCGATGCGAACAGCTTTCATCTGGGGATGGACTAGTGACTGATGTGGTAGCATTTGTTTGCTCAGCAGCTGTTGCAAATAATGGATGCTAAAAGGCTTTGTGGTTCATTGATGGCCATGCTCATAACCACATGCTCTTCATCCACTTCTGGGGAAGAAATGCAGTGCTCTCCATCTGATTTCTCCAATCATAAGTCCTGCCTTTGATGTGATACGGCCTTGGTCCCTTCACTGTTTACACAAGAGGCCCTGTTGGTGAGAGATGCTCCAAAGTGGACCCTGCAAGAATATCATCCAAGGATCTGTTTCTTTTCACCACTGCAGCTGCTAGAAGCCTGGACAAACACCCATGGCACTAGACCCAGACCTTTACGGGGTATCTCTGTGTCATCTGGTCCTCAGAGACATGGTGAGTTCCCAAGGTTCTTCAATGTATGCAAGTGTTTACTTTTCATATATCTTCATCTGTTCAGCCTGGGCCCATCTGTAACTGGGGAGACCCCAATTTAATACTTTTTCCATGCTTCTTATTATTAATCCTTCAGCTGTCCAAACCCATCTATCCCAGGCCAGTGCAGGAATGGCAGCTTGCTCTCTGTCTCTTCTCTGTGGGTTGGGATATCTGGGACTATCCAGAGCAAGGCTGTGTTGGCTGACTACTTACCTGACCCTATTTGAATCCCTCAGGCATGTCCACGCTTCTCTTAGCTGAACAAGAAGACATGAAGAGGGTAGGACATAAACTACCATAAGTGAAGATCTGGTTTGTGATCACCTGAAGGACTGGAAAGTGTTCAAGTCCATGGTACCAGATGGGATACACCCAAGGGTCCTGAGAGAACTGGCAGATGAGGTTGCTAGACCCCTGTCTATTATATTCCAAAAGTCATGGCAGTCTGGTGAAGTCCCCACTGACTGGAAAAGGGGAAACATAATTCCTATTTTCAAAAAGGGTATGAAGGAGGAGCCGGGGAACTACAGGCCAGTCAGTCTCACCTCTGTGCCTGGTAAGATCATGGAGCAGATCCTCCTGAAGGCACTGCTGAGACAGGCGAATAGTGAAGAGATGATTGGGCACAATCAGCATGGCTTCACCAAGAGCAAGTCCAGCCTGACGAATCTGGTGGCCTTCTATGAACAGGTCACAACATTAATGGATGAGGGGCAAGAGACTGATGTCATTTACCTGGACCTCAGCAAAGCCTTTGACACTGTCCCGCACCACATTATGATCTCCAAGCTGGTGGGCC
>VXBP01000652.1:0-14354 GCA_013400115.1 Rhinopomastus cyanomelas | reverse complement strand
TGGGGCGTTAAGGGAGAGAGCGGTGGCTCGTCTCCGGTTTGCATGCTGTTGGTGTTGCCCAGATCTCTTAGGTCGGAAGGACAGAGACAGGGGCAGGTTGTTGAAATGCATGCCGCCCGCACCGGGGTGCAATTGGGGCGTTAAGGGAGAGGGTGGTGGAACTCGTCTCCGGTTTGCATGCTGTTGTTGTTGCCCAGATCTCTGTCGTGACCCTAGGCCCAGACGATAGTAACTTCCCATGGTATTTTCCTCAGATAGTGTAATGGCATGCTTGACGCAGTTTCTAGGTTTGAGTGCACCAACTTGCTGGTTTTTATTTGTTTCATTCTTTTTGTTTCTTTTTTTTTTCTTTGTCTGTATACAGTTAGGTTAATAAACTTTTATCCAGTATCCTAAGCCATTCATTGTCTGGCAAATTTGTCCGAGATGTCATCGAGACCTTACTTGCTAAAATTAGTGGAGAATCCCCAACCCGCTACAGGACATTTCTCTGCTTCAGGGCAGCATCAACATAGGCTGTCTTCCCCTTTTTCCTTCCCTCTGTAGTGTGCTCTTCAAACTGATAGAGAATCCAAAATGTCTTCAGGCAGTCTTTTAACTTCAGAAATAAGAGGTTTTTTAATATCTAAGATAGGTAGCCTCAGCTTCAGTGTAAGCCCCTTACTGCTTTTTCTGTTACCATTGGACAAAGAAAAGCAGTTCTTTTTTCTCCTTTTACACCTGTGTTCAGTACATTGTGAGACGAATGTCTCTTAGGCAGCTCTAGATTAGATAATTTACTGTCTTTCAGGCTTTTTGAACAGGTATTTGTCTAAAGCTTTCTTTGTCCCTCAAATAATTGAAGGACTGTATCAGTTAATCACCATGCTGAGCTGCAGTACTTCAGCTGGATGCAGTACTTCATCCAAGGGCTGCTTAGTATCAATTAGGTGGCAAAAATTTCCTTGCAGGTGTCACAGGCAATCCAGATGCTTCACAAGATACTGTTTTCCTTTCCGTGCGGTCTAACAGCATTTCCTTTTGTCCAATGTGAGGTTTATTATAACCCTGAGTTTCTTTGCTGCATTCTGGCTGGAATTTGTACAGCTGTCTTAAAATGCTGGCTTGCATTTGTCACTGCTAAATTGCTTCCTTGATTTCTTTGAGTTTGCCAAGACCCAGGCATGAAGTGTCCCTACAGCCCTGGTACAGCTTGGTGTTCTTTACAAATCTGATGACCCTACTTTGTCATCTAAGTCTCTAGTGAAACTCAGATAGAATCATGGAATGCATTTGGTTCAAAGGAGCCCTTAAGAGTCTTCTGGTCCAATCCCCTTGTAGTGAGTAGAGACAGCTTTAAGCAGACCAGGTTGCTCAAAGCCCCATCCAGTCTGTCTCTGGGTTGTCTCCAGGGATGGGGCCCCTCTGGGCAACCTGTGCCAGCCTTTCACCATCTCCCTGTAAAGCATTTCTTACATACATCCAGCCTAAAGCTCCCGTCCTTTAGTTTAAAACCATTTGTCCTGTTGCAGCAGGCCCTGCTAAACAGAGTGTCCCCATCTTTCTTACAGAAGCTGTTTAAGTACTAAAAGGCTGCATTAAGGTCTCCCCAGAGTTTTCTCTTCCCCAGGCTGCACAACCCCAACAATCTCAGCCTCTCCTCATAGGAGAGGTGTTCCAGCCCTCTGATCATTTTTATGGCTACCTCTGGATATGCTCAAGAGGTTCTTGACCTTGTGTTGAGGACCCCAGAGCTAGACACTGTTCTAGGTGAGATCTCACCATAGTAGAGTAGGAGGGAGGAATCACCTCCCTCAACTTGCTGGCCACACTTGATGTAGCTCAGTGTGCAACTGACCTAGGCTGTGAGAGCACATTGGGTGGTTCATGTCCAGCTTTTCATTGACCAGTAAATTACCTGTATTCCAGACAGCCCCCTTCAGAAGTTCACTCAACACTGTAGTTTGGTGATTTACAAGTGTTTCTATCTTTTTTCCAAACCCTTTTGCATCTGTCTCTTTTGGCAGTGTTTTTTAGCTTCCCTCTGAGAAGGGAAGCTAAAAGATTTTTGTATTTTCTTATCAACAGCGTCACTGAAGCTAAGATATGACAGATGCTGCTTCTTCTCGATTCACAGAACCTATTTCCTTGTCAGTAAATTAGGCTGTGGTTTGTACTCAACAAATCCATGTTTACTGTTACTTACCCTGTCACTACTTTGCAGGTGTTTCCAAATGGGAATTTTTTTTATCAGAGTGCCTTTCTGTGACGTTAACTGGATTGTAATTCCCTGGCTCCTCTTTTGTTCCTATTGTGAAGATAGACTGAATTCACAGGATGTCTCCCCAGTTTATTTTCCCTGAATTTTATTAAATCAGAGTGTTGCTGTTTAACCTGGCAGTGACAGTGTAAACTGATTGCTTGGACAGCTACCTAAAAGCAGGTTGTGGTGAGGTGGGAGTGGGTGTCTTTTCCCAAGTGATAGGATGAGAGGAAACGCCCTCAGTTTGTACCAGAGGAGTTTTAGGCTGGACATTATGAAACATTTTTTCATCAAAACCGTTGTCAAGCACTAAAATAGCCTGCCCAGTGAAATGGTGGAGTCACCATGGTAAAAAACATGCAGATGTGTCACTTTGGGATGTGGTTTAGTGGTGGACTCAGCAGTACTAGTTTAACAGTTGGGTTTGATTAAGGGTCTTTTTGAAACCAAGTGGATTGTATGATTCTATGAGTTTATGACCCTGACTAAGTGTTAGATATTTCTATACTGCTTAGTACTGTCCCTGGAAATGGTCAAAAACTCTGTTGATCTGGTGCTCGGAAACGTGGTTGAGTGGGTATGGTGGGGTTGGGTTGAGGGATTGCTTGATGATGTTGGAGGTCTCTTCCAACTGTAACCATTCTATGCTGTAGTCCATGCAGCTGCACGGTGTCATAATGGCCTAAATGAAGTTATAGTGGAACGGCTTTAAAAAGAAAACTTTCCCTTTTAACTTCTGCTTTGAAGTTCAATATTTTAAGTATTTTTCACATTGGAATGCTTTCCTAGTGCAGTGTTTCATCTTGCTAAAGAAAGCATCATTATCTTTTGGGAAATGGGTGTCACCAGCTTTTATTTCTTTTTTGCAGTTTGTCAAATTTGCCAACATCGAGGAAGACACGCCTTCGTATCACAGACGCTACGACTTCTTTGTGTCTCGGTTCAGTGCCATGTGTCATTCGTGTGACCACGATCCAGAAATACAAACTGAGTGAGTGCTGTTCTGTACGGATTACAGCAGCCTGCCCTCACGTGTTAATGTAATCTGCAGTGCAGCTCTTACGATTATATTGAATGGAGTCGTTGGTTCTGCAGGAGGAAAATGAAAGGCTGACTTTCTAAATAGCACTGAATATTGCAAATCGTAGGTGGCTAGAACTCCCTGAATAATTTAAGTGAAACTTTACCTGAATAATACCTGCCGCGTTGCGTGGATTCCCTTCAGAAAGGCACTACTTGTTACTGTAAATGAGTGTGAATTGCAGAACTAACTGAAGAAAATAATGGAGTTACTTATATGAATAGCAGAAGCATATTTTGAGCCTGATATTTGAGAATTACTCATTAAAATTGAATTTTCGTAGCTGCCTGCAATATGATAGTGTGCAATACTGAAATGCCTGCGTGACTTAGGATTGTGAATGTTTACGTTATGTAAGCGCCCCCGTTCTTTTAACTTCAGCTCCCCCTAGTGGTGTGTTCTTCCTGTGGACTGAAATCACTATTTAACTGCCGGCACTGTAGAAAACCTCAGGCTTTTCCAACTGTGTGCTTCAATCTGATGCTTGTTTGAAATCTCTCCATTATTGCGTCTTTCTTCTATTGCTGTGCATTAAATTGTTTAGCCACCTATGAAAAATCCCATGGGCTGATCCAACCCTTGGAATATACTGCTGTTATATTAGCTGCAGCACAGGATTTTACTTAAATGTGCAGTTTCAAAATAGTGAGTTATTTTTATAGACAAAGGTAAAAAACCAAACAGGTCATTCCTGCTTCAGTCTTCTGATTCATCCCTCCTTATTTTGTGTAATTTGCTGTCATCTTATTTGTTGCCTTATTGCTGTGCATAGAGTTCTGCTGTAAACTTTGTCTCTAAACAAGTTAGGATAAAATCTGCTGCCTTCTCCTCTCCTTTTTGCCCTGCTCCCACCTCAATTTCCTTCAGGAAGATTATTCCAGTGAATGGTTTTACAGGATGACCCTGCAAATTGTCTGAGGAAGGACTGAATTCTTAAGCAGGTGTCACTTGTGAAGCCAGTTGTGTTACTCAACTACCTCATAATTTGCAGGCTTCTGTCAGCTGCAATATCTACCCGAAGCTGAAGGTTTACAAATAGTATTCATAAATGTTCTAATGAATTCAGATTTTACCTTTATAGGCTCAGTGAAATGAAACCAGAGATGTTGAACTATTTTCCTAGTGTAAAGCATGTCATAAGAGCTTGGGTTATGGAGCTCAGGATTTTTAGTACAACTTTAATTTCCCCTTGCAAAGGAGAAGTAATGTTAGTAATGAACTAGAACATGGAATGAATTAAGAGACTAGAACCTCTCTGAATCATTTATCAAGTATGATCACTAGGATACCCCAAAGTACGATACCTGGGAGCTGTGATCGCTCTAGGAATCAGACAACCATACTCGTGTTTTGCTGTTCAAATGCTCAGCCTCCACCATTATCTGAGCTTCAGTTTGCAATTTTGATGTAGCTTACTCAGAGAGAAATTTCATCCTTGTGACTTAAGATAGTAGATGACCTTGATTTAAATGTAATCTCGGCTTCAAAACCTATCTGAGCCTTCTTTAGAGGAATGAAACCTTTCCTGTATGTGGTGAAATTTGAGGCTGCAGGTTCCTCAGTATTGCAACCCACGTTTTTCAGCCTCCTGAACAACAGTAAGAACATGAAATTGGTACTAGTGATACTCCAGCACACAAGTGTGGCCTTTTTTGTTTCTCATGTGATTCAATTCTTTTTTCTCAAGTTTACAAAATGTGTATTCTACATCGACCTGGGGAGTTTGGATATATCTCTTTCAAAAGAGATCTGTATCAAGAGCAGGCATTCCTGGAGTTGGCACACTGGATTTGCTGTGGTATACGACAGAACAGATGAGCTATGACTGGGTTTTTCCTTTCAGTAAATCTGTTTTTCCTTCATCAGGATCCGAATTGCTGGAATCAGGGGCATTCAGGGAGTGGTTCGAAAAACAGTGAACGATGAACTTCGAGCAACTATATGGGAACCTCAGCACATGGACAAGATAGTACCATCGTTACTGTTTAATATGCAGAAAATAGATGATATTGACAGGTAATTTTATTTCTGGTGTGATTTCAAAGCAGTCTTTAGGCTTAGTTTTTATGACAGACTCCTTTTCTTTTTGATGGAAGTAGCTACTGAAGTTTACTAGCTGAGTCTCATTGAAACTGATACCACAGCTCTGATTAACCACTCATAAGATTTCTTAAAGTCTTTTCAGCCACCTTCATTTCACCTGTTCTAGATTCTGTTGGCCTATACATTGCTGTAAAAATTATATCACCTTGTTTTGACTTTTCAAAATTGTAAATACTGTACTTTGTAACCTCAGATACAGCACAGGCTTTTAGGTGACTCATATGATTCTGCTAGTTATAGTTCTAAGAACCGAGAGCTTCATTCCCGTTTAGCCAGTAGTAGCAACTGTCTGTGCTGACTGCAGCAGAACGTAAAGGGAAGGTGTAAAATTTACTTACATGTACACACTCTTCCTTTTTTTTTGCTGTCATTTACTTCTGTATCACCTGCCATGTATGCCTTCACACTGTCTATGTGTCAAAAGTGCTTATTGCTAGCACTGGGAAGTTCCTGTATAACCAGTTTGAGGTGTGTAAACAAGCTTAAGTGTCTGCCTTGTGTCCAGAACGGACTGCTTTAAGCTGGCTTGGCAGACAGGCTCAGCAGCCTTGCTATAAAGCTCACTTTTCTCGCTTGCATATGGCAGTCAGCGTGCTAAGTCTCTCAGGTTTCCCTTCTTTGGTTTGGGGGGTATTGGGGGTGGGTTTTTCCCATTCCTCAGACCTGATTTTCTTTTATTTCTTAATTGCCAGTACTTGTCTGTTCTCTAAAGCAAATCTTACATAGTTATATGACAAAGGGAGAATGGCTTGAAATTAAGAGAGTAGATTTGTGTTAGATCTTACGAAGAAGTCCCTCACACTGAGGGTGCTGAGACACTGGAGTAGGCTGCCTGGGGAGGTTGTGACTGTTCCTCCCTGGAGCTGTTCAAGGCAGGATTGGATGAGGCTGTGATCTGGTAAGAGGTGTCCTTGCTCATGGTAGCAGATTGGAACTAGATGATCTTTAAGGTCCCTTCCAGACTAAACCGTTCTATGATTCTCAGATTAAATTACTCAAATCTGTAACGGTCTATTATCTAACCGTGTTTATCTGCTAACTGCATAGAACTGAGGGCACACACAGGCAATAGTAAGAAACAATGGTTTCTGAAACTGCTGTTTGAACAAGGAGAGCCTAGTTACGTTTGGTTTGCTCTTACGGGACAGTACAGGACCCTTTTCCTTTGCTGTACGTTGGTGAGCCCTCAAGTGTCCACTGTGCTGTATAGAGCAAAGTTGGACTGGTGATGGAAAAACTGACCGAGGTAGGATTTGATCAAGCCCTTAGCACAGAGCTATTTATACATATGGCAGATTAATTTTATCATTTGTTGAGCAATGCAGTAGTGGTGGTAGAAAAACAAATCTGTCAAAAAGCAACTGTTAATTAAATATCTCAGCTGGCTCCTTGAAACTTTTTCAACAGAAAGAAAAACTAGTGGATTTTCAAGTGACACATCAAGGCCCTACGTGATGCATGTACGACAGAAAAGCTGAAAACAGTGTTTTTAAATTGTTGATCTGCTGACCTGAAATGATATTACTGAGCATTTCTCATCTTGTTTTATATGTAACTTCGTATTTGTGGAGCACAGAGGCATCTTGGAGAGTAGGCGTGAGAAGCATATTGTTTTGACAGATGGAATCAAAGCACTATCTGAGAAAGAGCAGAAATTCCAGAAAATACCCCCACCTTGAGCCCACCATTCTTGGTTAAAGCTGAAGTACAGGTATAACCATTCTTGGTTAAAGGTGAACTACACATAGGTAAAGTTTACCTAGCAGATCAGTATCCTTTGTACTTGTGAAACCATAATAGCTTAATTGAGGATTACTTCTCGGTACGTGTCAGGTGAGACACTTTATGGAATGAAAAATCTAATGTTGAAACACCTTTTAAAAAAGTTAATTTTATTTGTGGGTGTCATTCTTTTTCCCTATGTCTGAATTCACATTCTAGTTGCAGATGTTTCTAGCAGTCAGGTAAATGTAACCTCTTCTAAACGTAGGATTGGGTTTTTTCCCCAGCTGTTCTTTACTACGATGCTGTTACAGGATAGCATATGTATTGCCAGAAAGACTTACCCTCCCTCCAAGTTTTCCAGAAGAAAATTCAGAAGTCAGTGGTGTGTGTCAAATTATGTGCCCCTCTAAAATATGTGAACCTGGAAATTCACCTAGTTTGTAATGTGTTCTTGATTATACCTGCAAAGCTATGCCAGCCTTAGCTTAGGCAGGAGGACACTCACAGAATGGCTTAGGTTGGAAGGGATCTCAGGGATTGTCTATTTCTGAACCACTCTTGCCTTTCCCCCTTCTTCTATTACTGGATACCCTAGTAAAAAATGACTCTAGTTTTCCTGTAGGGCTGCTTCTCATATGTCTGTAATATTCACATACATTCTCTTTTAGAGGTAGAGTAGAATGTATTTTTTTCTCTGGGTAAGTGAATTGCAGTCAAGCATTCCTGTAGCTACCCGACTCAAAAGTAGTGATTAAATCTTATTTCACGTCTTGTCATATTGTTTGTCCAGTCCTGGTTTTGTGGCATTAAAGATGTCTCATGTTTGAGATACTGATTTGCTCAGAGCCAGTTTAACATGTGCTGTGGACACTGCTGGACTTCAAAACACCCCTCCTTTCAAATCCTTGTTGCCACATTTTCTGACAGTGATTACCTCCAGGAAAGCGGTTAAAGGTGCTCCACACTTCACAGAATCATGGAATCACTAGGGATTGGAAGGGACCTCAAAAGATCATCCAGTCCAATCCCCCTGCCACAGCAGAATCACCTAGACCAAGTCACACAGGAACACATCCAGGCAGGTTTTAAACATCTGCAGTGAAGGAGACTCCACAACCCCCCTGGGCAGCCTGTTCCAGTGCTCCTGTCACCCTCACTGTGAAGAAGTTACTTCTCATATCGATGTGGAACCTCCTATGTTCCAGCTTACACCCACTGCCCCTTGTAGTAGTCTATAAACACTAGAAGATCCTTTGCTCTCAGAAAATATTACAGCTGTGATGTTAATGCTTTCATTTGAGCTGTGCCACTTCAGTATGTGAGTTTTATAGTATAGTTTTTTTTACAATGCTGAAGAGGGAGCATTAACTGACGGTGAGGCTCTTGGTGAACACCTTGTGTGTGTGGTGAACATATTTAAGCTTCCACTGCAGAACTAGAAGTGTGATTAAGATTTTACGGTACTGATTTCTGCAGTCTAAAACAACCCTCCTAATGCATAGTTGTAGAATGTAAATCTAGATGAATGAATCCTCACCTCAGTTTCTGCAATGCGCTGTATGCCCAAAATTCATGCTAGCTCTAGAATCATAGAATCATAGAANCCAGCACCTCAATGTCCTTCCTGTACTGTGGTGACCAAAACTGGACACAGTACTCGAGGTGAGGTCTCACAAGGGCTGAGTACAGGGGCACAATCACCTTCCTGCTCCTACTGGTCACGCCATTTCTGATACAGGCTAGGATGCCATTGGCCTTCTTGGCCACCTGGGCACACTGCTGGCTCATGTTCAGCCGGCTGTCGATCAACACCCCCAGGTCCTTCTCCAGCAGGCAGCTCTCCAGCCACTCTTCTCCAAGCCTGTAGCGTTGCTGGGGGTTGTTGTGACCAAAGTGCATGACCCGGCACTTGGCCTTGTTCAACCTCATACAACTGAGCTCAGCCCATCGCTCCAGCCTGTCCAGATCCCGCTGCAGAGCCCCCCTACCCTCCAGCAGATTGACACTCGTGCTCAATTTAGTGTCATCCACAAATTTACTGAGGGTGCACTCGATCCCCTCATCCAGATCATTGATAAAGATATTAAACAAGACTCTAGGTACAGTACTTCTCAGCAAGTAACAGAGCACCTTAGGTGAAGCGTCTCTTTCCTCCTTCATCAATCTTCCACATCTAAGCTGCTCAATTGAAACAAGATATTAGTAACAGCTTAATGTGTGAAGCACATGAATCCAGAAATACACTTTAAATGCTGTTAATTTGCTCTGGTAATTCAGGTCTCTGTGTGCTGAAAATGAGGTGACTTGTGGCAAAGGGAGAAAAAAACCCAAACCAGTAAAAAACCCACAGCCCAGAAGACTAACCGCAAAGTGTTACCAAGCTACATCAGAAATGGCAACTGGGAAACTGGAAGCTCTTCTGTGAAGGCACTGCCTTGTACTGTTTAAGGTGCAGCTGCTGATTTTGATTATTGCAAGGTTATTAAGTTACAGATTAAAATTTCCATGTGAAATGAAGTTGATATTTTAATGCTGATTTTAATTCCTTCTTAATCTAAAATAAAAATTATTCTAAATTAAGTCATTCCTAGGCTAATTTCTTCCCTCAGCCATCATTTCTTTTCACTGCCCTCCCATCATATCATCAGTTTCTGTTATTCTTTACTGTCAGTACACTTCTGTGATTGACCTAGTCTGTGCTGGAGAGGAGACAGTGGTGGCTACCAAGCCAGTAAAGGATTTGGAACAGGTGTTCTATGAGGAATGGCAGAGGGAGCTGGAGCTGTTCAGCCTGGAGGAGACTGAGGAGAGACTGTCTTGCTCTCTCTGTAACTACTTGAAAGGAAGTTTTAGAGTGGCAGCGGTTGGTCTGTTCTCCCTAGTGACCAGTGATGGCATGAGGGGAAGTGGCCTTAAGCTGGGGCACAGGAGGTTCAGGTTGGATGTCAGCAGGGATTTCTTTACTGAAAGGGTTCTCAGGCACTGGAACAGACTGCCCAGGAAGGGGGTTGAGTCCCCATCCCTGGAGATGTTGAGGAGAAGGATAGGTGCTGCTTTAGGGGACAGGGTTTAGTGGTGCTGATAGGGGTTGGAAAAGGTTGGACTTGATGATCTTGAAGGTCTCTTCCAGCTGAAACTGTTCTATGATTTGTAATCTTCTTGTTAGAAGACAGATTTCTGAGAAAAACTCATGCAGTTTCACACTTCTCATAGTGTATTTATCTACTGCAGAATTTGACAGTCGGTGTTGTTTTCACTGTTATTTTTTAAAATGAAGGGATCAGTTGCTGTGTTTCTATTTCAGAGTAATGGTTTTAGGGAAAAAAGAATCCTCCTTCGACAAGGGCTGCCTTTATAAATACAGTATGACAAAATGAACACTCAATCTACATCTTTCATGTATTTCCAAATGAATAAGATGCTTTCTTGTTGGTTTTTTGGGGCACAGACACCATGCAGAATCTTCTCCATAGTGATGTTGAGAGACATTCTGTTGGAAGAAGGTGACTAACTTGTACAGTATCTAGTGAGATGCACCTGTGTGGGTGATAATGTTCTCATTAGTTCAGTCAGACTTTTTTTTCAACTCGCAAGCCATCTGTTTCTGCAGAAATATTGGAATTGTATTTAACACTCACCCACACAGTGTGGATTCAGTAGTGGGCAGGTGAATGAGATCATTAGTCTGAGCAGAATTACTCTGCCTAAATGCTTTTAGTGGTTTTGTGGCCTCTGTTCATTGTTAGCAATTTGACAAGATAGCCAGGTAGGTGACAACTTAAGTTAGTGTTAACAGCCATTAGTTTTGCCCTATAAATATTTACTAACACAGTGGTCAGTTCTACATAACAGATGACAATCTGTAGTCCTCCTGTAGGAGAAGAAAATGTTTTATTCAGAGTTATGGTTCGACGTGTGTTCGAGATACAGTTCTTGCTGATAGCAAAAGCTTGACTCATGAGCATTGTAGACCCAAGGGTGGCGTATCCTAAGGAAGTTTAATGCTGATCAGTAGTAAAATAAATATTTTTTTTTCTTATTTCAGCAGAATAGGCCCTCCATCCTCTCCTACGGGTGGAGAGAAAGAGGAAAATCCTGCTTTACTGGCTGAGAATTGTTTCAGGGAACTACTGGGACGAGCAACCTATGGAAATATGAATAATGCTGTCAGACCAGTTTTTGCGTAAGTTGGAAATTCTTAGAACACCTTAAGAGAGTATTTTGATTTTTTCCTCTCATTATTTTGTTAAATTCTTTCCTTCTTTTCAACCCAAAGGATGCTATTCATGTTTTTCAAAAACTTGCCTCTCTCTTTGTTGCCTACCTGATAACTTCAAGATAATGATAGAGAAATGCCTGTCCCATTTTGCTGATTTAGAAGTGCAAGATAATGATGTGGATGGGTTGTTGCCTCAGCTGGCCTTTGTTTTGAATGTGCAACTGTTTATTCAAGATATTAATGTCCCATAGTTGAGGAGGACAAGCCAAGTAAAGTGCAAGTAGCACACAGGGATACTGTGGCCAGATTAATACATAAATTACGAGTGCTACTTTCTGGCCATTTTCTTCCAAGACCTGTTTTGACAGGCTTGAATACCAGCCAGTAGTGTGCCCAGGTGGTCAAGAAAGCGAGTGGCATCCTGGCTTGTATTAGAAATAGTGTGACCAACAGGAGCAGGGAGGTGATTGTCCCCCTGTATTCACCACATGTTGAGTACTGTGTCCAGTTTTGGGTACCTCAGTACGAAAGAGATCTTGAAGTGTGGAGCAAGTGCAGAGGATGGCAACTAAGCTGGTGAAGGGCCTAGAGAATAAATTTTACATGGAGTGATTTAAAGAACTGGGGCTCTCAGTTTGAAGAAGAGGAGGTTGAGAGGAGACCTCATCACTCTCTACAACTATCTGAAAGGACGTTTTGGAGAGGTTGATGCTGGTGACTTCTCACAAGCAATTACTGATAGAACAAGAAGGAATGGGTTCAAACTATAAAAGGGGAGGGTTAGACTTGATAGGAAAGATGTTTTCACAGCAGGACTGTTCAAGCACTGGAACAGGCTGCGCAGGAAGGGTGCTGAGTTGCCATCTCTGGGTTTGTTTAAAAGTCATTTAGATGTAGTGTTGTTGCAGTTTGAAAATTACCAGAGTTTTCAGATGTATAGTTTTGTGCTTTCCTGAAGGAAAAATGTTATGTTTCTTTAAGAGGACTCCCCCTCAGTGACCTGTCCTGGGGAAGTTTACACCAGGTACCTGCCCCTTATGGGTGGGCTGGGTGAGAAGAGAAAAGGGGCGAGTGATGGTAGCCCTGTCTCTTTTTCGCTGAGGGCTCCTAGCCCTGCACAGAGCAGCTGCGGCTCAGCCCCGGCGTGGACCCCGACCCTGGGTCCCGGCCCCAGCCCGGACCTCAGCCCCGCTTCACCACAGGGAGGGATGCGGCAGCTCCACGCAGCCCCAACCCCGGCTCAGCAGTGGCAGCGCCGGCTTCAACCCAGCCCAGTCTGGAGCTGGCGCCGCGAACCGGAGAATCAAGACCTTAGTGCCCATCTACCAGTAGCCCCCACCATGGAGCAGCCATTCAGCGATCCGTGGTGATCTGAAAGAATTCCTCACTTTTCCCTTGGAGCTAAGACAGGAGGAGAAAGGACAGGGAGGGTCATGGAACCCTCTCAGCCATGTTTACGGAGCATGGCGAGGTGGGGCCCTGCTGATGTGGCCATGCGATCGGTCTCCATCTTGAGTCCCGCACGTGGCCAGGGCCATGCAGTCACCAACGCCATCTTAGAGAGCACTGATCAGCAGGGAGAAAGACTGTGTGTCATTTCTGCCACTGAGAAAAACTGGGGATGCTTTCAAGTATTGGGGAGAGAAGGAGAATTCCTTCGTGCTTAGACAAAGAAAGCAAAAGGACTCGAGAATCCTTATACCTTGGGTATGAAAGACAGAGTCTGGGTTCTTTGTCTGAAGGCATGTCTCCTGCATCGAGGGATGCAGTTCAGGCGCTGAGGAATCAGGCCTGCCCGATGAGCATTGAGCTGGAGGAGCGATGCTGAAGAATTGAAGAATTCACTAGTCTGGACAGCTGAGGGTGCTGCTGTTTGCAGGCAGGGGTGACACATAAATAATAGAGAGGGTGGTGCTACTCGTCTCGACTGACATGTTCTTTTCCCAGGTCTCTGGTTTGTGTGCACTAACTTGCATAACCTTTTCTTCTTCTCTGTATACAGTTATAGAGTTGTTATCCCTTTTCCATTTTCCCTAAGCTATCCATGGTCTGGCAAATTCTATTCGAGACCTCATCGACACCGAACTGCTTTGGTTTTTTTCCTTTACCTTTAATTGTGGTCTTGAACCCACCACAAGTTTTGAGGGATCTGGTTTAAGGGTGAGCTTTGTAGAGTAGGATTGATGGTTGGACTTGATCCCAAGGGTCTTTTCCAACCAGAGTGATTCTGTGACAGGAATGTCTTTAACAGCATATTTAGAGTGACTGGCAGGCATGTACACAGACTGCACATTTTGTTGTACAAATGATGGCCCGTAGCCACTACATGCACTGCCTTGCTTGCTTCCTTTAAGAAATACAACATGAGAAAACAACATTGAGAAATACAATGCTGAGAAAACGTGAATCTGGTTCTTTAACCCCTGCTAGTGTCTATAAAGTCGGTATGGAATCTTTGCTGTAAGCTGTAGCTTCAGTGATACTGCTTCCAAAGCCTGGACTTTCCTCTTGTCCTTTCACCAATCTCATTGCTCTCTCTCTAATCATCTGCACTGATTGATCCTTTTGTACTGTAAGGATCACTTACCTGTGTGACAATGTGAGTGAATTCAGAGATTGCTTTGGCTCTTGGTCGGTAAAGTGGTAATTGGAGCCCTTGGTTCTGCTGTTCTCTTTAATATGAAAAATTGAATTGTGCACGTTTGCTACCTACACACAGCATATCTCAACAGAAGGCAGAGTTTGACATTCATTAATCCAGCAGCAAAGTGTTTTGCAATTTTACTTAGATATTCTTTATTAAAAAAGACTGGAAGATAGCAAATGTCACTCCAATCTTCAAAAAGAGATAGAATGAGGACCCAGGCAACTGTAGACCGGTCAGCCTCACCTCTATCCCAGGAAAGCTGATGGAACAATTTGTTCTAGAGGCTGTCTCCAGGAACAGGAGACAGGAGGGTCGTTAGGGACAGTCAGCAGGGCTT
>VXBP01000650.1:4734-15969 GCA_013400115.1 Rhinopomastus cyanomelas | reverse complement strand
TGTGGTGACAGGTTGGACTTGATGATCTATGAGGATCTCTTCCAACCTTGGTACTACTGTGATGTGTTTGTACAAGAGCCAATTGTGGGACATGAAAGCAAAGCAGGGAGGGGAGGACATTAATTTTACCCCTTGTTAGTCATGCTCTACCACTAGACTTAAGCTGATTTCTTTGCTGTGCTGCTTCTCTGCTTGCCTTTCTTTATTCGGTGTGGCATGTTTGAGTTCACCTACTGCATCCGTCCAATGGGAGCAGTCACCCTCCTGGGAAACTGGAGCTATGAGTACAAATTCTTCAAAGTTAAGGATGTTCCATAGCTGGTACTCTTTACCTTTCAGATCAGCGGTATTGAGTGGTATTTCTGTTGTGCAAAAAAGCATTTGCTACTACTGATGTGTCTGGGGTGATTAGATGGGGCTTTGATATGTCTTCCTGCCTCTTTTCTGTACATCCAAGAATGTAGCTGCAGGACTACAACTACCTGTGCCAATTTAAGTTTGCCTTTTGAGCCTACCTAATGCCCTTCTTCTAGAAGGCAACTATCAGGCTCACCCAGAAAGCTTCAAAGTACCCGGAAGATGAGAATATATTGGACTGAATAGGCTTTAAGCACTTAGGTATTGCACTAATATCCCAGCTTCTGCAGCTGGACCTAACCCTCTGCAGATGTGGAGGCCTGACAAGTGATACCTTAAAGTTTTTGAAATAAGATGAAAACACATATGCAAATAATTTGTATTTATTAATGTAATGTAGCCTGCAGCATTTGCCACATCATCTCCTGATTCTTGGTGAATCTTCAGTGGTTGAAATCCTACGGATAGGTAGGGATAGCATCACATTCTCATGTGGGTGCTTCATGGGAGCAGGAACTAAACTGCGACAGTGTAGATACAGGCTTTAGAATAACTGACACCTGTATTTGGACACTATAATTTTTTCTTATTTTGGAGTGGTTAAGCATTCTGAAAATTTAACTTGTATCAAAGACTTGACTTGTATCAAAGATAGCACCCACAATCAGACACTATTTCTGTAAATTAGAGCTGCAGCTGAGGCTGTGGCAGAGGTACTGTGATCTAATATGGATTTTGTGGGAGAAATTTTGTTTTGTGTTTCTGGTTACAACATTTTACACACAAAATTGTACTTGAGTGCTGTTCTCTGCCATCTAAAAACCATGTAGACCTGTTGTGAGAGAGATGGCACTCGGATCCCATCTCCCTCTAACTATAGGTTTTGAAAACATAACTTGCCCTGTGCTGTTTCTGTTTTGTCTTGCCCTTTGGGAAGCTCTGATATTTGTATTTTCAGCAGAGATGATAGTAAGTTAATTCTTACTTGTTGACTTCAGCAGAACTACATCAGGAAGAAATTTGTCCAAATTTTAAAAAACACTCTTCTTGACAAAAAAATGAGACCACTGTTCCTACATATGACAAGGGCACCTACATTTTACAGTCAGAACTAATAGCCCCTTACACCTCACAAACATCGCTTGTGGAAATAGCTCTGCTGAGCCAGAATTAATTGTACTTTGGGGAGTAACCGGTGCCTTCCTATCAGGTTTATAGGTAATGTCAGCTTCCCTTCACATTAGACTCACTCTTTTGTCCTCTGCAGCAAACGTCTTTGTTTTTCAGCCTCATCAGGACCTGAAGTATTTTATGTCTCTGCTTTATGCTACTCCATGCTCTATAGATTTCACAGAAACTTTGTAGCTACAGCAGTTACAATCCTCACTTCTGCAATTCTAAGATGCTAACATTTAGGGATTAAGAAAAAAAATCTTTCAAGCCCATTGCTTTAACCTTTATATCAACACATAGAATTTAACTGAAAGCCACTTAAATGATGGTGATCATTTTATAATAATAGATTCGTGTTTTTATATTCCAGCTAAAAGGTGAGCTCTTGATTATCCCCATAATGCATAGGGGAGCTGGTAGGGCAAATGAGAAAGTGCTTAGATAAAGTGAAGGGTAGCTACACAAAATGGCTGTAGATTCAGATGATCAGCAAAGCTGTAATGAGTAAAGAAGAGGTCGCTGACACAGGTTTCATGTTCAATGTGAGAGACATCTTCAGGGAATAATCTACAGCCCTCTGGCCAAGGGGTGAAAAGCAGCTTGCATGCATGGCACTGGAGGCTCCTCACCCTTCTGCCTCTTCCTCCTTTCCCCAGAAATGTAGCCCAGGTCTGTGCTGTCTTACCCTCATATTACCCTTGTAGCCCTGGGACTTAATTCTGTTTTTCCTTTCCTTTTATCAGTTCAAAATGTTTGACACACTGTGAAGCCGGTCTCATAGCCTGACAGCCTGGTTTTTTGCTGTCATGGTTTGGTGGCCACGTGCCGCATCCATAAGAATGCAGCTTAGGGTCTGATGGGATGTTTGAGGATAAACAGGCTGCCAGATATTTCTGGAAGGTGTTGGGGTGTGGGTGATGAGGACTTACAAAGTCAGGGGAGTCAAAATTGTTGAAAGCTGTTGATGGGTCTATAGTGTTGACTCACACCTGCTTGGGGAAATCACTTGCCAATTGTGGCAATGACCTTGCAGATTTGTGTGCCTGTTGGTACCAGGAGCACACTTCATTCAGAGTATAGATAATTCAGCCCCAATCACTGAAAACTAAGTGTGGTTTAAAAAATAATGATTACAAATCATAAAGGTGAAAACAAATCTGTGACAGTGATATAAAAGAATGTTAGAGATGTTCCATGGGATTATACAGAGGATTGCAGCCTTTACACAGCTGTTGGTTGGCTGAGCATTAGTGCCAGTTGGCATCATTTTCCTTCTGCATTTTTGCCATTTGCATTCAACCAGGCACATCATCTGTGGTCTTGCTTCTAGATAAGCAATGGCACACAGTGAGCCACTGGCCCTTGTGGAGCAGCCAGTGGCAGATACAGGGTCTTCATGCACTAGGCACTGTTTGGCTGAAGTGATTTCCAAGCTTTCCATCCACAGCGGGAGGGAAGTGGGGGAGCTCAAAGAATGTTGGATGCCAGCTGCCTGGCTAATTCCACAGTGATTTTGAATGAGTCTCTGCTGCCTCCGGGATTCTCTGATGACCTCTCAAGGACTTGTCACTTGGAATCTGGCTTAATAAACCACTTCTTTCTTGGCTTCTGAGGCAGATTCCCTAAAGCTGGCAGGTCTGTGAAGCTGTTTTGAAATTATTGTGCTGGTTACGTAGGTATGTTTCCATTCCTAATGGGAATAGAGGTGCCTTGCTAGTTTGGTTTTTTTAAGGAAAGGCCACGTAAATGCAGTCTTTTCTGAAGCTTTCAGTTTATGCAGATTTAGTAGCCACCCTTACATATGCCACAAATGTGACTCCTGACCCGTGTGTGGACAGTGGAAAAATGGTGATACTTTTACAAGTGCTGAACATCTCTGGGTTTCTCCCTGGCACTGGTTTTACCAGCACTGAACATAGTCCAAATACCAGAGGTAGACAGTGTTTGAAAAACAAGACTGGCACTTTCTCTGAGGACCAGTGTCAGTGGGACTTATTTTCTGAATGCCTTTATGAATCTAAAGGGACTCAGAGGTAGGTCAGAAAGGCAAAGAATTTTCTAGGATTTTAAAGTGAAAGGCACTGCCATAGCATATTCCTGGAGATCAAACTCTTATTTCAATTACAGAAGGCAGTTTTAGCTGCAGAAGAGGCTTCTTTGTGAAGCAGGAAGAGGTGGAGAAAAGCGATATCCAAAGTACTTTTGGTTTGATTCCTACTAATAATGAGTCCCTTTACTACAGCTGGAGAACATTTGAAACCTCTTCAGATATTTTTTCTAGTAGTGTCTAGTCTCAGAGCAAAATAAATTCTCCAGTATTCACATGGGCCTGAGTGTTGTGACCTGCCTGACACTAAGAAGCTAATTTTTCTAGAATGAGTCCGTTTTTTTCTGCAAGCTGAGCTGTCACAAGGTAGGGTGAAGTGTGTCTCCTAAGCCTCTGCGGCTTGTAAGCCCTGCAGCAGTAGTTGTGGGGAATGTGATGAAACTGTTGGAGGTTTTGTTTTCTCCAGGTCTTTCATATCTGGCCACCGAGCAGAGCCATCAAGCAGCCCTGACAGTTCAATGCCTGTCTCATCTCTGAACTGTGTAGGAGTTTGCAAAGACAGATGAATATTCTAATGTACCTAGAGCCTTTCATCTTTCAGCTGCAGTCTTGAAACATATGAAACCTTATAAAATGGAACAAGAAGAGATGATGCTGCCTTTTTATTTACCAATGCAAAAATGAGAGTACCTTCCTTCAGTCTCAGGCCATTTCATTCTCCCCTCTGACTTGTTGAGAATCCTTATCACCAGCCTGTTGGCTGCTTGTGCTAAAACTACTTAACATCCAGGTTTTCAGTTGCATATCTGAACCACTTGGTTTGCTAGCCTTTTTTTTTTTTCTGATCTTCTGGATTCTAAAGTGCCCCTGCTACAAATTAAATATTGTATACCCTGAGTAGGATGACCTGCAGGCTGGTGCCAGATGGTAGCTGCAGGCTAAGGCAGGCAGGACTCATGTACTTTGTTGTGCTTAGACCCTAGACCATCAACATGACTGTCATCCAGAATGGTCGCATTCCCAGTCCCTCAAAGGTGGCCACTGCTGAGGGCCGAACACTTGCATTCCGGTGTCTGGAAGAGAGTCTCTGCTGTGTCCTCCTGACTGACTGAGGCAACGAGGATCTGCTGCTTTCACATGTAGGGAGTTTGGTCCTTACCTTGACACTGCAAAGCACCTTGTTGCTGTGGAGCCCCTCATTACCAATGCTGACTGGCCCTTGAAAGCTTCTGATGGGTAGATGTGGAGAAACATCCCTCTCAATCTTTCCTTTTCGGTCTTGCACGCGCTCTGTCTCTCTCTGTCTCTCTCTGTCTCTCTCTGTCTCTCTCTGTCTCTCTCTGTCTCTCTCTGTCTCTCTCTGTCTCTCTCTCTGTGTGTGTGTGTGTGTCTCTGTGTGTGTGTGTGTCTCTCTGTGTGTGTGTCTCTCTTTCTCTCTCTCTCTCTCTCTCTCTCTGTGTGTGTGTGTGTGTGTGTCTCTCTGTGTGTGTGTGTCTCTCTTTCTCTCTCGCTCTCGCTCTCTCTGTGTGTCTCTCTCGCTCTCTGTGTGTGTGTCTCTCTCTCTCTCTCTGTCTCGCTTGCTGACTGTTATGAATCACAGATTTGGCAAAAAGAGTCAGGACCATCTGCCATGGATACTGTGAGGTCCTGTAGGCCACAAAGTATGCCAAGATGCAGTACCTTGGGTTTAGAAATCCTCTTTTGTGGAGATGTGGCCAGTTTCAAGTTTAGTGTGTGTGCAAGGTAATTTGTTGGGTATGTACATTTGGTAGAACAGGGCTATCACAGAGATCTGATACTTCAAAACCATGTCAAGTCTGAGGTCAAACAGTTTGTATAACCTCAGAAAATAGGTCTGAAGTGGCCAGCTGGCCTGACATGGTTTTTAGTAGTTTAGGCAGGCTCCATGCATAGACAAAGGAGGCAGTATCACAAAACACCAGAAGATGTCAACAGAGCAAATGTTTTCTTGTTGGTTTTGTCTGTTGGAGCCTGAGGGAGATGGATGCTGCTTCTCTGTGGCAGTACAAGCTTTACATCCAGTTTTCCATTACTCTTTGCTTTCACCCCCAACAATTGCTGGTATGATGCACCTTCTTTTCCAGACAATTTTGTCTACACTCTTGAAGTCTGGAATGATGCTGCTGCAGTTGTGACGAAACTTAACGTCGCCTAAATATTTGAGCAGCCAAGGTGTGTACTTCTGTGGGTTCTGTGCTCCAAGCAATATTTCAGCTAGGTATTTTAAAGCTAAATCAGATGTGTACATAAGCTGCAGTCATCAAACTTGTGGTAGTGGAAGCAAAACTTGTAATTCAGCACTCTTGAAAGGGGAACAAAAGTACTGGAAACATCTGAAGAGAAGTTGTCCCTCCAGAACCTGCACCCTCCCCTCAACTATCAGCGTCAATTTTGCAAATTAGTACTTTGTAGTCAAACAGGATTGTTGATGCAAAATGTACCTCTAGTAATATTGTCTACAATATCATCTGTTAGACTACAGGGTAGTAGGAAGTTGAAATGGAGGCCTTGAAAATTAAATTGTTGCATTACAGCCTAGGGGAAGCTTCTTGTTTTGGATCCACTGTCTCCTGGGTCTTCTGTCCAGTAGGCAGAGCTTGTCTATGAAGTAGTTAATGCCTGTCCCCTCACAAGAATGTGGAATGTTGTGGCTATGAATGTCTCTAGGTAGTCCCTGTTCCTCATTTCCCACATGGAAAGATTATCCAGCATCAGTGATCTTTCTCTAGGGTTTCCTGCCCCGCTGTAGTCCCTTTGTATTGGGATACCTTGACTTAGGAGCTCTTGCCAGGTCAAAGCATAGACTCTACCTTTTTCATGCATGGTCTTCTGGCACTTCACTCTCCTTTGGAAGGAAACCTGGAGAAGCGCTTTGTGTCAGAAGGGGCTCACAGCATATGCAAGTCTGTGCTCCAGATGTGGACTGCCACTGAAAACTATGCAGAGTGTACTGCTCTGCAGTGTCAATGTAGCATCACATGGTGTAGCAAGGGTGTTGTGAAGCAGACAGACCTCATGCCATGCCATCCACAAATAAGGAGGGATACAAAATCTCTTCCCATCCCTGCTGTAGTCCACTTACTCTGTCTTCTAGATGATGATGGAAGCACTGACCAGACAGCAATTCAGAAGGATAACTTATTCTTCCATGTTGTAGTTTGAATTCAACAGGTTACTTAGCCTGAGGGTTTGGGAGTTCCTGTGGCAGCTTTTGATAAGCAGACTGGAATGTCAAGCTCTCCTCAGCTTCACTTATGGCCAGTCAGTGCCTCTGCAAGCAATCATATTTGGATGAGGGGGAAAAAATAGTCTTATCAGTTTTCTGTTCCCTTGTATGCGGAGCTTACTCATTTGGAGGTGGAACATACAACACTGGAGCTGAGCCTAAAGCTTGCAGCCATCATGTACCGTGGAGCTTGGGGATGGATGGAGTTTGGAACCTCAGAGATCAGTGTGAGATAAATTTGCCTGCAAGTCCATGGTGTGGTGAAATGGAGGATGAGGGTCCTGTCTGTCATCTGAAAGATGAGACACTGACGCATGTGTCTTATTATGAGAACATGGAACAAGGAACTTATCCTTAAAGCAATCCTGTCCTCTGAGAACAAGAAAGCTGGACTGAACTATGGACACCGTATTTCCGCAATGAAAAGAACTGCTAGTTGTTTCTTACCCCTGAGGACAGAGAAGTAACAGCTTGGCCTGGTTATGTAAGAACATGTAATTAATCTCTGTGTCTTAGTGTTGGGGTTTTCATGTTGTGTGATTTAAATGTGTGATGTTGTTTTCCCCCAAACTGGGAGTCTTTGGTTTAGCCTATATCTTTATAAGTGGTTTTGAACCTCCTTGTTTGTTTGGATCTTTTTGGCCCTTTAGCACACTAACTGAACTAGTTTATCTCAGATCTGATCAGCTGCTGATACCTGATTCCAAAGTCATCTCCTTAGTCTTGATGCGAAGACATCTCTTAAATCAATCAATAGTGGAATTTAAAATCAGAGCATATTTTTGCTGGGTGCCTTTACAAAATCATTGGATTTGGAAGTGACCTCAGGAGTTCATCAATTCCAATCTCCTTCCAAAGCAGGACTGCTTAAAGCACGTTGTCCAGGACTGCATCCAGGCAGGTTTTGTGTATCTCCGCAGAAGGAACTCACACAATATCTGTGAAGAAGCTTTTCATTACTTCTAAAGGAAACTTGTGTTCCAGCTTATGGTCATTGCTTCCTGTCCTGTAACTGGGAAAACTTGTGAACAGTCTGGCACCATCCTCCTTACACCTGCCCTTCAGATATTTATAGGTGTGGATCAGATCTGCTTTCATTCTCAAGGCTAAACGGTCCCAGCTGGCTCCAGACCCCCAATCATCTTCGCTGCTCTCCACTGGACTCTCTCTGGCAGTTCCCTGTTTCTCTTGAACTGGGGAGACCAGAACTGTAAACACTACTCCAGATGTGGCTGCCCCTTCTTGTTCTGTCCCTTATGTTTTGTTATCTGCTTCACCAGCTCATTCTAACCCTGAAGCTCATTATCCTGTCTCTGTCAAGAGCAGTTATGCCCTTAGGCCATTCCTAAAAAAGCAGATCCACTCTCCTACACCTCCAGCATGTTCTGTACTGGACACAAACCTGTACCTAATCCTACTTGATTGATTTTTTTTTTTTTTTTTGATGGAGATCAGTAAGTGAGGAGTAATGTAGCCAAATCATCTTAATCTAGATGTAAAGTACACACGTGTGTATTGTGGCTGTAAGATATTATATATGGGTACTTTGTTCTGAAACTCTGATGTGACTTTCAGCTTGTTTGTTTAATACACAGCCTTGGTGACTGAAAGACTGGGAAAACGTATCAGAAGTAAATAAGTAACACTTCCATCAAAAGTTATTTCTGTAGACCCCGACCCCCCCGCCCCCCCAAAATCAGCTTTTGATGGTGCTTTCACACAGACTCTGTTTCTGTACCATTTTCTGAGGTGTCTCTTTGCAGGGTAATACGAGGTGAGCTGTTTCACTTACATCTTTAAACAAGGATATTTTTCAGAGGTGAAGCTTTTCAGGATTTATTGAAGACTCAGTTGTAACTTCACTGAATGATATAGTGAAACGTTATCTGCCTTCTATGACTTACATGAGTGCTACTGTACAAGATGGTTTGCTGAGCACAATTCCGGTGCTCGGGTAGGTGGAAAGTGACATTTCAGGCCTTTAGAGTGGTCTCTTTGTCCACTGAATTGCTTCTCCAGAGCAGCATGTACTCTTAAGTGGCAGCTTAGTACTAACAGCTTTCAGTGCCAGCCTGTGTGCTGTGTTTTCTCCTTTGACCTTTCCAGATTCCTGCCTCTAATAAGAAATCATGGACACGGAGTTGCCTATTATTGCCATTTTCTTGCTCTTCTATTTCTCAAGTAAATTTCTTCTGACCTTCTTCTCGTCCAATTTACCATCAAAACAAGCTGCTGAATGCACTGCTGTGTGTGTCATGTATGCCTATGGAGCACATGATCTGCTTGGAGGACCTGCGCGCGCTCCTCTCATGATGCGTGGGTTATGGCACATGAGTGTGTTGTGTTTGTGGTAGTGTGCTGCATATGTTAAAGAACTGCTGAAAGTCTTTGGAATTCTCATACTATTTATTCTTTTGTTTAGGAGTCGGTGACCTCTAAGTGCTCATTATGAAGAGAGATCTGGTTTTCTTGGTGACTCTAATTAGCCTTGCCTTCCTGTCTCTGCTAAGGCCTGGATATCCTCAACATATTGCAGAGGAGTCCTGCTCTGTTCAAATTCTTGTTCCGGGCCTCAAAGGTAATGTGGAAGCCTAGTCTGTCGTTTGGATCTTAACCCTTTTTAACAGGCTCATTTGTACCAATGACAGTTTCTAACAGAGGGACAAAGAAGGTGCCTTTCAACTGTCCTCTTATTTGTCCTGTTTGCTAAAAAACGAGTTTTAAGGTCTACAAGATGAACTAAGTCTGTTAACATAAACATAGTTTAGAGAACTCATGCCAGAGTTTCCCAGACTTGTTCCTAATTAGCAGTGCTTGTTGCGCTGAAAGACTCCCTGGTTGCTTTCTCTGTGTTTGTACTTGGGAGCGGTTGGTACACATACCCAAGGACAATAAAATCAAGCCCTTTGTTATACCTGACGAGGATTTCATTGCCATTTTCAATGTTAGGAGAAGTGGTTTGGATTTTCTAGATTAGCATTTGGTCTTCCCTTGATTTTTACATACTCAAGTGCCTTTTAGAAAGAATAAAAATTATCTTTTTTGGTGTTTCTGTGGACAAAAGCAACATTTACACCTTCTGTAGATGTTCTATTTAGGAAGAACAGAAGTACACCCAGGTCTTCTGAGGTTTGACTAAGCCTTGAGTAAAGTTATTTCATTTGTTTGACATGTTTGTTGTGAAATAGGCGTAAAATAGTGCTGTTGGTGTGAGAGTCACATAATATATATGTCGCCTAAAGTTGTACAGGAGATTAGTCAAAGGGTCCAGCTGCAGCACTAGGGACTGAAGCTTTGAAATTACTTTTCATTTCAGAGAAGCTGACAGGCTTGGACAAGTTTTGTAACTTCTTTGCCTTAGTTTCTGTATTTGTGTTAACTGTCAAAATTAACACCTGTGATCACCATTTTTATATGAGGACTGTTGTTTTTTTTTATGCAGCAGAGCTTTTTTAAAAAAAAAAAAAAGTGAGGGACCCTGTCCCTTTGTCAGACGGCAACCCTGAGCCAGGAAAAAAAAGAGGCCTTAAACCATCATGTGTTAATGATATCACTCCTCATGAGAAGAAAGTCTTGTAAAAGTGAGAGAGATTGATGTACAAATTTAGTGAAGCACAAAATGGCCTGATAGAGCCCTAGTTAACGTGACATCCCTAAAAAGTTATCAGTGCTCTAGCTACACAGTTGGGGGACTGGCTCAGAGAACAGATAATGAGATGCTGTTGTCCTCCACTGGCATAACTCCAACTTGTTTTGGTGGCCAAGGCTTCCTTTAAACTGAGCTTGTATGTGGCTGTCTGCCCAAATTTCAGCTCCCACGTGGTGGGATTTGCTCACTGCTGCTTTTAGATCTGCTCCGTGGTCTCCTCTGCTTGGCTGCTGGTGACATCTCCAGTGTTGGAGGAGCACAGCCCCACACTGCTGCTGGGCAATAGCCTGTTGGGATTTGGGAAAAATAAGTACAGGGAAGAAGTGGAAAAATGAGGAGGGAGACCGTGGGATCCCTGGAAGAGAAAAAGTAGGTGGAGAGGTTTAAGCCTAAGAAGTGGTGCAGACAGTGGATCCCGAATGGGGTGGTGAAGGAGAAAGACATGAGGGAAAAGACCCTAAAAGTGAATAAGTGTGATGGAAAAATGTTAGAAGAACAGGAAGAAATAAAGGGGAAAGAGAAAAGAAAGGTACAAAGAATGAGACTGAGCAGAGAGACTAGAAACTACAAGAAAAAAAAAAGGAAAAAAAAATGACACAAAGCCAATTAGGAGCCCACAGAATAAAAGGGGAATTGGAAGGGGACGAGATGAGAATGGAGGTAGAAATGAACCATGAAGAAAGCCAGTAAAGACACCAAGAATAGAAAAAGGCACAAATAAGTTTAAGGTCAGCAGCTTAGGTCTTAGTGACTGATTTTTTT